>OX104123.1:55003805-55603805 GCA_944474755.1 Limnoperna fortunei
AAAAATGCAAAGAGAAGTAATCCTAAATATGTTGTAACGGAGGTCAAGTCAGAAATGTTTAGCCATTCTGATTGGGTCACTGTCACGATAAAATGCAAAGAGAAGTAATCCTAAATATGTTGTAACGGAGATCAAGTCAGAAATGTTTAGCCCGTCTGATTGGGTCATTGCCATAAAAAATGCAAAGAAAAGTAATCCTAAATATGTTGTAACGGAGATCAAGTCAGAAATGTTTAGCCCGTCTGATTGGGTCATTGCCATAAAAAAATGCAAAGAGAAGTAATCCTAAATATGTTGTAACGGAGGTCAAGTCAGAAATGTTTAGCCCGTCTGATTGGGTCATTGCCATATAAAATGCAAAGAGAAGTAATCCTAAATATGTTGTAACGGAGGTCAAGTTAGAAATGTTTAGCCCCTCTGATTGGGTCATTGCCATCAAAATGCAAAGAGAAGTAATCCAAAATATGTTGTAACGGAGATCAAGTCAGAAATGTTTAGCCCCTCTGATTGGGTCACTGTCATAAAAATGCAAAGAGAAGTAATCCTAAATATGTTGTAACGGAGGTCAAGTCAGAAATGTTTAGCCCCTCTGATTGGGTCATTGCCATAAAAAATGCAAAGAGAAGTAATCCTAAATATGTTGTAACGGAGATCAAGTCAGAAATGTTTAGCCCCTCTGATTGGGTCATTGCCATAAAAAATGCAAAGAGAAGTAGTCCTAAATATGTTGTAACGGAGGTCAAGTCAGAAATGTTTAGCCCCTCTGATTGGGTCATTGCCATAAAAAATGCAAAGAGAAGTAATCCTAAATATGTTGAAACGGAGGTCAAGTCAGAAATGTTTAGCCCCTCTGATTGGGTCATTGCCATCAAAATGCAAAGAGAAGTAATCCTAAATATGTTGTAACGGAGATCAAGTCAGAAATGTTTAGCCCCTCTGATTGGGTCACTGTCATAAAAATGCAAAGAGAAGTAATCCTAAATATGTTGTAACGGAGATCAAGTCAGAAATGTTTAGCCCCTCTGATTGGGTCATTGCCATAAAAATGCAAAGAGAAGTAATCCTAAATATGTTGTAACGGAGATCAAGTCAGAAATGTTTAGCCCCTCTGATTGGGTCCCTGCCATAAAAAATGCAAAGAGAAGTAATCCAAAATATGTTGTAACGGAGATCAAGTCAGAAATGTTTAGCCCGTCTGATTGGGTCATTGCCATAAAAAATGCAAAGAAAAGTAATCCTAAATATGTTGTAACGGAGATCAAGTCAGAAATGTTTAGCCCGTCTGATTGGGTCATTGCCATAAAAATGCAAAGAGAAGTAATCCTAAATATGTTGTAACGGAGGTCAAGTCAGAAATGTTTAGCCCGTCTGATTGGGTCATTGCCATAAAAAATGCAAAGAGAAGTAATCCTAAATATGTTGTAACGGAGGTCAAGTCAGAAATGTTTAGCCCCTCTGATTGGGTCATTGCCATCAAAATGCAAAGAGAAGTAATCCAAAATATGTTTTAACGGAGATCAAGTCAGAAATGTTTAGCCCCTCTGATTGGGTCACTGTCATAAAAATGCAAAGAGAAGTAATCCTAAATATGTTGTAACGGAGGTCAAGTCAGAAATGTTTAGCCCCTCTGATTGGGTCATTGCCATATAAAATGCAAAGAGAAGTAATCCAAAATATGTTGTAACGGAGGTCAAGTCAGAAATGTTTAGCCCCTCTGATTGGGTCATTGCCATCAAAATGCAAAGAGAAGTAATCCAAAATATGTTGTAACGGAGATCAAGTCAGAAATGTTTAGCCCCTCTGATTGGGTCACTGTCATAAAAATGCAAAGAGAAGTAATCCTAAATATGTTGTAACGGAGATCAAGTCAGAAATGTTTAGCCCCTCTGATTGGGTCATTGCCATAAAAATGCAAAGAGAAGTAATCCTAAATATGTTGTAACGGAGATCAAGTCAGAAATGTTTAGCCCCTCTGATTGGGTCACTGCCATAAAAAATGCAAAGAGAAGTAATCCAAAATATGTTGTAACGGAGATCAAGTCAGAAATGTTTAACCCGTCTGATTGGGTCACTGCCATAAAAATGCAAAGAAAAGTAATCCTAAATATGTTGTAACGGAGGTCAAGTCAGAAATGTTTAGCCCGTCTGATTGGGTCACTGCCATTAAAAATGCAAAGAGAAGTAATCCAAAATATGTTGTAACGGAGATCAAGTCAGAAATGTTTAGCCCCTCTGATTGGGTCATTGCCATAAAAAATGCAAAGAGAAGTAGTCCTAAATATGTTGTAACGGAGGTCAAGTCAGAAATGTTTAGCCCCTCTGATTGGGTCATTGCCATAAAAAATGCAAAGAGAAGTAATCCTAAATATGTTGAAACGGAGGTCAAGTCAGAAATGTTTAGCCCCTCTGATTGGGTCATTGCCATCAAAATGCAAAGAGAAGTAATCCTAAATATGTTGTAACGGAGATCAAGTCAGAAATGTTTAGCCCCTCTGATTGGGTCACTGTCATAAAAATGCAAAGAGAAGTAATCCTAAATATGTTGTAACGGAGATCAAGTCAGAAATGTTTAGCCCCTCTGATTGGGTCATTGCCATAAAAATGCAAAGAGAAGTAATCCTAAATATGTTGTAACGGAGATCAAGTCAGAAATGTTTAGCCCCTCTGATTGGGTCACTGCCATAAAAAATGCAAAGAGAAGTAATCCAAAATATGTTGTAACGGAGATCAAGTCAGAAATGTTTAGCCCGTCTGATTGGGTCATTGCCATAAAAAATGCAAAGAAAAGTAATCCTAAATATGTTGTAACGGAGATCAAGTCAGAAATGTTTAGCCCGTCTGATTGGGTCATTGCCATAAAAATGCAAAGAGAAGTAATCCTAAATATGTTGTAACGGAGGTCAAGTCAGAAATGTTTAGCCCGTCTGATTGGGTCATTGCCATAAAAAATGCAAAGAGAAGTAATCCTAAATATGTTGTAACGGAGGTCAAGTCAGAAATGTTTAGCCCCTCTGATTGGGTCATTGCCATCAAAATGCAAAGAGAAGTAATCCAAAATATGTTTTAACGGAGATCAAGTCAGAAATGTTTAGCCCCTCTGATTGGGTCACTGTCATAAAAATGCAAAGAGAAGTAATCCTAAATATGTTGTAACGGAGGTCAAGTCAGAAATGTTTAGCCCCTCTGATTGGGTCATTGCCATATAAAATGCAAAGAGAAGTAATCCAAAATATGTTGTAACGGAGGTCAAGTCAGAAATGTTTAGCCCCTCTGATTGGGTCATTGCCATCAAAATGCAAAGAGAAGTAATCCAAAATATGTTGTAACGGAGATCAAGTCAGAAATGTTTAGCCCCTCTGATTGGGTCACTGCCATAAAAATGCAAAGAGAAGTAATCCTAAATATGTTGTAACGGAGATCAAGTCAGAAATGTTTAGCCCCTCTGATTGGGTCATTGCCATAAAAATGCAAAGAGAAGTAATCCTAAATATGTTGTAACGGAGATCAAGTCAGAAATGTTTAGCCCCTCTGATTGGGTCACTGCCATAAAAAATGCAAAGAGAAGTAATCCAAAATATGTTGTAACGGAGATCAAGTCAGAAATGTTTAACCCGTCTGATTGGGTCACTGCCATAAAAATGCAAAGAAAAGTAATCCTAAATATGTTGTAACGGAGGTCAAGTCAGAAATGTTTAGCCCGTCTGATTGGGTCACTGCCATTAAAAATGCAAAGAGAAGTAATCCAAAATATGTTGTAACGGAGATCAAGTCAGAAATGTTTAGCCCCTCTGATTGGGTCACTGTCACGACAAAATGCAAAGAGAAGTAATCCTAAATATGTTGTAACGGAGGTCAAGTCAGAAATGTTTAGCCCCTCTGATTGGGTCACTGCCATAAAAAATGCAAAGAGAAGTAATCCAAATATGTTGTAACGGAGATCAAGTCAGAAATGTTTAGCCCCTTTGATTGGGTCACTGCCATAAAAAATGCAAAGAGAAGTAATCCAAAATATGTTGTAACGGAGATCAAGTCAGAAATGTTTAGCCCGTCTGATTGGGTCACTGCCATAAAAATGCAAAGAAAAGTAATCCAAAATATGTTGTAACGGAGGTCAAGTCAGAAATGTTTAGCCCCTCTGATTGGGTCACTGCCATAAAAATGCAAAGAGAAGTAATCCAAAATATGTTGTAACGGAGATCAAGTCAGAAATGTTTAGCCCCTCTGATTGGGTCATTGCCATAAAAATGCAAAGAGAAGTAATCCTAAATATGTTGTAACGGAGATCAAGTCAGAAATGTTTAGCCCCTCTGATTGGGTCATTGCCATAAAAAATGCAAAGAGAAGTAATCCAAAATATGTTGTAACGGAGGTCAAGTCAGAAATGTTTAGCCCCTCTGATTGGGTCATTGCCATAAAAAATGCAAAGAGAAGTAATCCTAAATATGTTGTAACGGAGATCAAGTCAGAAATGTTTAGCCCCTCTGATTGGGTCACTGCCATAAAAAATGCAAAGAGAAGTAGTCCTAAATATGTTGTAACGGAGGTCAAGTCAGAAATGTTTAGCCCGTCTGATTGGGTCATTGCCATAAAAATGCAAAGAGAAGTAATCCAAAATATGTTGTAACGGAGATCAAGTCAGAAATGTTTAGCCCCTCTGATTGGGTCATTGCCATAAAAAATGCAAAGAGAAGTAATCCAAAATATGTTGTAACGGAGATCAAGTCAGAAATGTTTAGCCCGTCTGATTGGGTCATTGCCATAAAAATGCAAAGAGAAGTAATCCAAAATATGTTGTAACGGAGATCAAGTCAGAAATGTTTAGCCCCTCTGATTGGATCATTGCCATAAAAAATGCAAAGAGAAGTAATCCAAAATATGTTGTAACGGAGATCAAGTCAGAAATGTTTAGCCCGTCTGATTGGGTCATTGCCATAAAAATGCAAAGAGAAGTAATCCAAAATATGTTGTAACGGAGGTCAAGTCAGAAATGTTTAGCCCGTCTGATTGGGTCATTGCCATAAAAAATGCAAAGAGAAGTAATCCTAAATATGTTGTAACGGAGGTCAAGTCAGAAATGTTTAGCCCCTCTGATTGGGTCATTGCCATCAAAATGCAAAGAGAAGTAATCCAAAATATGTTTTAACGGAGATCAAGTCAGAAATGTTTAGCCCCTCTGATTGGGTCACTGTCATAAAAATGCAAAGAGAAGTAATCCTAAATATGTTGTAACGGAGGTCAAGTCAGAAATGTTTAGCCCCTCTGATTGGGTCATTGCCATATAAAATGCAAAGAGAAGTAATCCAAAATATGTTGTAACGGAGGTCAAGTCAGAAATGTTTAGCCCCTCTGATTGGGTCATTGCCATCAAAATGCAAAGAGAAGTAATCCAAAATATGTTGTAACGGAGATCAAGTCAGAAATGTTTAGCCCCTCTGATTGGGTCACTGTCATAAAAATGCAAAGAGAAGTAATCCAAAATATGTTGTAACGGAGATCAAGTCAGAAATGTTTAACCCGTCTGATTGGGTCACTGCCATAAAAATGCAAAGAAAAGTAATCCTAAATATGTTGTAACGGAGGTCAAGTCAGAAATGTTTAGCCCGTCTGATTGGGTCACTGCCATTAAAAATGCAAAGAGAAGTAGTCCTAAATATGTTGTAACGGAGGTCAAGTCAGAAATGTTTAGCCCCTCTGATTGGGTCATTGCCATAAAAAATGCAAAGAGAAGTAATCCTAAATATGTTGAAACGGAGGTCAAGTCAGAAATGTTTAGCCCCTCTGATTGGGTCATTGCCATCAAAATGCAAAGAGAAGTAATCCTAAATATGTTGTAACGGAGATCAAGTCAGAAATGTTTAGCCCCTCTGATTGGGTCACTGTCATAAAAATGCAAAGAGAAGTAATCCTAAATATGTTGTAACGGAGATCAAGTCAGAAATGTTTAGCCCCTCTGATTGGGTCATTGCCATAAAAATGCAAAGAGAAGTAATCCTAAATATGTTGTAACGGAGATCAAGTCAGAAATGTTTAGCCCCTCTGATTGGGTCACTGCCATAAAAAATGCAAAGAGAAGTAATCCAAAATATGTTGTAACGGAGATCAAGTCAGAAATGTTTAGCCCGTCTGATTGGGTCATTGCCATAAAAAATGCAAAGAAAAGTAATCCTAAATATGTTGTAACGGAGGTCAAGTCAGAAATGTTTAGCCCGTCTGATTGGGTCATTGCCATAAAAATGCAAAGAGAAGTAATCCTAAATATGTTGTAACGGAGGTCAAGTCAGAAATGTTTAGCCCGTCTGATTGGGTCATTGCCATAAAAAATGCAAAGAGAAGTAATCCTAAATATGTTGTAACGGAGGTCAAGTCAGAAATGTTTAGCCCCTCTGATTGGGTCATTGCCATCAAAATGCAAAGAGAAGTAATCCAAAATATGTTTTAACGGAGATCAAGTCAGAAATGTTTAGCCCCTCTGATTGGGTCACTGTCATAAAAATGCAAAGAGAAGTAATCCTAAATATGTTGTAACGGAGGTCAAGTCAGAAATGTTTAGCCCCTCTGATTGGGTCATTGCCATATAAAATGCAAAGAGAAGTAATCCAAAATATGTTGTAACGGAGGTCAAGTCAGAAATGTTTAGCCCCTCTGATTGGGTCATTGCCATCAAAATGCAAAGAGAAGTAATCCAAAATATGTTGTAACGGAGATCAAGTCAGAAATGTTTAGCCCCTCTGATTGGGTCACTGTCATAAAAATGCAAAGAGAAGTAATCCTAAATATGTTGTAACGGAGATCAAGTCAGAAATGTTTAGCCCCTCTGATTGGGTCATTGCCATAAAAATGCAAAGAGAAGTAATCCTAAATATGTTGTAACGGAGATCAAGTCAGAAATGTTTAGCCCCTCTGATTGGGTCACTGCCATAAAAAATGCAAAGAGAAGTAATCCAAAATATGTTGTAACGGAGATCAAGTCAGAAATGTTTAACCCGTCTGATTGGGTCACTGCCATAAAAATGCAAAGAAAAGTAATCCTAAATATGTTGTAACGGAGGTCAAGTCAGAAATGTTTAGCCCGTCTGATTGGGTCACTGCCATTAAAAATGCAAAGAGAAGTAATCCAAAATATGTTGTAACGGAGATCAAGTCAGAAATGTTTAGCCCCTCTGATTGGGTCACTGTCACGACAAAATGCAAAGAGAAGTAATCCTAAATATGTTGTAACGGAGGTCAAGTCAGAAATGTTTAGCCCCTCTGATTGGGTCACTGCCATAAAAAATGCAAAGAGAAGTAATCCAAATATGTTGTAACGGAGATCAAGTCAGAAATGTTTAGCCCCTTTGATTGGGTCACTGCCATAAAAAATGCAAAGAGAAGTAATCCAAAATATGTTGTAACGGAGATCAAGTCAGAAATGTTTAGCCCGTCTGATTGGGTCACTGCCATAAAAATGCAAAGAAAAGTAATCCAAAATATGTTGTAACGGAGGTCAAGTCAGAAATGTTTAGCCCCTCTGATTGGGTCACTGCCATAAAAATGCAAAGAGAAGTAATCCAAAATATGTTGTAACGGAGATCAAGTCAGAAATGTTTAGCCCCTCTGATTGGGTCATTGCCATAAAAATGCAAAGAGAAGTAATCCTAAATATGTTGTAACGGAGATCAAGTCAGAAATGTTTAGCCCCTCTGATTGGGTCATTGCCATAAAAAATGCAAAGAGAAGTAATCCAAAATATGTTGTAACGGAGGTCAAGTCAGAAATGTTTAGCCCCTCTGATTGGGTCATTGCCATAAAAAATGCAAAGAGAAGTAATCCTAAATATGTTGTAACGGAGATCAAGTCAGAAATGTTTAGCCCCTCTGATTGGGTCACTGCCATAAAAAATGCAAAGAGAAGTAGTCCTAAATATGTTGTAACGGAGGTCAAGTCAGAAATGTTTAGCCCGTCTGATTGGGTCATTGCCATAAAAATGCAAAGAGAAGTAATCCAAAATATGTTGTAACGGAGATCAAGTCAGAAATGTTTAGCCCCTCTGATTGGGTCATTGCCATAAAAAATGCAAAGAGAAGTAATCCAAAATATGTTGTAACGGAGATCAAGTCAGAAATGTTTAGCCCGTCTGATTGGGTCATTGCCATAAAAATGCAAAGAGAAGTAATCCAAAATATGTTGTAACGGAGATCAAGTCAGAAATGTTTAGCCCCTCTGATTGGATCATTGCCATAAAAAATGCAAAGAGAAGTAATCCAAAATATGTTGTAACGGAGATCAAGTCAGAAATGTTTAGCCCGTCTGATTGGGTCATTGCCATAAAAATGCAAAGAGAAGTAATCCAAAATATGTTGTAACGGAGGTCAAGTCAGAAATGTTTAGCCCGTCTGATTGGGTCATTGCCATAAAAAATGCAAAGAGAAGTAATCCTAAATATGTTGTAACGGAGGTCAAGTCAGAAATGTTTAGCCCCTCTGATTGGGTCATTGCCATCAAAATGCAAAGAGAAGTAATCCAAAATATGTTTTAACGGAGATCAAGTCAGAAATGTTTAGCCCCTCTGATTGGGTCACTGTCATAAAAATGCAAAGAGAAGTAATCCTAAATATGTTGTAACGGAGGTCAAGTCAGAAATGTTTAGCCCCTCTGATTGGGTCATTGCCATATAAAATGCAAAGAGAAGTAATCCAAAATATGTTGTAACGGAGGTCAAGTCAGAAATGTTTAGCCCCTCTGATTGGGTCATTGCCATCAAAATGCAAAGAGAAGTAATCCAAAATATGTTGTAACGGAGATCAAGTCAGAAATGTTTAGCCCCTCTGATTGGGTCACTGTCATAAAAATGCAAAGAGAAGTAATCCTAAATATGTTGTAACGGAGATCAAGTCAGAAATGTTTAGCCCCTCTGATTGGGTCATTGCCATAAAAATGCAAAGAGAAGTAATCCTAAATATGTTGTAACGGAGATCAAGTCAGAAATGTTTAGCCCCTCTGATTGGGTCACTGCCATAAAAAATGCAAAGAGAAGTAATCCAAAATATGTTGTAACGGAGATCAAGTCAGAAATGTTTAACCCGTCTGATTGGGTCACTGCCATAAAAATGCAAAGAAAAGTAATCCTAAATATGTTGTAACGGAGGTCAAGTCAGAAATGTTTAGCCCGTCTGATTGGGTCACTGCCATTAAAAATGCAAAGAGAAGTAATCCAAAATATGTTGTAACGGAGATCAAGTCAGAAATGTTTAGCCCCTCTGATTGGGTCACTGTCACGACAAAATGCAAAGAGAAGTAATCCTAAATATGTTGTAACGGAGGTCAAGTCAGAAATGTTTAGCCCCTCTGATTGGGTCAGTGCCATAAAAAATGCAAAGAGAAGTAATCCAAAATATGTTGTAACGGAGATCAAGTCAGAAATGTTTAGCCCCTTTGATTGGGTCACTGCCATAAAAAATGCAAAGAGAAGTAATCCAAAATATGTTGTAACGGAGATCAAGTCAGAAATGTTTAGCCCGTCTGATTGGGTCACTGCCATAAAAATGCAAAGAAAAGTAATCCAAAATATGTTGTAACGGAGGTCAAGTCAGAAATGTTTAGCCCCTCTGATTGGGTCACTGCCATAAAAATGCAAAGAGAAGTAATCCAAAATATGTTGTAACGGAGATCAAGTCAGAAATGTTTAGCCCCTCTGATTGGGTCATTGCCATAAAAATGCAAAGAGACGTAATCCTAAATATGTTGTAACCGAGATCAAGTCAGAAATGTTTAGCCCCTCTGATTGGGTCATTGCCATAAAAAATGCAAAGAGAAGTAATCCAAAATATGTTGTAACGGAGGTCAAGTCAGAAATGTTTAGCCCCTCTGATTGGGTCATTGCCATAAAAAATGCAAAGAGAAGTAATCCTAAATATGTTGTAACGGAGATCAAGTCAGAAATGTTTAGCCCCTCTGATTGGGTCACTGCCATAAAAAATGCAAAGAGAAGTAGTCCTAAATATGTTGTAACGGAGGTCAAGTCAGAAATGTTTAGCCCGTCTGATTGGGTCATTGCCATAAAAATGCAAAGAGAAGTAATCCAAAATATGTTGTAACGGAGATCAAGTCAGAAATGTTTAGCCCCTCTGATTGGGTCATTGCCATAAAAAATGCAAAGAGAAGTAATCCAAAATATGTTGTAACGGAGATCAAGTCAGAAATGTTTAGCCCGTCTGATTGGCTCATTGCCATAAAAATGCAAAGAGAAGTAATCCAAAATATGTTGTAACGGAGATCAAGTCAGAAATGTTTAGCCCCTCTGATTGGATCATTGCCATAAAAAATGCAAAGAGAAGTAATCCAAAATATGTTGTAACGGAGATCAAGTCAGAAATGTTTAGCCCGTCTGATTGGGTCATTGCCATAAAAATGCAAAGAGAAGTAATCCAAAATATGTTGTAACGGAGGTCAAGTCAGAAATGTTTAGCCCCTCTGATTGGGTCATTGCCATAAAAAATGCAAAGAGAAGTAATCCTAAATATGTTGTAACGGAGATCAAGTCAGAAATGTTTAGCCCCTCTGATTGGGTCACTGCCATAAAAAATGCAAAGAGAAGTAATCCTAAATATGTTGTAACGGAGATCAAGTCAGAAATGTTTAGCCCCTCTGATTGGGTCATTGCCATAAAAATGCAAAGAGAAGTAATCCAAAATATGTTGTAACGGAGATCAAGTCAGAAATGTTTAGCCCCTCTGATTGGGTCACTGCCACGAAAAATGCAAAGAAAAGTAATCCTCAATATGTTGTAACGGAGGTCAAGTCAGAAATGATTTTGAACGAGCTCGCACAAAACATTGTTAACAAACATAAAGAAAGATGATCAAGGGGAACACATCGTATGGACACATGTTTCCAAAACGACACACCCCGTGTGGGACCCGGGGCACAGGAGAATAGGCCCACGGCTTCCTCAGCCTGCAGTAAGAGTCTGCTAACAGAGGCAACACTTGCCGTGTGTTGCGACCCGTGTCGATTACAGGACGGGATTTCAGTAGGCCGGGTAAACGGTCCCGATAACTTACTGAACCCTTACTTTTTCTAGACGGGAAATCGAGTTAGCCCTGACTTCGATGAATCGGCATGTCACGTCTTGCCCTTTGTGAATCCTTATCATTTAAGCTACTCTATTACATTTTTTCCTTCAAACTGCTCCATGAAATGATAGACGGCTTCCTTATAGGATTTGCAAAGAAGGCGGTGGCTGAAGGGCAAAGCTTCCTCAGCTTTATAGAGGCGACATGTTTGCCGTGTGTTGCAACCCGTGATGGTGGAGGAAGGGATCCTGGTGGTTGAGAGATCACTCTCTGCTGCATCCATTAGTGCGGGTCAGTGGGTTTCGATCGTCAATACACCACTTTGGCCCTGACTTCAACTAGACGGGAGACCGGATGGACCCGGTTCGGTCAATCGGCTGGTCATGCCGAGCCCTTAACAAGCTTGTCTTATTTTTCTTATCACTTGATCATATCTTGTGAATTTCAGTCTCAAAGTTGTTCAGTTACAAGCTGTTAAGAAGGCGGTGGCTCATGGGTCAATCGAGTAGATAGAGTTTCGAACGGTTGTTTCGCCAGTTAACTCTGGCACGAAGCTTGCGTTCATTAAGAAATTCATCTATTTGAGTATACCACCCTTGGAACACCTGATGCTTTCTGCTGGTGATCCGCAGAGACCAAGCATCGCCCCTGTTGGCACTCCGTGGAGGGTGGGTGACAAGGGTGGTGAACCGCATTTTTCTCATCATGGCTACTGAAAAACAAATAAAAAATGGTCCAAAAAAAAGAAAAAATGACTTACCGCTTGAAGAAATGGTTGATGAAGACTTCTGGTCAAGATTTATTGTATTATCCAGCAAAGATCCTAGTAAACCAATAACTAAAATCTCTCCATTCGTTATTGAAAAAGTGATAAAAGGTTGTGCAGGAGATGTTAAGAACGTCACCAAGATGAAATCTGGTGGTCTTCTCATTGAATGCAACAAAAAACACCAATCCTTGAACTTGCTAAAACTTACAAAAATTATAGATTTAGAAATTTCGGCCTCCCCCCATAGAACATTAAACTCAAGTCAAGGAATTATTCATTATCGCGACGATGATCTCGCCGAGCTTACAGACGACGAGATCTGTACAGAATTACAACCTCAGGGTATTACAAAAGTTAAAAGATTTATTGCCAACAGACAAGGTGTTCAGGTTAAACTGAACACCTTCCTTCTAAATTTTAACTCTCCAACTGTCCCCCAATCAATCAAAATAGGTCTCCAAAATATTAAAGTCAGCGCATATATTCCCAATCCTGTGCGCTGCTTTAAATGTCAAAAGTTCGGCCACGGAAAGGGACAGTGCAGAGGTCACCAGATTTGTTTTAAGTGTGCAGAGGAAGGACATGAGGGCTTCACCTGCACTAAAACTCCAAAGTGTGCTAATTGTGGTGAAGCCCACATGTCCTCATCTAAGGACTGTCAGCACTTTAAAAAAGAAAAAGAAATTCAAAAAATAAAAACTGAAAAAAACATCCCTTACCCTGAGGCTCGTCGTCTGTATAATACAACGAATAATCCCTCATCTCCTGCATCAACGTCATACGCCAGTGTAGCCAAACGCGTTCTCACGTCAGTTGAAACGCAGACAATTATCACCTGGCCTATTGACAAACAGGAACCTTCAAAATTAACAGTTACAACAACAGACAAAATCATTACATCTTCACGAAAATCTTCATCTTCACAAACTGCTACGTCTTCAGCACCCTCTCAAACTGCTACGTCTTCAGTACCCTCTCAATCCTCAACCAATTCTTCAAGCAGCCAAAAAAAAAATTCAAAAAATATCAACTCCAATTTAAATTCTTCTAACTCAAATAAAAACTCGAATCAAAAAGGAGATCGTACTCCAAAACTGCTGAGGGATCCCATAAAGGTCCACAACAGGTTTGGAAGTCTAGATCATCTAGACACTACTATCTGGGGCGATCCCATGGATACACTACCCCCAGATACTGGATCTAAAAGTAGATCCCCCAGCAGAAACCGGCGGAATAGCCCCCAAAAAACTGTCAACTATTCCCCTATTCGCAGACCATAATGGGTACAATAATACAATGGAATTGTCGAGGTCTTAAGATAAATTTCCTTGAAATTACTTTATTAGTTCAAGCCTTTCTTCCTGTTGCATTTTGCCTCCAAGAATCTCACATAAAACGAAGTGATAACATATCCTTAAAAAACTACTCTATATACAGCACATATGTAGACGAGAATGATAGAGCTGCTGGCGGCTCTACCATTCTTGTAAAAGATCAAATTCTACATAGCCCTGTAGATCTCAACACTGATCTTCAGGCGGTTGCTGTTAGAATATCTTTAGACAAAACAATTACTTTATGCTCTGTGTATATCCCTCCGAATTCTTCATTAAATTTAAATCAGTTGAAACATCTTACTGATCAGCTACCGGCCCCTTATATATTATTTGGGGACTTCAACGCACACAACCCTCTATGGGGTGGTAACACAATAAACGAAAAAGGTAAAATTATTGAAGGCTTAATGAATCAGGAAGATCTGTGTATTTTTAATGATGGAACCAATACATATTTACATCCTGGGAATGGATCATATTCGGCTATTGATCTTACAATAGGAGATCCTTCTCTGTTGCCCGATTTCTCATGGAAAGTCCATGACGATCTCTGTGGCAGTGATCATTTTCCCATTATCTTGGAATCTTTACACTCTTCACACACAGAACGAGTCGCTCGGTATAAATTTGGCAAGGCCAATTGGCCTGTATTTGAACAACTCTGTATAGAGCGACTTAACTCGGATACTTTTGAAGCTGTTTCTGATCCAATTTTAAAATTCAATGAAACAATTATTTCAATTGCTGATGAAACAATTCCTAAGACCTCGACAAATCCAAAACATCCTAGTAAACCATGGTTCGATGACAGCTGTGAGGACGCTATTAAAGACCGGAAAAAAGCCGAACGACGCTTTAATAAACAACCAACTCAAAATAATCTTAACCATTTCCGAATTTTTCGAGCGAAAGCTCGCAGGGTAACGAAACAAAGACGACGCACTTCTTGGCGTAACTTTGTTTCTAAATTGAATAACCATACCCCCATGAATAAAATTTGGAACATGATTCGTAAAATTAAAGGTAAAAACAGTAAAGCAAATGTCCATCATTTAAAGGATGGACAAGACTTGTTAACATCAGAGTCGGAAATATCTAACAAATTGGCCGAAACATTTGCAAAACACTCGTCCGCTGAAAATTATCATCCGGATTTTCAGCGTATCAAAACTCAAAAAGAAAAATCAAAACTTAATTTCCAGTCAAAAAATCTAGAAGATTACAATACACCGTTTTCTTTGGAAGAGCTAAAAACCTCTTTGAACAAATCTCACGATACAGCATGTGGTCCAGATGACATCCATTATCAACTTCTCAAACATCTGCCACAATCTTCTCTCCAATGCCTTTTGAATCTTCTTAACAACATTTGGGAAACGGGTGACTTACCATCTATTTGGAAAATGGCCACTGTTGTGCCTATTCCAAAACCAGGAAAAGATCACTCGGAAGCGTCAAACTATCGGCCTATAGCCCTCACAAGCTGTCTTTGTAAAACCATGGAAAGGATGATCAACGATCGCCTTGTCTGGTTTTTAGAATCCAACAATCTACTTTCTAATATTCAATGTGGTTTCAGACAAGGGCGAAGTACCCTAGATCATCTTGTACGTTTCGAAACGTATATTCGAAACGCCTTTGCAAAAAATGAGCATGTTGTGTCTATCTTTTTCGATTTAGAAAAAGCATATGACACAGCATGGAAATATGGTATTTTAAAAGATCTTTTTGATATGGGGTTGAAAGGTAGACTTCCTACCTTTATTTCAAACTTTTTATCTGACAGAGAGTTTAAAGTTAGGGTCAATTCTACTTTATCTGACCCTTTTGAACAGGAAATGGGTGTTCCTCAGGGAAGCATCCTTTCTGTCACCTTATTTAGTATCAAAATTAATAGCCTTGCTCAAGTTTTAAAAGATAATATTGATGGTTCTCTTTATGTTGACGACTTCCTCATATGTTACCGAGGAAAAAACATGAATAATATTGAACGTCAACTGCAGTTATGTTTAAATAGAATAGAGAAATGGGCAATGGAGAATGGTTTTAAATTCTCCACTGCAAAAACCGTTGGGATGCATTTTTGTAATAAACGAAAGATGCATCCTGACCCTGAATTAAAATTACATAATAATCCTATAAAAATTGTTAAAGAAACTACTTTTCTTGGTCTCATATTTGATTCAAGGCTAACCTTTCTACCCCATATCAAAATGTTAAAAAATAAATGCCTAAAGGCATTAGATATTTTAAAAGTTGTAGCCAACACCGACTGGGGTGCTGAGTGCGACGTTTTACTTAATCTATATAGATCGCTGGTTCGATCTAAATTGGATTATGGTTGTTTTATTTATGGTTCTGCTCGCAAGTCATATGTCAAAATCCTTGATACTATACACCATCAAGGATTGCGACTATGCCTTGGAGCTTTCAGAACCACACCTGTTGAAAGTTTATATGTAGAAGCAGGCGAGCCTTCTTTGTATCAAAGAAGAATAAAGCTCGCTTTGCAATATGCAACCAAATTAAAGGCATATCCTGGCAACCCCGCCCACGACTGTGTTTTCAAACCTCTTTATCAAAACATTTTCGAAAAACATCCAAACAAAATTCAACCTTTTGGCCTCCGAATTAAATCTCAGTTGGAAAATTCCGGTATAAATTTAGATGAAATTGCTGCAATCGAAATTCCGCATAATCCTCCGTGGTTAAACCCCAAACCGATATTTATTTATGATCTAAGAAAACATAAAAAATCCGACACAAACCATTTATTAATACAACAACATTATGCAGAAATTAAATCTTATTACCCTGACTATGGTACTATTTACACAGATGGGTCAAAAGACGGTGATAAAGTCGCCTCGGCCGCTGTCTTCGGAGAGCGTGTTGAAACTCGCCGCCTTCCGTATGCCTCATCTGTATTTACAGCAGAGGCGCAAGCTATTCTTCTTGCGATGAAAATAGTTGCTTCGTCAGACGAATGCAAATTTATTGTCTGCTCCGATTCCCTGTCTTGTCTACTGGCTATTGAAAATTTCAAAATTAAAAATCCTTACATTTTAAAAATTATTCAAATCTACAAATCACTTGTTGCTTTGGGAAAAGAAATTATTTTCTTCTGGATTCCCAGTCATGTCGGAATCCGTGGAAACACAGTCGTGGATCAGGAGGCTAAAAATGCACTAAAGGATACCATCATTAACTGCAGTATTCCTTTTACCGATTTTAAACCGTTAATTTTTAAATATATTTCTAATTTGTGGCAGAGTGGTTGGGATCTCCAAGTTCATAATAAACTTCATGAGATCCAGCCACTACTGCACACAAATAATTTTAAATGTTTTAGAGGTCGAAGAGACCAAGTTGTTTTAACAAGATGTCGTCTTGGTCATACCAGGACGACACATAGTTATATTTTAAACAATGAGCCACGACCCGAATGTGTGCCATGCAACAGTCCATACACCATTAAGCATGTCTTGATGGACTGTGTGGACGTGGCACACATTCGGGAACGTTTCTATAGTGCAGACACGTATTTCAATTTATTTAAAACTGTCGCAGGCGACACAATTTTAAAGTTCTTAAAGGAAATTAATTTATTTAATAAAATTTAATTCCACTATTAATTGTGATACTTCATATTTTTTATTGTTTTAACTACCATTTTTATCTGTGTATATTCTCATTATTGTATGAGATCACGTTTTAGTATAAGGAGGCATGACGTTCTACTAATTTAAAAATTATGGTTTTCACGTCCTGAATATAGCTGAAATATTGCTTGCTGGACGTTAAACATCAATCAATCAATCAATCAATCCAAAACGACACACCAGACCAAATTCATTTCAAGTAAGACTTCGACGATCCATACTGAACCCTTACAATCAGTTACAGAAGACGAAAAAGTGTAGGTAATATTGAGGGATACCAACTTAAAAAGCTGTACAGTAGACAAAATCCAATTTCTGATGATAAATACAATGATTTACAAATATTCTACACAACAGGATTTATTCTGGAAATGCAATACCAATTCTTTTCAAGTGTGGCACATACCGGAAAAACACGCTTATGCTGAATGAACATTTTTGATACTTAGTTTTTGTTTGCATTGTATTTGATGAAGATTCCCTTTTCAGATGTGACACTAGTATTTGGTGATCAATTTCTTTTACCAAGTACTATTGGTGAAGGGTGGGGATTTCTTACACGACTATTCCAAAATTATCAAATAATAATCGCTTTTATCTTTTCACAAGAACTTTAATTTTCTACATGTCCTGCATACAAATAGATATTGCAATATTACTAAATATCAAATACATTTTATTAAATAATTTTATCCTTATATTATATAAGTTATTTTGAGTATTGTTGTATGACTCTTTCGTTCAAATTATTCTGTGTTGAGTTACAATCGCAAATAAATTGTAATTAAAGACTATCTTGATTATTGTATGATTCAGCATTGAAAGTTCAACAAAAATAGCAACAATAAATAATCAGTTTCATCGGTAATCTATCATTATTTAGGCCTCTGGACGTAAATTTAATGTAAAAGGATAGTTTTTAATTGAAACATGTCTGCTTTATTTTACAACTTACAAAGCGTTTAATTTAATTATCAAATGTGACAAGGATTACCAGTTTTTCTACCGAAGATCAAGGTTCTAACCGAGTACTCCGTCTAACATGATACAGCATTAAAATGCTGAAATTGGCAATACAAAACCATTCCTAACTACTAAAAACATTCCCAATATTGACCATCACGGGTCGCCACTATAAAGCTGTAGAAGCTTTGCCCTTCACCCATCACATTTATAGAATATCTTAAATGAGAAAGAATAAAAAATCACAAAACCTGACATGCCGATTGATCGAAATCGGGGCTAACTCAATTGCCCGTCTAAAAAAAAATAAGGGTTCAGTAAACAGTGTAAGTTATCGGGATCGTTTATCCGGCCTATTGAAATCCCGTGCTATAATCATACGGCAAGTATTGCTTCTTAAAATAGCACCACTGCTACAATTTCTAATGCGTGTACACAGGGTTCTCCTATGATAGCCCAACTTCCCAGCAAGCACAGTACGTAAGTTGAACGTTACACTAAAGTTAAACTTTGGTTAGTAATTGAGTAACATTTTTTTAAACGTTCATTGATAACGTTAGCGGTTAACCAAAAAATAAAGTCAAATAACATCATAGTAACGTTTGAATAAAGTGTTATAAAATGAATAAAATGTTAATGTTTATTATGAAACGTTAAGCTAAAATCTATTTCACGTATAAAGAACAACTGGGACCATACTGGAAGGGTTCCCACAGAGCAGCCCAGCGCATCCCCGGGTGGCGGATAGGGGAGTCCCTCTCGTTGGGGGGTTGTCATGTCACAATACGGAAAGCCTGACCGCGGACCGTAGTGGGTAACGTGTTTGGAGAGTGCCACGCTCCTTGCACGATAAGGACCCCTTTTGTAGATTTCGAAAAAGAGTAGGCTCATTGTAGCCGCTACAAAAGGCTAAATTTTCCGCCCCTACCCAAAACTCCATACTTTTCCAGTGGCAGTCAAAATTGTATTCTGTGAACAATCCCACCCCCATTTTCCGTTGATTTATTGTTTGTTTACTTGTTCCCGTCCTGATTATAGCTTAAATACTGCCCGCTGGACGTAAAGCAGACATCCAATCAATATAAAGAATAACGTTGTATTCTTAACTTTTAAATAACGTATGCATGGTTACGTTTATACAACGTTAGGCAACTATCTTCTTTCAGACATATCTGCTATATCGTAAATATACATTGAAAAATGATTGTTCTTATCAAATGTTTATGGGTAATTGTTTTCGAAAATGTGTTGAGAATCCAACAATATTATTTAAATGTTATTGTAACATAACGTTTTTGTGCAATAGCGTCATGGCAACGTTTTAATAACGTTTTAATAACAAATAAAAATGTAATTTAAAACGTTTTACATTTGTTTAACATTAAAGAATAACGTTGTATTCTTAACTTTTAAAAAACCGTTTCTATGGTAACGTTTATATAACGTTAGGGAACTACCTTCTATCAAACATATCTTTTCTTAGCAAATGTTTATGGGTATTTGTTTTCAAAAATGTGTTTTGTGTTCGATAGTACTGTTTGAATGTTATTGTAAGAGTTATTAAAAGCTTTTTTTGGAACCGAAAAAAACGTTGATAATATAACGTCATGGCAACGTTTGAATAACGTTAAAAATTTTGATGTTAATTTATTTTGAAACGTTAAACTAAAATTTGTTTAGCTTTTAAAGAATAACTTTTAAATAACGTTTAATCAAACGAAAGGCACATATAAATGGGTAGTTGTTATCCAAAATGTGTTAAATATTCAATAGTTTTGATTAAACTTTATTATAACAATTTATTTATAACGTATTTGAGTAACCCAAAAATAACGAAGCCTATTTTTAAGCCTCCAGCTTCTTCTGACATTCGCATTTATCCTGGATTTGGAAACATGCTTCATGCTTAATGTGAATCACTCTTTAACTCGGCATTGAGCCTACTCTTGTCGAGTTCTACAAAAGGGCCTTTAACGTGCATGTTGTATTGCTACACGTGACGATTTTCCGTCCCTTCCGAAGGACTATCATCGTTCCTTGGAGTGAACGGCCTCCATACGGTTCGGGATCCTGTGACGGAAACATTACCTACCGGTAAGATGTCAAATATATCAATTGTTTGAGTACGTTTATAGTAAAAAATTCATGTCGACATCTTAAGTGCAAAATTTTAATAACGCATAATTCTTTTCGATTTTTTAACGATATTTTAAATACTTGTATCATGTTTGTTTTTCAAAGTGTTGGGAAACACAACAGGCAATTATAAAAGCGAATGCTAGTGGGTTTTAATTTCAAATTTTGACGCCATTGGTTTTAGCGCTTTTCACACAGATATCCACAAATAAAGTTCGATCTCAACACAATATTTACTCGCATTTATAATAGTTGTTTTATTTTCATTGAAAAGGTAAAGATACAACCATATACTCGAAAAGCTTAACTTAAGCCTCAGTAAAAAACCTGCTACTGTAATAGCATTTTTCTTTAATTATAATATGGGCTTTAGTTGACATTTTATGTTCCGGCATAGTGCTTTTGATTTTAAGCTCTGTAACAACTTTTTGATCGTGCTTCACTTAAGCTGTGCTTAGTTTATGTTTAATGTGTGCAATTCTCTTATGCTCTGATCATTTGATGTTTTAATGCATATATTATTTTATCTACATGTGCATTATGTATTGTTTAAATTGTCTTACGTGTATGCACATTTCTGTATGTATTGTCTGCCTATAGACTGTTAAATAGCTCTCCAGAGCTCATGTTTCTTTGTTATTTTGTATATATGTGCCGACTCTAAATAAAATTACTTACTGGCCACAGTCACAGAGTAGATCTGATTTTCAAGTGTTTTTATTGTAAAGGTGTCATTAATAAGCTTCAAGAAATTATTACAATCAACAAAAGAGTGGAAAATAAACTTGACATTTTGATAGGTCAGAAAAACGACATCGATATGATTGAAGATATATTGCCAGCTCCTGTAGATACCACAGAGAAATTCAATAGAATGGGACAGGAGCTAGAGGAAGATGGCCCTCGGCGAAAGATGGTATGAAAATATTACATATAGAATTAGTTTTTAATGAAATACATAATTTTACACACATTGTCCAACAAAGTGTGCTAATTGTGGTGAAGCCCACATGTCCTCATCTAAGGACTGTCAGCATTTTAAAAAAGAAAAAGAAATTCAAAAAATAAAAACTGAAAAAAACATCTCTTACCCTGAGGCTCGTCGTCTGTATAATACAGCGAATAATCCCTCGTCTCCTGCATCAACGTCATATGCCAGTGTTACCAAACGCGTTCTCACTTCAGTTGAAACGCAGACCATCATCACCTGGCCCATTGACAAACAGGAACCTTCGAAATTACCAGTCAAAACAACAGACAAAATCATTCAATCTTCACGAAAATCTTCATCTTCTCAAACTGCTACGTCTTCAGCACCCTCTCAAACAGCTACGTCTTCAGCACCCTCTCAATCCTCAACCAATTCTTCAAGTAGTCCCAAAAAAAATTCAAAAAATACCAACTCCAATTTAAATTCTTCTAACTCAAATAAAAACTCAAATCAAAAAGGAGATCGTACTCCAAAACTGCTGCGGGATCCCATTAAGGTCCACAACAGGTTTGGAAGTCTAGATCATCTAGACACTACTATCTGGGGCGATCCCATGGATACACTACCCCCAGATACTGGATCTAAAAGTAGATCCCCCAGCAGAAACCGGCGGAATAGCCCCAAAAAACTGTTAACTATTCCCATATTCGCAGACCATAATGGGTACAATAATACAATGGAATTGTCGAGGTCTTAAGATTAATTTTCTTGAAATTACATTATTAGTTCAAGCCTTTCTACCTGTTGCATTTTGCCTCCAAGAATCCCACCTAAAACGAAGTGATAACATATCTTTAAAAAACTATTCTATATACAGCACATATGTAGACGAGAGTGATAGAGCTGCTGGCGGCTCTACCATTCTTGTAAAAGATCAAGTTCTACATAGCCCTGTAGATCTCGACACTGATCTGCAGGCGGTTGCTGTTAGAATATCATTAGACAAAACAATTACTTTATGCTCTGTGTATATACCACCGAATTCTTCATTAAATTTAAATCAGTTGAAACATCTTACTGATCAGTTACCAGCCCCATATATATTATTTGGGGACTTCAACGCACACAACCCTTTATGGGGCAGTAACACAATAAACGATAAAGGTAAAATTATTGAAGGCTTAATGAATCAGGAAGATCTGTGTATTTTTAATGATGGATCAAATACATATTTACATCCTGGGAATGGATCATATTCGGCTATTGATCTTACAATAGCAGATCCTTCTCTGTTGCCCGATTTCTCATGGAAAGTCCATGACGATCTCTGTGGCAGTGATCATTTTCCCATTATCTTGGAATCTTTGCACTCTTTAAACACAGAACGAGTCGCTCGGTATAAATTTGGCAAGGCCAATTGGCCTCTATTTGAACAACTCTGTATAGAGCGACTTAACTCGGATACTTTTGAAACTATTTCTGATCCAATTTTAAAATTCAATGAAACACTTATTTCAATTGCTGATGAAACAATTCCTAAGACCTCGACAAATCCAAAACATCCTAGTAAACCATGGTTCGATGACAGCTGTGAGGACGCTATTAAAGACCGGAAAAAGGCCGAACGACGCTTTAATAAACACCCAACTCAAAATAATCTGAACCATTTCCGAATTTTTCGAGCGAAAGCTCGCAGGGTAACGAAACAAAGACGACGCACTTCTTGGCGTAACTTTGTTTCTAAACTGAATAACCATACCCCTATGAATAAAATTTGGAACATGATTCGCAAAATTAAAGGTAAAAACAGTAAAGCAAATGTCCATCATATAAAGGATGGACAAGACTTGTTAACATCAGAGTCAGACATATCAAATAAATTGGCCGAAACATTTGCAACACACTCCTCTGCTGAAAATTATCATCCCACTTTTCAGCGGATCAAAATTCAAAAAGAAAAATCAAAGCTTAATTTCCAGTCAAAAAATTTAGAAGATTATAATAAACCTTTTTCTTTGGAAGAGCTAAAAACTTCATTGAACAAATCTCACGATACAGCATGTGGTCCAGATGACATCCATTATCAACTTCTCAAACATCTGCCACAATCTTCTCTCCAATGTCTTCTAAGTCTTCTTAACAACATTTGGGAAACGGGTGACTTACCATCTATTTGGAAAATGGCCACTGTTGTGCCTATTCCAAAACCAGGAAAAGATCACTCGGAAGCGTCCAACTATCGGCCTATAGCCCTCACAAGCTGTCTTTGTAAAACCATGGAAAGGATGATCAACGATCGCCTTGTCTGGTTTTTAGAATCGAACAACCTAATCTCGAATATTCAGTGTGGATTCAGACAAGGTCGTAGTACTATTGATCATCTGGTGCGTTTCGAAACATATATTCGAAACGCATTTGCCAAAAACGAACATGTTGTGTCTATCTTTTTCGATTTAGAAAAAGCATATGACACAACGTGGAAATATGGTATTTTAAAAGATCTTTTTGATATGGGGTTGAAAGGTAGACTTCCTACCTTTATCTCAAACTTTTTATCTGACAGAGAATTTAAAGTTAGGGTCAATTCTACGTTATCTAACCCTTTTGTACAGGAAATGGGTGTTCCCCAGGGCAGCATCCTTTCTGTCACTTTATTTAGTATTAAAATTAATAGCCTTGCTCAAGTTTTAAAAGATAATATTGATGGTTCTCTATATGTTGACGACTTCCTCATATGTTACCGAGGGAAAAATATGAATAATATCGAACGTCAGCTGCAGTTGTGTTTAAATAGAATAGAGAAATGGGCAATGGAGAATGGTTTTAAATTCTCAACTGCAAAAACTGTTGGGATGCATTTTTGTAATAAACGTAAGATGCATCCTGATCCTGAATTAAAATTATATAATAATCCTATCAAAATTGTAAAAGAAACTACTTTTCTTGGTCTCATATTTGATTCAAGGCTAACCTTTCTTCCCCATATCAAAATGTTAAAAAATAAATGCCTAAAGGCATTAGATATTTTAAAAGTCGTATCCAGCACCGACTGGGGTGCTGAATGTGATGTTTTACTCAATCTATATAGATCGCTGGTTCGATCGAAATTGGATTACGGTTGCTTTATTTATGGTTCAGCTCGCAAGTCATACGTCAAAATCCTTGATACTATACACCATCAAGGATTGCGACTATGCCTTGGAGCTTTCAGAACCACACCTGTTGATAGTTTATATGTTGAAGCAAACGAGCCTTCTTTGTATCAAAGAAGAATTAAGCTCGGTTTGCAATATGCAACCAAATTAAAGGCTTATCCTGGCAATCCTGCTCACGACTGTGTTTTCAAACCTCTTTACAGATCCGTTTTTGAAAAAAACTCAAATAAAATTAAACCTTTTGGACTGAGAATAAAACCTCATTTGGAAAATTCTGGTGTAAATGTAGATGAAATTGCCACTATTGAAATTCCTAAAAATCCCCCTTGGTTAAATCCGAAACCTACATTTAATTATGAACTTAGAAGATTTAAAAAGTCCGACACCAACCCTCTATTATTACAACAACATTTTGCAGAAATAAAATCTTACTATCCTGACCATAGTGCAATTTATACAGACGGATCGAAGGACGGTGATAAAGTTGCATCAGCCGCTGTCTTCGGAGAGCGTGTTGAGACTCGCCGTCTTCCTTCTGCATCCTCTGTATTTAGTGCAGAAGCTCAAGCAATTCTTCTTGCACTGAAAATTGTCGCTATGTCAGATCAGTGTAAATTTATCATCTGTTCCGACTCTTTGTCTTGTCTTCTTTCTATTGAAAATTCGAAAACAAAAAATCCATTTATTTTAAAAATACTTGAAACTTATAAATGTCTTGTTACTGTTGGTAAAGAGGTTGTGTTTTTCTGGATTCCCAGTCATGTGGGAATCCATGGAAACACAGTTGTTGACCAGGAAGCCAAGAAGGCCTTAAATGATGAAATTATTTTGTGTTCAGTTCCTTTTAATGATTTTAAACCTTACATTTTTAAATATATCTCTACTTTGTGGCAGAGTGGCTGGGATCTCCAAGTTCATAATAAACTTCATGAGATCCAGCCACAATTGCGCAAAGGTAATTTTAATTGTTATAGAGATCGTCGAAGAGACCAAGTTGTTTTAACCAGGTGTCGTCTTGGTCATACCAGGACGACACATAGTTTTATTTTAAATAACGAGCCAACACCAGAGTGTGTGCCATGCCACTGTCCATATACCATCAAGCATGTCTTGATGGACTGTATTGACGTGGCACCCATTCGGGATCGTTTTTATTCGGTTAATTCATATTATAATTTATTTACAACTGTTGCTGGCGACAAAATTTTACAGTTTTTAAAAGAAATTAATTTATACAGCAAAATTTAATTTGTCTTTAAATTTTGATATCGATATATTTTATTGTTTTAATTTTCATTTTATCTGTATATATGCTCATTGTATTGTATGAGATCAAGTTTTATCATTTAAGGAGGGATATTCTTGAAATAATTTTCACGTCTTGAATATAGCTGAAATATTGCTTGCTGGACGTAAAACAACAATCAATCAATCAATCAATCACATTGTCCAATAAATAGTTTTGCTAAATGTATTGTTGAACACCTGAACATATTTTTGTTCGTTTTATTTGAGCAAATACTATTAAGGCTACCTTAATAAATTTTAACAATTGAATCAAAACTTGTATAAGTATCAATCAAATGTTAAGGACTATTCCTTGAATAGTTTTATTGGGAGGTTTAAAGGCACTTTTTCAATACCCACCAACCATACAATTTTTTTCCATTTTTTTTCAAGAATGCGTCATTCTTTAGGTAAATATGGTGCCTTCCAACACCCGCAATATATTTCTTGCTGGAATAGCCCTTAGACAAATCGTGAAAAAATTAAATAATCTTCACTCGTATTTGGCAGTCTTCAAGTAAATTTATTCTATTTTGTAAGGTTGCCTTCATGACGGCATTCAAAGGGGCCACACTTTTAGAAACTGTCAGAACCATGCTTAAAAAGACTGTAAGCAACAGTGTTTTGGCAGACCTCAGCCTGCGAGGCAAAAAGAAGAAGCCATTCCAGAGCCATCTACTATACAAGGTTAAAGTTAGTATTTTGTTGTTTTCAATTCAAATTTATTAAAAGAGAAATTTTCGATAGAATGGGGGGGGGGGGGGGCACTGACTGGCTAAGAAGGTACCAACTCTGGTCATTCTTCAATGGTATCCTATATATCAAACCAAATCAAATGAAGGAAGTACATTAAATGGAGATGTACATAAAGAATTTTAATTGCTGTCGGATATCATTCAGGTATATAATTGGATTTATACATTTTAAATATAGTGTTCAATGAGAGACATCGTAAGTGCAACTACTAAACCGCTAAATGGATTTTGATGAAAATATGTAGATGTGCATGAAGAAATTTTATTGCACTCAAATATAATTCAAGTGGATAATTACACCTAAGGTTTTGTCTCAATGGGGTCCACAATGAAGCGGGGGTATCCTTGTGTGGGCTAACAGTATTCCTTGTTTAATATCAGATTTATTAATTTTTTTATTCTACTTTATTAAAAAAATTTTCTACATGTATGAATACAATATTAAGAATTAAATGACATTTTGTTGGGTTCTGGTTGTCTGTAGATTTTACTTTTGTTTTTGGAAGATCACATACTGTCATTGTAGCTCTGGCTTTATGATTAGAAATTATATTCATTTCATGTTTTGTCATTAAAGGGGCTGTTAGGAAAATCCACAAGGTCATGCTTTGATAGAGGGGCTAAAGCATGTACCACATTTACATGGTGGACCAAAGCATATAAAGGTAATTATGAAAGCAAAAATGACTTATTAGGATAAGGTTAGGTTTCATTGTCTGAACTGACTAATAACTGATAATAATTGCATTTGCCTTGCATATAATTAAAATGTGGTAATTCTATTAATTGACTGGTCCATGGAATCATCTTATATAACTCGATGAAATGTCACTTGTGTTACATGGCCATTAACAGGTCATGGCCTTACAAATAATATTAAAGCGCAAATAAAAATATATACAAATACACACCATAAATAATTTAAATAAAAATGTAATTATAAGAATTGAGAATTGTACTTTTAGAGTACGTGTTATAGTTACATAAAGGAATTAATTCAAAATAGAGGAACAATGGAGAGGGGTATCCTTTTTCAGGCTCATTCTGAGTATGTTTTGTTTCATAACAATTTTCTCAGCAAGTACTTATTACAGCCTCTTGACATTCATAAATAATGTACTATCAGTATGGAGTCACATGTGGGAATTGATGTTAAGTCTGTTGCCTGCCTACTTCCAGTTTAACGAAATATGGTTTGTTTTTTTTTTACTTTGACAGATTTTTTTTATTTCAGAAACAGACTAGTACCACAAGTACTGAAATTGACTTAGAGTAAAGAGTAAAGATTTTTTCCAATGATAAATTGGACAATAATTATAATTCAGAAAACAACTAGTACATAAAAAATACATTTTTTGACAATACTAAGAAGGCATAATGTTGTTAGATATTTTCTAAAATTAAATACAGGAATATCTTGATAAACATGTTTTTTATTTAGTCACAGCCCATTAATATGTTTAATTTGTAGTTTTTAGTGTTGATTTCTGTCATAAGTGTATGGTGTCCAAGAAAACATTTCAATTAATTATATATGATTTATTGATGTTATGTGTTGGTTTCGTTGATAAAAGGATTAATGTCAGATAATGTTAAGCTGCATTGTCTGATAACGTTAAAGTTTTGTTTGCTGATAATGTTTAAGTTACGTTGTCCGATGACGTCTAAATTTCGTTGTTTTATAACGTTTAAGTTCTGTTGTTTGCAAACGTTAAATTTACGTTGTCTGTTAATGTTTAAGTTACGTTGTTTGTAAATGTTTAAGTTGCGCTGTTAACGTTAAAAATTAGTTATCGAGTAACGTTAAAAAACCGTTACACTGACTTGATCGGAGTCTACAACAGCTGTTACTTTAACGTAAAAAATATACGTAACTATAACCAAAAAGTAACGTTTGTAACGTTAAATAAACGTTATTGTGTTTGGTGCGTTAACCTTAGTTTTTGGCCATATGGTTCATTGTCCTTTCCAATCATTGGATCCAAGACGAATTGTTCAGACATCATATCTCGAACTATCAAGATAAGTATGTCACAATTCAAATCCAACTCGAGTACAAGTCTATCTTAATCCTGTAAATGGGTGTATTGCCTTGCAACAGCTGGAGTTGCAATTTCATGCTTTGAGTTAGGGATTTCATTACACTCTAACAGTGGTGAACAATTTAGTTATACATAACCATCTAATGATTCCAAAACATAATCAGTAGCAAGTCTTCCTGAACAAGCGGTCTTTCCTGAATATTACAACAAAGTATAGTTTGTGTTTCTCCCCAAAATGAAAAAAAATATTACCTTCTAGCTAATGATCGATTACTTTGTTCAACGACTGTTACATAAGTTTCGAGAATCAATTCTGGTTTCCCAATTTATGTCTTGGCAGAATTGTTAAATTTCAATTCGTTTATCCTTTCTTTTCTGATGCTTGCGACGTCAATACGAGTATCGCTATTTTTTTTTTATTTGAAAACTTGGATCGTTAAGACCAAATGCCATGTCGTGTATGAATTGAACATAAACTAGAAATGAAGGATACATAACTGAATTAGCTATCCTGTATTGGCTAGCATGATCGATCCATTTGTTTTGTACGAAGTTTGGCAATTTACTATCCGGTGCGTCTTTTTAACACAGAACTCTATAAAATACCATTTTCTATTTATACAAATAATTAAATAAGAATATAATAATATGCCTTATTGAGAACAATTTATCTAAAAACCACATTTTGGTTCATCATTATGTCCCGTCGTAGGAGGCTGAAGTTTTCGCTGAAAATTGTGATACCACATAACGAAACTAAAATACCACGGAGCATTCTAAGTAACAAAAAGGAAACTTTAATGATTAAATTGTGTTAATATTAACAATTTCTTCATAAAAACAATACATACACAATGATTGTTTAAAGACTATGCAAATGTTTCTCCATAATTTAATATATAATCGTGAGTTGGTGAAATGATGATTGATAAAGATTCTTAAAAAACATGACGAACACTCATCCCTTCGTTCAAAAGGTTATTCACAGGAAAGACAAAACGCAAGCAATAACCGCCAAGAAAAAAAGTAGTTCAAAATTTACAACTTTAACAAATTAAAAAATCATTTCATAGTTATACATCCCAGCTGAGTTAGGTCTTTTTTATGTTTATTAGTAACACCATTCTAAAAATCACCCCATGGTTTTATTGGTGTAATGCAGGGACCATAAATCAATTTGATACGGGTTCTCCCTGCCAGCACCTAATTAAATAAAAACGTCTTTTATGACGATGATTTTTATTAAGAAACATTTATTTTAAACAACTTGAAATATATATATTTTAATAAGAATGCCTTGTTTTGAAATATCTTAAACTATGCTGTTCTTCACTGCTTATTTCAAGAAGGTGGCGCTTTAAGAGAAAAAAAACAGCACAAACATACGCATACACAATTCGGAAATTAAAAGCTGTATTAAAGCTTAATGTGTGTCGTCACATTAACCGGCAATCTTGAATTATTTCTTTTTATATATAATGCATAATAATTGAACTGTTGTTATGTGGTATTGCCGATTTAGCTTTTTTGTATACTAGAGAACTAGAGAGAACATGTCTGGTTTGATAAATATTTACAGTATATTAACACATAATTACAATTAAAATAGTTTTTTTGAATTCAATAAGGTGTTTTAATAAAGTTCTGTTTTACCACCTTTTTCATAAAAAACTGAGCAGCCGCTCTCAATGAAACATACGGATGAACAAATTTCAGAACCAATTAGAGGTTTTAAGACATATTTTTTATACAATAAGGCATATTTACATTTTTTTTAATGCAATAATGCATATAACATTTTAAATTAGTTTTATCAATAAAAATGATTAAATAGAGTTCTATGGTATCGCAGTTTTCAGCGAAACCCGCGTACGGCGTGCCATAATGGTGAACAAATGTGTTTTCAGACATAATTTTATCCAACAAGGCATAATTACACACAAGTTGTAATATTCTATTCAGTTTTATCAAAGAAAGAAGGGTATTTTATAGAGTTCTGTGGTATTAGGCGGTGTTCTATCGTATTATGTGGTAAAAAGACACATCCATTTACTGACTGATGTTTACGCCAATTGACGAATCAAAGTATGATAGAAAGGAGACAGATGTTGTGTTTGTTTGTTTGAATGGTGTTTTAACGCCACTTTCAGGAATTTTTCAGCTATTTCATGGCGTCCAGTTTTTATTGGGGGAGGAAGCCGGAGTACCCGGAGAGAACCCCCGACCTGCGGTAGGAAAACTGGCAATCCTTGTCAATTAAGATTGGAGTCGAGTACACCCTGCCTGCAGTGAGAATCGAACCCGCAATCTCAGTGTTGACAGACCACGTGATCAATAGTAGACGAACTACCTTGACCACTCGGCCACCGAGGCCCCGACAGATGTTGTGATATTAAATTTGTTTAACTTCCCAGTCAATGAGTGCATATATCAGGCATGTAATATCCTTATAATACATATGTTAAATTGGAGTTATTTCTCTTTATTCTATACACTGATATTCCGTTATTACTTACCCGCCCTCCTGTAGGAGGCGGGTAAGTAATGTAATTTTGTCCGTCACAGATTTTGTGTGAAACCGTTTTTATCCGAAAACTACACAATATTAGGAGCTCAAACTTGCAGGGATTATCGGACTCATTTAGTACAATAGATGAACGGCGCTCTTTTTTTGATTAATTAAATTATTAATGAGATATTCACTAATTAAGGTTTCTTTGTTCAATGCTGTGTGCACTGTTCTATAAATAACCAACGTTGTCGATAACACAGGTATTTAAATATATCACGTGGTTGTGCATTTGTGAAAAAAGTCACGTAACATAATTTTAGAAAAACATAGTCACGTGGAATAATTTTAAAAGATAGTTAAAAGGTGTAGATTATAAATTATCGATTGTATTACTTTTTTAAAATTAATATAAATCTTCACTTTTTTATTAATTAAATTATTAGTGATATATTCCCTAATTAATGTTCTTTGTTCACTGCTGTGCACACTGTTCTATAAATAGGCTGCAGTGTAGATAGATAACACAGTGGATTTAAATATACCCACGTCGTTTTGAATTTTTTATATTGAGAATTGGGGGGGGGGGGGGGGGTATTTAATAAAAAAAATCTCAGATTTTATCTATCTATTTCACGTTTGTTTATTTTTTATACCCCCGCTCGACAGAGTCGGGGGTATATAGTGGTCCTCATGTCCGTCCGTCTGTTCGTCAGTCCACATTTGGTTTCCGGATGATAATTCAAAAAGTTTACATCCGATTTGAATGAAACTTTGGGATAATGTTATATATCAGGTTGGTCAGAAGCCTATCGATTTTTGGGGAAATCCGTCAAATTTCAAGGTCACAGTCCAATTCTTTTCAAGTGTGGCACATACCGGAAAAACACGCTTATGCTGAATGAACATTTTTGATACTTAGTTTTTGTTTGCATTGTATTTGATGAAGATTCCCTTTTCAGATGTGACACTAGTATTTGGTGATCAATTTCTTTTACCAAGTACTATTGGTGAAGGGTGGGGATTTCTTACACGACTATTCCAAAATTATCAAATAATAATCGCTTTTATCTTTTCACAAGAACTTTAATTTTCTACATGTCCTGCATACAAATAGATATTGCAATATTACTAAATATCAAATACATTTTATTAAATAATTTTATCCTTATATTATATAAGTTATTTTGAGTATTGTTGTATGACTCTTTCGTTCAAATTATTCTGTGTTGAGTTACAATCGCAAATAAATTGTAATTAAAGACTATCTTGATTATTGTATGATTCAGCATTGAAAGTTCAACAAAAATAGCAACAATAAATAATCAGTTTCATCGGTAATCTATCATTATTTAGGCCTCTGGACGTAAATTTAATGTAAAAGGATAGTTTTTAATTGAAACATGTCTGCTTTATTTTACAACTTACAAAGCGTTTAATTTAATTATCAAATGTGACAAGGATTACCAGTTTTTCTACCGAAGATCAAGGTTCTAACCGAGTACTCCGTCTAACATGATACAGCATTAAAATGCTGAAATTGGCAATACAAAACCATTCCTAACTACTAAAAACATTCCCAATATTGACCATCACGGGTCGCCACTATAAAGCTGTAGAAGCTTTGCCCTTCACCCATCACATTTATAGAATATCTTAAATGAGAAAGAATAAAAAATCACAAAACCTGACATGCCGATTGATCGAAATCGGGGCTAACTCAATTGCCCGTCTAAAAAAAATAAGGGTTCAGTAAACAGTGTAAGTTATCGGGATCGTTTATCCGGCCTATTGAAATCCCGTGCTATAATCACACGGCAAGTATTGCTTCTTAAAATAGCACCACTGCTACAATTTCTAATGCGTGTACACAGGGTTCTCCTATGATAGCCCAACTTCCCAGCAAGCACAGTACGTAAGTTGAACGTTACACTAAAGTTAAACTTTGGTTAGTAATTGAGTAACATTTTTTTTAACGTTCATTGATAACGTTAGCGGTTAACCAAAAAATAAAGTCAAATAACATCATAGTAACGTTTGAATAAAGTGTTATAAAATGAATAAAATGTTAATGTTTATTATGAAACGTTAAGCTAAAATCTATTTCACGTATAAAGAACAACTGGGACCATACTGGAAGGGTTCCCACAGAGCAGCCCAGCGCATCCCCGGGTGGCGGATAGGGGAGTCCCTCTCGTTGGGGGGTTGTCATGTCACAATACGGAAAGCCTGACCGCGGACCGTAGTGGGTAACGTGTTTGGAGAGTGCCACGCTCCTTGCACGATAAGGACCCCTTTTGTAGATTTCGAAAAAGAGTAGGCTCATTGTAGCCGCTACAAAAGGCTAAATTTTCCGCCCCTACCCAAAACTCCATACTTTTCCAGTGGCAGTCAAAATTGTATTCTGTGAACAATCCCACCCCCATTTTCCGTTGATTTATTGTTTGTTTACTTGTTCCCGTCCTGATTATAGCTTAAATACTGCTCGCTGGACGTAAAGCAGACATCCAATCAATATAAAGAATAACGTTGTATTCTTAACTTTTAAATAACGTATGCATGGTTACGTTTATACAACGTTAGGCAACTATCTTCTTTCAGACATATCTGCTATATCGTAAATATACATTGAAAAATGATTGTTCTTATCAAATGTTTATGGGTAATTGTTTTCGAAAATGTGTTGAGAATCCAACAATATTATTTAAATGTTATTGTAACATAACGTTTTTGTGCAATAGCGTCATGGCAACGTTTTAATAACGTTTTAATAACAAATAAAAATGTAATTTAAAACGTTTTACATTTGTTTAACATTAAAGAATAACGTTGTATTCTTAACTTTTAAAAAACCGTTTGTATGGTAACGTTTATATAACGTTAGGGAACTACCTTCTATCAAACATATCTTTTCTTAGCAAATGTTTATGGGTATTTGTTTTCAAAAATGTGTTTTGTGTTCGATAGTACTGTTTGAATGTTATTGTAAGAGTTATTAAAAGCTTTTTTTGGAACCGAAAAAAACGTTGATAATATAACGTCATGGCAACGTTTGAATAACGTTAAAAATTTTGATGTTAATTTATTTTGAAACGTTAAACTAAAATTTGTTTAGCTTTTAAAGAATAACTTTTAAATAACGTTTAATCAAACGAAAGGCACATATAAATGGGTAGTTGTTATCCAAAATGTGTTAAATATTCAATAGTTTTGATTAAACTTTATTATAACAATTTATTTATAACGTATTTGAGTAAGCCTCCAGCTTCTTCTGACATTCGCATTTATCCTGGATTTGGAAACATGCTTCATGCTTAATGTGAATCACTCTTTAACTCGGCATTGAGCCTACTCTTGTCGAGTTCTACAAAAGGGCCTTTAACGTGCATGTTGTATTGCTACACGGGACGATTTTCCGTCCCTTCCGAAGGACTATCATCGTTCCTTGGAGTGAACGGCCTCCATACGGTTCGGGATCCTGTGACGGAAACATTACCTACCGGTAAGATGTCAAATATATCAATTGTTTGAGTACGTTTATAGTAAAAAATTCATGTCGACATCTTAAGTGCAAAATTTTAATAACGCATAATTCTTTTCGATTTTTTAACGATATTTTAAATACTTGTATTATGTTTGTTTTTCAAAGTGTTGGGAAACACAACAGGCAATTATAAAAGCGAATGCTAGTGGGTTTTAATTTCAAATTTTGACGCCATTGGTTTTAGCGCTTTTCACACAGATATCCACAAATAAAGTTCGATCTCAACACAATATTTACTCGCATTTATAATAGTTGTTTTATTTTCATTGAAAAGGTAAAGATACAACCATATACTCGAAAAGCTTAACTTAAGCCTCAGTAAAAAACCTGCTACTGTAATAGCATTTTTCTTTAATTATAATATGGGCTTTAGTTGACATTTTATGTTCCGGCATAGTGCTTTTGATTTTAAGCTCTGTAACAACTTTTTGATCGTGCTTCACTTAAGCTGTGCTTAGTTTATGTTTAATGTGTGCAATTCTCTTATGCTCTGATCATTTGATGTTTTAATGCATATATTATTTTATCTACATGTGCATTATGTATTGTTTAAATTGTCTTACGTGTATGCACATTTCTGTATGTATTGTCTGCCTATAGACTGTTAAATAGCTCTCCAGAGCTCATGTTTCTTTGTTATTTTGTATATATGTGCCGACTCTAAATAAAATTACTTACTGGCCACAGTCACAGAGTAGATCTGATTTTCAAGTGTTTTTATTGTAAAGGTGTCATTAATAAGCTTCAAGAAATTATTACAATCAACAAAAGAGTGGAAAATAAACTTGACATTTTGATAGGTCAGAAAAACGACATCGATATGATTGAAGATATATTGCCAGCTCCTGTAGATACCACAGAGAAATTCAATAGAATGGGACAGGAGCTAGAGGAAGATGGCCCTCGGCGAAAGATGGTATGAAAATATTACATATAGAATTAGTTTTTAATGAAATACATAATTTTACACACATTGTCCAATAAATAGTTTTGCTAAATGTATTGTTGAACACCTGAACATATTTTTGTTCGTTTTATTTGAGCAAATACTATTAAGGCTACCTTAATAAATTTTAACAATTGAATCAAAACTTGTATAAGTATCAATCAAATGTTAAGGACTATTCCTTGAATAGTTTTATTGGGAGGTTTAAAGGCACTTTTTCAATACCCACCAACCATACAATTTTTTTCCATTTTTTTTCAAGAATGCGTCATTCTTTAGGTAAATATGGTGCCTTCCAACACCCGCAATATATTTCTTGCTGGAATAGCCCTTAGACAAATCGTGAAAAAATTAAATAATCTTCACTCGTATTTGGCAGTCTTCAAGTAAATTTATTCTATTTTGTAAGGTTGCCTTCATGACGGCATTCAAAGGGGCCACACTTTTAGAAACTGTCAGAACCATGCTTAAAAAGACTGTAAGCAACAGTGTTTTGGCAGACCTCAGCCTGCGAGGCAAAAAGAAGAAGCCATTCCAGAGCCATCTACTATACAAGGTTAAAGTTAGTATTTTGTTGTTTTCAATTCAAATTTATTAAAAGAGAAATTTTCGATAGAATGGGGGGGGGGGGGGCACTGACTGGCTAAGAAGGTACCAACTCTGGTCATTCTTCAATGGTATCCTATATATCAAACCAAATCAAATGAAGGAAGTACATTAAATGGAGATGTACATAAAGAATTTTAATTGCTGTCGGATATCATTCAGGTATATAATTGGATTTATACATTTTAAATATAGTGTTCAATGAGAGACATCGTAAGTGCAACTACTAAACCGCTAAATGGATTTTGATGAAAATATGTAGATGTGCATGAAGAAATTTTATTGCACTCAAATATAATTCAAGTGGATAATTACACCTAAGGTTTTGTCTCAATGGGGTCCACAATGAAGCGGGGGTATCCTTGTGTGGGCTAACAGTATTCCTTGTTTAATATCAGATTTATTAATTTTTTTTATTCTACTTTATTAAAAAAATTTTCTACATGTATGAATACAATATTAAGAATTAAATGACATTTTGTTGGGTTCTGGTTGTCTGTAGATTTTAATTTTGTTTTTGGAAGATCACATACTGTCATTGTAGCTCTGGCTTTATGATTAGAAATTATATTCATTTCATGTTTTGTCATTAAAGGGGCTGTTAGGAAAATCCACAAGGTCATGCTTTGATAGAGGGGCTAAAGCATGTACCACATTTACATGGTGGACCAAAGCATATAAAGGTAATTATGAAAGCAAAAATGACTTATTAGGATAAGGTTAGGTTTCATTGTCTGAACTGACTAATAACTGATAATAATTGCATTTGCCTTGCATATAATTAAAATGTGGTAATTCTATTAATTGACTGGTCCATGGAATCATCTTATATAACTCGATGAAATGTCACTTGTGTTACATGGCCATTAACAGGTCATGGCCTTACAAATAATATTAAAGCGCAAATAAAAATATATACAAATACACACCATAAATAATTTAAATAAAAATGTAATTATAAGAATTGAGAATTGTACTTTTAGAGTACGTGTTATAGTTACATAAAGGAATTAATTCAAAATAGAGGAACAATGGAGAGGGGTATCCTTTTTCAGGCTCATTCTGAGTATGTTTTGTTTCATAACAATTTTCTCAGCAAGTACTTATTACAGCCTCTTGACATTCATAAATAATGTACTATCAGTATGGAGTCACATGTGGGAATTGATGTTAAGTCTGTTGCCTGCCTACTTCCAGTTTAACGAAATATGGTTTGTTTTTTTTTTACTTTGACAGATTTTTTTTATTTCAGAAACAGACTAGTACCACAAGTACTGAAATTGACTTAGAGTAAAGAGTAAAGATTTTTTCCAATGATAAATTGGACAATAATTATAATTCAGAAAACAACTAGTACATAAAAAATACATTTTTTGACAATACTAAGAAGGCATAATGTTGTTAGATATTTTCTAAAATTAAATACAGGAATATCTTGATAAACATGTTTTTTATTTAGTCACAGCCCATTAATATGTTTAATTTGTAGTTTTTAGTGTTGATTTCTGTCATAAGTGTATGGTGTCCAAGAAAACATTTCAATTAATTATATATGATTTATTGATGTTATGTGTTGGTTTCGTTGATAAAAGGATTAATGTCAGATAATGTTAAGCTGCATTGTCTGATAACGTTAAAGTTTTGTTTGCTGATAATGTTTAAGTTACGTTGTCCGATGACGTCTAAATTTCGTTGTTTTATAACGTTTAAGTTCTGTTGTTTGCAAACGTTAAATTTACGTTGTCTGTTAATGTTTAAGTTACGTTGTTTGTAAATGTTTAAGTTGCGCTGTTAACGTTAAAAATTAGTTATCGAGTAACGTTAAAAAACCGTTACACTGACTTGATCGGAGTCTACAACAGCTGTTACTTTAACGTAAAAAATATACGTAACTATAACCAAAAAGTAACGTTTGTAACGTTAAATAAACGTTATTGTGTTTGGTGCGTTAACCTTAGTTTTTGGCCATATGGTTCATTGTCCTTTCCAATCATTGGATCCAAGACGAATTGTTCAGACATCATATCTCGAACTATCAAGATAAGTATGTCACAATTCAAATCCAACTCGAGTACAAGTCTATCTTAATCCTGTAAATGGGTGTATTGCCTTGCAACAGCTGGAGTTGCAATTTCATGCTTTGAGTTAGGGATTTCATTACACTCTAACAGTGGTGAACAATTTAGTTATACATAACCATCTAATGATTCCAAAACATAATCAGTAGCAAGTCTTCCTGAACAAGCGGTCTTTCCTGAATATTACAACAAAGTATAGTTTGTGTTTCTCCCCAAAATGAAAAAAAATATTACCTTCTAGCTAATGATCGATTACTTTGTTCAACGACTGTTACATAAGTTTCGAGAATCAATTCTGGTTTCCCAATTTATGTCTTGGCAGAATTGTTAAATTTCAATTCGTTTATCCTTTCTTTTCTGATGCTTGCGACGTCAATACGAGTATCGCTATTTTTTTTTTATTTGAAAACTTGGATCGTTAAGACCAAATGCCATGTCGTGTATGAATTGAACATAAACTAGAAATGAAGGATACATAACTGAATTAGCTATCCTGTATTGGCTAGCATGATCGATCCATTTGTTTTGTACGAAGTTTGGCAATTTACTATCCGGTGCGTCTTTTTAACACAGAACTCTATAAAATACCATTTTCTATTTATACAAATAATTAAATAAGAATATAATAATATGCCTTATTGAGAACAATTTATCTAAAAACCACATTTTGGTTCATCATTATGTCCCGTCGTAGGAGGCTGAAGTTTTCGCTGAAAATTGTGATACCACATAACGAAACTAAAATACCACGGAGCATTCTAAGTAACAAAAAGGAAACTTTAATGATTAAATTGTGTTAATATTAACAATTTCTTCATAAAAACAATACATACACAATGATTGTTTAAAGACTATGCAAATGTTTCTCCATAATTTAATATATAATCGTGAGTTGGTGAAATGATGATTGATAAAGATTCTTAAAAAACATGACGAACACTCATCCCTTCGTTCAAAAGGTTATTCACAGGAAAGACAAAACGCAAGCAATAACCGCCAAGAAAAAAAGTAGTTCAAAATTTACAACTTTAACAAATTAAAAAATCATTTCATAGTTATACATCCCAGCTGAGTTAGGTCTTTTTTATGTTTATTAGTAACACCATTCTAAAAATCACCCCATGGTTTTATTGGTGTAATGCAGGGACCATAAATCAATTTGATACGGGTTCTCCCTGCCAGCACCTAATTAAATAAAAACGTCTTTTATGACGATGATTTTTATTAAGAAACATTTATTTTAAACAACTTGAAATATATATATTTTAATAAGAATGCCTTGTTTTGAAATATCTTAAACTATGCTGTTCTTCACTGCTTATTTCAAGAAGGTGGCGCTTTAAGAGAAAAAAAACAGCACAAACATACGCATACACAATTCGGAAATTAAAAGCTGTATTAAAGCTTAATGTGTGTCGTCACATTAACCGGCAATCTTGAATTATTTCTTTTTATATATAATGCATAATAATTGAACTGTTGTTATGTGGTATTGCCGATTTAGCTTTTTTGTATACTAGAGAACTAGAGAGAACATGTCTGGTTTGATAAATATTTACAGTATATTAACACATAATTACAATTAAAATAGTTTTTTTGAATTCAATAAGGTGTTTTAATAAAGTTCTGTTTTACCACCTTTTTCATAAAAAACTGAGCAGCCGCTCTCAATGAAACATACGGATGAACAAATTTCAGAACCAATTAGAGGTTTTAAGACATATTTTTTATACAATAAGGCATATTTACATTTTTTTTTAATGCAATAATGCATATAACATTTTAAATTAGTTTTATCAATAAAAATGATTAAATAGAGTTCTATGGTATCGCAGTTTTCAGCGAAACCCGCGTACGGCGTGCCATAATGGTGAACAAATGTGTTTTCAGACATAATTTTATCCAACAAGGCATAATTACACACAAGTGGTAATATTCTATTCAGTTTTATCAAAGAAAGAAGGGTATTTTATAGAGTTCTGTGGTATTAGGCGGTGTTCTATCGTATTATGTGGTAAAAAGACACATCCATTTACTGACTGATGTTTACGCCAATTGACGAATCAAAGTATGATAGAAAGGAGACAGATGTTGTGTTTGTTTGTTTGAATGGTGTTTTAACGCCACTTTCAGGAATTTTTCAGCTATTTCATGGCGTCCAGTTTTTATTGGGGGAGGAAGCCGGAGTACCCGGAGAGAACCCCCGACCTGCGGTAGGAAAACTGGCAATCCTTGTCAATTAAGATTGGAGTCGAGTACACCCTGCCTGCAGTGAGAATCGAACCCGCAATCTCAGTGTTGACAGACCACGTGATCAATAGTAGACGAACTACCTTGACCACTCGGCCACCGAGGCCCCGACAGATGTTGTGATATTAAATTTGTTTAACTTCCCAGTCAATGAGTGCATATATCAGGCATGTAATATCCTTATAATACATATGTTAAATTGGAGTTATTTCTCTTTATTCTATACACTGATATTCCGTTATTACTTACCCGCCCTCCTGTAGGAGGCGGGTAAGTAATGTAATTTTGTCCGTCACAGATTTTGTGTGAAACCGTTTTTATCCGAAAACTACACAATATTAGGAGCTCAAACTTGCAGGGATTATCGGACTCATTTAGTACAATAGATGAACGGCGCTCTTTTTTTGATTAATTAAATTATTAATGAGATATTCACTAATTAAGGTTTCTTTGTTCAATGCTGTGTGCACTGTTCTATAAATAACCAACGTTGTCGATAACACAGGTATTTAAATATATCACGTGGTTGTGCATTTGTGAAAAAAGTCACGTAACATAATTTTAGAAAAACATAGTCACGTGGAATAATTTTAAAAGATAGTTAAAAGGTGTAGATTATAAATTATCGATTGTATTACTTTTTTAAAATTAATATAAATCTTCACTTTTTTATTAATTAAATTATTAGTGATATATTCCCTAATTAATGTTCTTTGTTCACTGCTGTGCACACTGTTCTATAAATAGGCTGCAGTGTAGATAGATAACACAGTGGATTTAAATATACCCACGTCGTTTTGAATTTTTTATATTGAGAATTGGGGGGGGGGGTATTTAATAAAAAAAATCTCAGATTATATCTATCTATTTCACGTTTGTTTATTTTTTATACCCCCGCTCGACAGAGTCGGGGGTATATAGTGGTCCTCATGTCCGTCCGTCTGTTCGTCAGTCCACATTTGGTTTCCGGATGATAATTCAAAAAGTTTACATCCGATTTGAATGAAACTTTGGGATAATGTTATATATCAGGTTGGTCAGAAGCCTATCGATTTTGGGGGAAATCCGTCAAATTTCAAGGTCACAGTCCACGGAAAACGTTAGAAATTTTAACAAAAAAAGTTGTTTCCGGACAATAACTCAAAAAGTTTACATCCGATTTGAATGAAACTTTGGGATATTGTCATATCAGGTTGGTAAGAAGCCTATCGATTTTGGGGGAAATCCGTCAAATTTCAAGGTCACAGTCCACGAAAAACGTTAAAAATTTTAACATAAAAGTTGTTTCCGGACAATAACTCAAAAAGATTGCATCTGATTTGAATGAAACTTTGGGATATTGTTATATATCAGGTTGGTAAAAAGCCTTTTGATTTTGGGGGAAATCCATCAAATTTCAAGGTCGCAGTCCACGAAAAACGTTAGAAATTTTTACAAAAAAGTTGTTTCCGGATGATAACTCAAAAAGTTGGCATGTGATTTGAATGAAACTTTGGGATATTGTTATATATCAGGTTGGTAAGAAGCCTATGGATTTTGGGGGGAAATCTGTCAAATTTCAAGGTCACAGTCCATGAAAAATGTTAGAAATTTTTACAAAAAGTTGTTTCTGGAAAATAACTCAAAAAGTTTTCATCCGATTTTAATGAAACTGTAAAATATTCTAATATATTTTGTTGGTAAGAAGCCTATTGATTTTGGTGGAAATCCATCCAATTTCAAGGTCACAATCCACGAAAAACGTTAGAAATTTTCACAAAAGCGGGGGTATCAGCTATCGCTAGATCGACTTTGTCTAGTTTTAATCTAATTATTTTTCTCATTGTTGCACGGTGTAGAATGGTAACGGACTAATCGGGTTAGCAAATGATTATTGTTCAATTTTAATTGCTAGAGCTTTGTTGAATGTATTTTTAACTTGAAACAGGACATCTCTAAACATTAAAAATATCAATTTGACGATGAATGATAGAAATTCATGTTTGCTTTTCTCGATTTTTCTATCTGTTTTTTACTTTGTGAAATAACGAGGTACATCGACATAACAATTTCTATGAGTTATCATAGATCAATTAAGTATTCCGTGAGTATGGTTTTTAATAAAACTTACCTCTTCTGGTTATCATTTGAACTCATTTTTCTGAGTTACTTCATGTTTATTGGCACGAACAGTCATTTGCTTAACCCGATTAGTCCGTTAAACAGAAAAAAACGCGATAAGTCCGTTACCATTCTACACCGTGTGTTGATAGTTTCCGTGCTGAATCAGGTTGTAACAAAGTCGGGTTACTTTTCAACATATTAATTTAGTGTCAATGGGAACAAATGGCAAACTGAATGGTGAAAATTTTCAGTCAGAAATAATAACAAGATATATTATATTATTATACTATATTATTGCTGCGCTCATGGTTCGTGAATAAAAATACTGAACAAAGAAATCATCTTGTGTTGTAAAGATGGGTGGCAAGACTAGAAAATCTATTCGTTGGACTCAAAATTGACAACGATAGTCGTAAAAGAGCACTTTTTCACTATGCTGGAGAAACAGTTACGATATCTATGATGCCGAAAAAGGTACTTCCGATGAAACGTACGAGGCAACCAAGGAAGTTTTAAAGAATTACTTTCAGCCAAAGAAAAACACGCAAATGGAGATCTATAAATTTCGTACCTACAAACAAAATGAAGGTCAAACACTATACGAGTTTGCCACCTTATTTAAACTCGCAAAAACATGTGAATTTACAAATATTGACAACGAAATTCTATCCCAGGTTATTCAAAACTGCCGTTCTAATCGCTTACGCAGAAGGGCCCTACGAGAGCACAAGACTTTAAATGAAATTCTAACACTTGGTAGGACTAGCGAGCTCGCAGACGCAAAAGCAAAAGTAAAAAAGAAAATTCAATAACTGCTCGATCAGGACATTATAGAAAATGTAGGAAACACTCAGACACCATGGGTCTCTGCTAGTGTGACCCCATCTAAGAGAAACCCAGGTGAAATACGTTTATGGATAGACACGAGGGAAGCTAACAAAGCAATCATAAGAGAAAGACGCTTACTGCCAACTGTTGAAGAACTTATTCATGATTTGAATGGTGCATCGGTCTTTAGCAAGCTCGATTTAAGGTTCGGGGACCATCAGCTAGAATTAGTAGAGTCATCCAGATATATAACTGCGTTTAGCACTCACATGGGACTCGTTCGTTACAAGAGGCTCAATTTTGGCATATCCTCGGCCTCAGAAATTTTCCAAGAGACAATCCGATGGATTATTCAAGGAATATCTAGGATATCATTGTACATGGGAAGTCTCAAAAGGAACATGATCAGTCATTAGACGCCACAATGAAAGTGTTAAAAGGAACATGATCAGTCCCTATACGCCACAATGAAAGCGTTATATAGAAATGATTTAACGGTAAATAGAGACAATTGCGAATTCAACAACGCGAAAATCACATTCTTTGGGGTATTTTCTAAAGCGGGAATTTCCCCTGATCCCAAGAAGGTCCAAACCATCAATGATACTGAACCGCCAGCTAATGTCTCAGAACTGAGAAGTCTATTGGGCATGACTAATTATTCATCACGTTTTATCAGAAATTATGCTTCTATATCCGAACCAGTGCGACGATTGACTCGTCCTGCTACAAAGTGGAATTGGACCGAAGACCAACAAACATACGAAACAAACGAAAATATTAATGATTGATTGATTGATGGTGTTTAACGCCCGAGCAGCAATATTTCAGCTATATTCAGGCGATGAACATGAAATGGATGATAAAATGAACATGAAATGATGAATGAAAATGGGATGGGACACAAGGAAAAATAGGGGTAACGGATTTTAGATTGCAACTGGCAAATGGGAGGATGGATAGGGTCGGGCAATTTAGCCTCCTGTAGCGGGATCGAAATCCCTACTCATAGCGAATACTACAGCAGCGTTCTTTAACGTGCGAGGAACGTGGCATTTTTCCCAACACGGTGCACTAATATGGTTTGCGTTCAGGTTTTCCGTATTATGGCCCGACAACCCCAGCTTGCCAGGGGTACCCCATTCAACAACCTGGGGCACACATCCATGTCGGTCTTTAGGCAAACCGACCTGACACGCCGGTCAGGGTACTGGGCGCTATTTAGTCGCCTTTTACGACAAGCTAGCGCGACTGCGGTCTATTCTTTTAGCCACCCGGATCCTGCACGGGGCCGTAAATATTAAACAAGCACTTTTAAGCAATACTGTAATGGCCTATTGTAATCCGTCTCTTGACGTCGACATCCTGTTGGATGCAAGTCCAGTTGGATTATGTGCACTTCTTTTACAAGAGGAAAAACCCAGAGCATATGCTAGCCGTGCGCTTACAGACGTGGAATACAGATACAGCCAGAATATTACAAGGCATTTTCAAAATAGTCTGCTCCAGATAAACTGTCTTTTGCTACACTACAAGTGGCATTAATTTTGTGCGTTTCTGCGGGTCGTGCTTGTAAATTTCCTGGTTTCCTCGTTTCTTACACATTGGTGCGCAGTATGTCCGTTTTGACAAGAGTCTACATCGCCTTGTTTATTCCAATTAATACTGAACAAAATGAAAAATACATTGCAAACGAACTTAAAACAGCAGATTTGTAGATAAAAGTTATTTTATTTGTACAACTTTGTCAATCATCTTATGAGGTTGAACAGTGTAGAGATTCCAAGACATACACCTGGACAAAAACGATTAAACACAAATGATGTTCAAAGACTGTTAACATTAAATAGTTGTATATACAATTTACATGACAATTACAATGTGGCGTACATGACCTTTATTACTACTCTTATTATTTATCTCGCCACCACACAACCTTCATTATTATTAGTATATACAATTTACCCTCTGTTGGAAACACACACACACACGTTCTCAATATAAATTCCGGGCAAACCACAGTACACAGTAGATAATACAATCTATTCTGTAGTAAAACGATGTCGAGAAAGTTCAAGATCAATACAATACGCTGCATTGACGTAAATTGTTATCCGCTGTAGTGCAAAATGTTATAATTCACTTACTGGTCACGCACTAAGTAATTATCGCTACCCTAATTTGACAGTTTAGGTAAAACATAGCATCTTCAAACTGATAAACGCAACTTGTTTTGGGTGAAAAATAGTGCAATCTATCGAATGAAGCCTTTGCCATCGATTTTGACGGACACAATCATCTTAATGGCGAGAATTGCTTCAGTTATTTAAATGGCGAGAACTACTCTCTGACCAGTTGAAATATCAATAATGGATTTTGACTTGGAAAATGATTCTAGTAAATAGGTTTTATTTAAAAATCTAAACCTAATCTAAAAACTACAAATTAAAACTCGGTATGAAACGAGAAAAGAGAAACAAAATGCAAAAATAAATTCTTCTGAATCTACATTTCGACATTCTTACTGTATATTTCTGTAAATTGTTTATGATGTGATGAACGTTAATATCAAACCATTATTGATAATAATGTGTGTGGATAACGAAACAGTCGATAATAAAATCTGTTCTGTAAGACGCTATAAACTGTCGAGAAAGTTAAAGATCAGTACAATATTCTACAGTGATGTCAATTGTTAGCTGTAAAAGAGTGCAAAATATGACAAACCTAGGTATATCAATAATGGATTTCAACTTTGAAAATGTTTAAAGAGTATAGATTTTTTAAAATACTAAAAGCTAATGTAAAAATAGAACAAGAAGGCATAGATTGGTATAATTATAATGATTTAACCGTGTACGGCTTTGTGCGTGAAAAGCAAATTACATGCTTACCAGCTTACTGGTGGAATCGGTTGAAAATTGTTCATACTGCCGAAGATCGCTGATTTAACTTTTTTTACATGTTTATCAAACAACAACTGCTGGTAAATAACTTATGTCACGAAAATGAATACGATGATGGATTTACACTGAACTTATGTTCGGTTGTGGACAAGTTATTGAAGTTCACGGAATAACCGAATGTTGTGTAAATGTATAAGTACAACGTAGTCTGACAGATTTACAGACAGTTTACGACCTTTTATCTTATATTTTATTTTTTAATAATATTAAGTTAGGTTTTGTTTCAAGATCAATATTTGGACAGCACAGAAGACAATGTATATCCTTCAACGGAACAGTAACTTGATAGAACATGCTATCAATATCTCCTAATAACCGATCCTTGTCGCCCCGTGCGGGATCCGGGTGGCTAAAAGAATAGACCGCTGTCACGCTAGCTTGTCGTAAAAGACGACTAAATAGCGCCCAGTACCCTGACCGGCGTGTCAGGTCGGTTTGCCTAAAGACCGACTAGGATATGTGCCCCAGGTGGTTGAATGGGGTACCCCTGGCAAGCTGGGGTTGTCAGGCCATAATACGGAAAACCTGACCGCAAACCATATTAGTGCACCGTGTTGGGGAAAAATGCCACGTTCCTCGCACGTTAAAGAACGCTGCTGTAGTATTCGCTATGAGTAGGGATTTCGATCCCGCTACAGGAGGCTGAATTGCCCGACCCTATCCATCCTCCCAATTGCCAGTGGCAATCTAAAATCCGTTACCCCTATTTTTCCTTGTGCCCCGTCCCATTTTCATTCATCATCATTTCATGTTATCATTCATTTCATGTTCATCGCCTGAAGATAGCTGACATATTGCTGCTCTTGCGTTAAACACCATTTATCAATCAATCAACCGATCCTTGTCTAAGCGGAATTTCATAAGGACCAACGAGTCATTGGCTAGATAAGTTCCTGGTAGCAGTGCTCTGTTCAAAGACACTCCCATATACGTAGCAGAACAATCGAATACGTCTCTAAATTTTGTAACGCTTGATAAAGTGATACACTCATGATTGGAATGTACCACACTCGTCCATCATTTTTTAACAGAAGAAATCCAGACTGTTGATTTGCAAAGTATTCATTCAGATGCTAAAGATTCAGAATATTCTTTTACTCTTTATGATGTACATTCCACTCGCACCAGAACACCTTATTGATGACAACAGCTTATTAAATTGTGAGGCATGGAAAAGGAAAAATTCAAGAGTAAAAACTAGAAAATTATTTCCAACATCACACTGGGACGGTTACCGGTGCTCGACCCACAGAGCAGCCCAGCCCGGGTGGCGGACAGTGAAGACCCTCTCAAAGTGGGGTTGTCAGGTCATCATAATACGAAAGGCCTGGCTGCGAGCAATAGATGGTAACGTGCTTGGATAGTGCCACGCTCCTTGCGCGATAAAGATCCCTTTTGTAGATTTCGAAAGAGTAGGCTCATGGTAGCCGCTTCAAAAGGCTAAATTCTCCGACCATACCCAAAACTCCATACTTTTCCAGTGGCAGTCAAAATTGTATTCTGTGACCCATCCCTCCATTATCCGTTGATTTATTGTTTTTTAACTTGTTCCCGTCCTGAATATAGCTTAAATACTGCTCGCTGGACGTAAAACAGACATCCAATCAATATAAAGAATAACGTTGGATTCTTAACTTTTAAAAAACGTATGTATGGTAACGTTTATAAAACATATCTGTTCTTAGCAAATGTTTAGTCATTACTTTTATGTGGCAGTCGAAATTGTGTTCCCTGTGTCCCATCCCCCTCATTTTTAATTGATGTTTTGTTTGTTACTTGTTTCCGTCCTGAATGGAGCTGTAATACTGCTCGTTGGACGTAAAGCAAACATCCAATCAATCAATCATTCAAACCAACGTTACGAAAAAGAAAGAATCACACAGTTCATTATTATTGTAAACTTCAACTCAATGAAAAACTCCGGATGAAAATTAACAAAATATATATTTGAATTAAACCAAAAGCCGTGGCTTAAAACGTTTTTTGTTGTTTTTTTTATGTAATTAAAGTGTTGACTGGTGCGTTTTTAGCTGCGGTTGGTGTTCTTATAAGGTTTCGTCAAGATCTATTCGAATTAATGAATGGTAACCAATGAAATGATCTGCAAAATCAACAAAATAATAAACCGGCACCACAAATTATCCCTGTCGCTTTTTCCCAACGACCTAAAGGAAAACGGAAGCAACCTAATCGCTATGGGGAATGGCGAATGTTAATTGCACCTACCTCTTGTCGATAATATCTGTCACCATTGAATATATGATGTTTTCCTCCTGGTCTCCATCCCTTCCACTAACATTTTTGGCAATGAGTTGAATACTAATAAGGTATTTAATGTCTTTAAAATATAGAAGATGCAATCCATTGCTGATGTCTGTGTGTAGCAGTGTGTGATACGAAGAATGTTATTCTTTCTAAAAAGCACTATTGTCCTCTAAAAAATGGTTTACTTGCACCATTTCCAGCATGACAAACCCATCTTCAGCACAGTATTTACAGGGCATTTGTCTTGGTTCAATCAGTTTAATGTCAGCCATTCTGCTCATTTAATAGTTGATTTGGCTTATTAAATCCATTATAATTTGATAAAAGTGGGAAGAATTGTTTCAGTAATCAGGGGCGTAGCTAGAGTATCAATAAAATGTAGGCTAATTACGGCAAGGGGTCTGGGGGCCGCTGAAGGCCCCCAGCAGGTCCAGGGCAGAGCCCTGTTAGGGGGTCCTGGGTGGCGAAGCCCCCCCGGCCGAAAACGATTTTCACGATTTTTAAGTCCATATAATTCATTTTCTCTGCATTTAATTTGCTATAAACTTCACCTCTAAATACTTTTATTTCAGCAGTAGAAAGTTTATCTGATTGAAATCTTACCATATTTTATAAAATAAATGATATCGGCATTCGCCTCGGGTACGATTTCGATGACTCGGATGTCCTGTCAGTGCATGATAACACTGTGTATCAACCACATTATTCACTGTTTAATGTCTAGCTCAACGTTTACTGTACGTGGATACCAGTGTATTGGGATCTTAATCCCAATACATTGATATGCAAGTACAGTTAATGTTGAGCTTCCCTAAAAAACAGCGTATCAGTTTTAGTCACGTGGTTGTTACACACTGGATAAGTAACTGTAAAAAATCATGTCGAAAATCAGTTTAAGCCTTTAACGCAACAGTAAACAGAGTGGGTTTGACGGACAAACAAACGAACAAACAGACCGAAAAAAATATGTATTCCCAAATTTTTCGGGGACACAATTTAAATGAAATACTAGTATACCTAGTAAACCAAAAAGTAAATAAAGATGGTAACTGACGGAAGGACGGAAAAGGGTAAATGAATATGAACTTTTTGCTGCTGCGATTTGGGGAAAAACTGATAAAAATTTGAAGTCAAAGCACCATTTATAACAAATCTACCAAGTACTAGTATTTCACATTATGTATCAAATAATAAATGTACAATGTCAGGCAAAATCTAAACGGCGGTTCTTAGAATTGATAAAATCGTCCAAGACTTTATTCTTGGTTATGGCTATTTGTCTGTGTATATGCATAAGTGACAAATTTGATAGTCTTTCGTCTCCCATCGTAGAGCGCAAATAGTTTTTCACACGTCGCATTGCGCTGAAAGACCTTTCACTTGTAGCAGATGAAACGGGCATTGTAAGAAGAACTGATAAAATCTTATGTATGGACGGATACAAGTCAGCATTCGCAGCTTTCAGTACGTCAATAAGCCGCTGAGGTTTCTCCTCCATTAGTCCACATCTTGCCTTCCAACGGTCTACCTCGTATGCGAAGTCCTTAAATTGACCTATATCACTTTCGAATGCAGCGAAGATACGGTTAATGATCTCGGGACTTAAACTTGGGTGTCTTTTTGGACCAAGATAAGAAGCAAGAAACCTTTCTTCATTGCTTAAAACTCGGTTTGATATTTCTGAAACCAGATGGTCCAGAAATGTTAAATACAGTGAAACGCGCCAATAATCTTTCGAGGTCTGTGCAGGATGATTTGCCCGATTTCTCTGCCTTCCGACAACTCTTGGGGTACTTGGTTCGATTTCGAATTCAGCTGCCATTTCGCATGCTTCCGTATATAACGCTTCCCAAACTTGGTCATCATTTCTTTCATTAGAAAGCCGACCTACAACTATCTTTGCCTCAGTAACAGCCTCAATCAAATCTATGTCAGGTTTTTGAAGATAGTAAGTGCTACAGTAGAACTCAGAATATGTTCGGCAACAATAAGAGAAACTATGAATTCAAACTTTAGTATGGCTGTTAAGTAGAGTCCGGCTTTTTCGTCCCGGTCATTTTTCAGAGTCTGAAGAGCGGCAGCAACGACTGAGAAAGCGGCACGGAATGTAAAAAGCGCATCTGCCCGACTGGACCACCTTGTTTCGCACAAAGTGCGTAATTTGGAGCGGCGCGCCATCTCATCGCGCATTTTCATTTTCTTTCAATTCATCGGAAAATGCCAATAAACGTTTTGCAGAGTAGTCAAAACAAAATGCAATCTCTTGCACCGTCGACATCATATTTCTTACACATGGTTCCTTGCTACTGTGTACCAACGCTAAGTTGAGTTGATGAGCCTTGCAATGAATATATAATGCCTGAGGGGATGCCTCAAGTATTTTTGCTTGCACGCCATTATATTTACCGGCCATGTTTGCCGCCCCGTCATAGCATTATGCTCTAAGGTTTGCAATGTCAAGATTTACGTCGTTTAAGAATTGAACTATCATATCAGCCAACGGTTCACCTTTTACACTTTTAGTATGCCTGAATCCAATAAATTCTTCTCTTATTTCAAGATCTTCGTTTGTTCTGTGAAGAAATCGAACGCAAATTGAAAGCTGCTCTTTAGTAGCAACATCAGTGCACTCGTCGGCAATAACTGCAAAATACGTCGACCGACGACAGTCATCAATTATTTGATCCAATATTTGTTGCCCGCAAAAGTTTATTAGCTCATTTTGAATATCAGGCGAAAGGTAAGTAGATCGACTCCCTGACCGTAACGCTAACCAATCGGACAATGCTTGATCACCTTTCGCTATTTCATGCAAGATGGCCAGAAAGTTGCTCCTTTCCTCTACGTGACCCCTAAGTGGAATATTTTGTCGACCACAAAGTATTATAACATCGATAATTTTTGAAAGAGCATACCGATTTTCAGCAACTACTTTCTTGTGACTAGAAGAAATCATGCTAGCGACAGATTCGCGCTTTCCTTGTCGTGAATGAACAAAATTTTCTGCAGCTTGAACGGAACTTCTATGTTGTAATAGGCCATCGTGCCGTTTTGCAGGGGAGTTTATATTTTTCCAGTCATCTACTTCGCTCATGGAAAAGCTCTTTTCACGTGAATCGACAGGATTATCCAGGAAACATGGTGCACAAAAGACTGCAGCAAGGGATACAGAGTATCTCATCCAGTTGTATTCTTGCAAAAGTTTAGGCTGGAAATATCTATTCTGTGCACCAAACTTCCTAAAATTTATAGAGATTCAAAGCTTATAAACATTACTTTCATTGCTATCAATGCGAAAGGTTCTAAGCAGCTAAATTACTGACCAAATGAACAGTTTACCTAATTGGCTTATTTTGCTATAAAATTGCCTACCTGTGTGCCAACATTCTTCAAAGTCCGCAAAGTTTTAAAATAAGACGTTTTAAAATTGTTAATGACGAACGACGGAAGCCAAGTGATAACATCAGCTCAAATGATCAAGTGAGCTTAAACTGTCTGCAGTTGAGGGTTGTGTACTAAGTACTGGATTACCACAAGAAGAAAAAATTCTACACGAGACGGCATGGCAGGTTGATGTATTTTTCTGAGTTTGGTGATCTGGTATATATAAACCACCGGAAACTGCATGTGCTATGTGTAATATTATACAGAATATTGTCCAAATCGTTGTTCGCTTTAATGAACAGTTCTTTGAGGTTTCCAGGTATAGAGTCGTTGTTTTCTATGGTTTTACAAAGTGACTGTCGACATACATATAAAGGACATCAAGCGCGACCATGCAGGGTAATACAAATTGCAATGTAATCATAAAAAATCTATAAAAGATATGAAGCATAATATAAGTGGGTGTGGAGAGATGGTGGTGCGGGAGACCGAGAGTAGGGGGAGTTTAAAGGGAGGGAAGTGGGAGCGACGGGATGGAAAGAGGGGACGGGAGTGTAGAAGCAGGGGGAAACGGGAACCGAGGAGGCGGGAACTGGGAGTCGATGGGCGGAAACCGAGAGCCAGTTGAATACAGTTATTGTAAATTAACGGTATTTTAGGCAAAATTTCCACTAGCCTACAGTTTGGGTACCCCGCGATCTACTATAATTATAAATTTTTGGTAACGATATGAACTAAAGCTTTTTTAAGGAAACGAAGGAAACGAAGAAATACATTAGGGGCAATCAAATCTCGAAGTCCATAAACAAGACAATTCAAAGCCGATCGAAAAATTAGGAAAAAAAACTAATTTACGGAGTCACTGGGGATAAGCTCCATCGACAGCAAATCTTCACTCAGATTCCCTAATTTTCAAAACCGATTCATAACAAATAGATATACTCCCAAAATACTTAAAATTATTTTGATAGGTTACAACTATTTAACAATACAAAAATTAAGTCGTGTACCTTGGATAGAACTTTTTGGAAATATATGCGATGTGGAAGGAAAGACAGACAGGGTTTAGTTAAGATCTCTCTGAATTGCAGAACACTGATTAGGTCAGCCTACCAGCTTGAACCTTAATTTCTTCTTTTTTTAATCTTTTTCCATGTTCGTTTTCAAATTCACATTTTGAATATATTAGGATAAGTGCAAAGTGGTAAAATATAATACTGATGCAATACCTTGCTGGAAATTTGAAGTCGAATGCCTGTGTCCATTTTGTATGAATAATGTCTAATCTGTCCTTATCATTCAGATCTTTGTTACGATAATAAGTCCGGAAAATCACACCGCACACTACAGGTGCCACTAACAACTGAACTAGTTGTAGAGCTTGACAATTCTGGCCCCTCATTTATAGTCTCTCGGACGCCTGTGTCCGAAATTGGATTAGCTGGACCTGATTCACCCTTCTATTGGGGTGTCTGACTCACTTTCTTCAGATATTCTTTTTCTTTTAGTTTTGACAACAAATTTATCCATGTTAAGAGAGAGTTGTGTACCTTGTAACACATTACGGGAAGAACAATCTCGGAAATGGAAAAGGAATGATTGTCGGAATTTGGTACGCGCACGATCTGTAACTTTTATAAATTGAATTTTCAATAATTAATACAAGTTAACAACCGACCGCTCGATTAAAAAAAGCAAATTTGAGTGTAGGCTATAGCCTACTTTAGCCTTACGTAGCTACGCCCCTGGTAATGAAGAATTTACAGTCTGAAAGTGTCAAATTATTCTGAAATACATTAATATAAAAAGCATCAGTTATGGGCGGTCTTATCCTGGTGGGAGTGTGGCATTGTATAATTGAATGAACTATGTTTAAAACTTTTATACAGAGCTGATTGCTTATCTGCAATGTACTGGGGAATGTAAAGTTTGTTTTAAAGTTCGCTTGATGTGTGTACATGCATTATAATAAGAGAAGTTAGATACAATTAGTATTCAGTGGTGATGTTTTATTAGTCTCTATCTACAAAATATGATTTCTATATAATGACATATGCATGTTAATTTACCTTTTCACTTACAAGCTTGAACTCGGGTTTTATTTTCATTGAAGTTTTTTACATTTAAAATTTGAAACTTTTTTTTTTCTTCAGAACATGCATTTAATTTTTTTTTTTGGTTATAAAACTTTAATTTATATTTGAATATTTTAATATGCTGAGATGTTTTCATAAGTTAATTTTAATATTGCATACTCTTTTACATTTCAATATTTTTTTATTGGTGCTTCTATATGTTACTGGCTGTCAATAACTTAAACTCTGGGCTTTTATATGGTACTTTTACCTTTTATATTATTTACTAAATCTAGTTTGTTTTTAATCTGTTCTTCTTAAATAAATTTTGTTTATTTAGTTGATAATTCACGACTTTTAGCAACAGTACATGACTAATATATTTAATAAGCTGTCTGTGTTTTCTTCACTGTTTAAATACTGGTTTTTGTTGAATATTTTTCTAATTTTGCCTCGTTACAGTAATAGCATGCCTTTTCTATTCTACAGTCTCTATTAAGATGTCTTGGTTTTAAGCAAATGTAACAGCTTCCATTTATACTCTTCTTTCTGTCTTCAATGATCTTGACTTTCTGACACTTGTCACTCCAATGCTTACAATACAGTATCTACAAATGTTCCTCCTTGGTGTTCCCGATGATGCTACTAATGCAGAATGTTGTCTTGACTGGCTGTTATGGATGTGTCTGTTTTGCTGGTCAGATGGTCCACATCTGTCTCTTGCTCTAGACTGGTATTCAGCCGCCTCTCTAGCCATAACATACGTGTTCAATGACTGTCTCAGTTTCGTCACAGTCCACTTCTCTTTGTTTCCCTTCTGTATTTCAAGCTCCATAAAAACCTCCCTTGGTAACTGATATTATCATGGAAATAAATACCTCTTGGATGGTGTTTTGTTTTAAAGCCTCAAGACTGCGTAGGTGGTTTTCCATGTCGATCATACCTCTTTCTTAGGCTTGATATCTGGTTTGAAGCTGGCGACAGGTTAATTGAGTCAACATAGTTTTTATTGACTACTAGCTGGGATTCTCCAAATCTCTCCTTTAAATCTTTACAGCTACTTCATAGTTGTCATTTGACAAAACTAGTCCTGATATTGCTGCTTTAGCTGGTCCGTACAACCTTGTCTTCAAAAAGTTTAATTTGTATATGTTTGCCAATCTTTGGTTGTTTTGTACTGCAATTTTAAATGCGTCCCAAAATTCTGTTCACTTTAGCTTGTCACTACCATAGTTCACTTGATCTATTTTGAGTTGTTTCACTGTTTCAAAAAAGAAACTTACCAAAAATTCAGAAGTGTTAAAGGAATTATTGGTCTTTAAAGTAGTCAAAGCTGTTGACCCTGTTTTGCGTGTAGCCCTTGTTGGACCTGTTGTGCTTGGAGCACTTGTTGGCCTTGTTGTGCTTGCATCACATGTTGGTCTGTTTGTGCTCGGAGCAACTGTTGATTCAGAAGTGTTTGAAGCATCCGTGATTTCTATAAGTTGATATAAAAATACCCATCGACCTTGGTGAGTACAAGGGCCATGTTCCCCCCGAACACGGTCCTCATTTCGGTGTTTGCTTTCTACAAAATGCGTATTGGTTTGCCATCTTGACTGCTAGACCGATGGTGGTGTATGCTGGCGTTGACTACCATATTTATACCACTGAGCATATGATATTAGTTGACTTAAAGGTCAACCATTATACATTCTATAAATTTGATCAAAGTGATTGAGGAGACGTGATGGTTTGAGGAAATTGAAATGACATTTATACCTTAAAAATGTTAACCTACATAAACGATACAGGGGTGAAATGGTGGAGAAAGTGACGGCATGGAAAAAAACTTTCAGTAAACATTCCCAAATGGTGAAGTCGTGGTCAATCAATGTAAAATGTTTTATATTTTGGTTAACAAAGTTATGATTTGTTCAATGGATTAAAGTGTTGACCAGTTACCACTAGCAGCCCATGTGCTGCTGTTGTCATTTTAGTGTAAGTACTATGTTCATCATTAAAGTTATATATATCTTTGTCTCATTATCTTCTTTAGAGGTATATACATATCAAAATTATGATATACAAAAACAATGTAAAAAGTATATAATATTGTTAAGCAATGTTATCGAAATGTCTGAACCAATAGTTGGTTTTCGGGAACAATTATGTTTAAATATAAAAATATATGACGAGTGGATCGACATAATCTCTTCATCCGTATAACATAATTAGTTCATGACATTGGATAAAAAAAACTGATCGAAATTCTTGTGCTGGAGAAACGTACTCTTGAGTTTTTTTATGTGGGCGGCTCCATGTAGTCTTTACTACACGAAGCTTTCCAGCAAGCTTGACATAATCCTGGTTCCTTACTAGCTGGAGGGTTTGGTTGTTGTTCTTCCTCGTTATTTGATGCTTTAGATTCCGAAGGAAAAGAGAATCCGCTTTAAACTCTTCGTTAAACTCATTAAAAAGGGGGAGTGGGTATGTGCTCGCGAACTTTTCAAACACATACACATATACATCTATTTTCAACTAGAAACTTGAGTAACTGTGTCGGATTTAATGATGTTTAAATATCTAGTAAGGTTGATTAGAATAAGATGAACACAATAAAAACAAATACTTACCAGAGGCTGGAAGTAGGTTTGGAGTGAATCCAATATCACTTCGAATGGAAATAAGAAAGTCCAATTCTGTACACATTTGAAACATTTTATTTCACTAAAGGCCTCACATGAGGCATGATAGTACATGCAACAATAAAACTGATATAATGCTTGAACACACATATTTACAAGATACAATATTTAATACAAACTGTAAATATATAATGTATAAAATAAAGATTTGTCTCCAGCTGATGATAAAATTGTCACGGTTCAATGCACATATCGTTTCAATTTTAAAATGATTTTTTTTTATTTTTTAAAATGAAAAAGAAAAATCACACTAATTTAAACAAATAAAGATTCAATTGAAAATAAATTAAATTTTTTTATTACAAAAATTGTAAGAAAAAATTACGTAATTAAACACATTTATTTGTGTTTATTCATATCATATGTTTACAAACTTTTACAGATTCTTGCAAACTGATACAATATCAAAATTAATGAACGACACTTCTTTCTTTATTTAAATGATTATAAAAAATAATTTCAGGATACAACACCTTGGATAATTGGTACAGCGGTTAGCATTACAGGTAAAGCTCCATATTTTACAGTAGAAATTGGCATTGCTGTGGTGTATGTATTAGTGATTTTGTTTGGAATTGGAATAATATTACTTTTGTATAAATTTAAAAACAAAAGTTTTTCCAGTGCAAGTTTTTTTCGGATCAAGACTTTTTAATCAGCTTTTCTACCCAATGAACTTAAACATGTAATTCGCATGAAGAGGGTACAGTACTTTAGATTGAAAACGCAACACTTTGATCAATCTGTCAGCGTTCCAAAATCCGTCACCGATCAGTTATCAATCAGTCAGATCAGTCAAATCGTTCCCAATCCGTAATATCCTTCACAATCCGTCCATCCGTCAATTGACGGATTTGGAACTATTTGACTGATCTGACGGATTGATTTGGACTGATCGCTCCAATCCGTCCATTCAACTTCCGGTTAGTAAAATTAATGTTTCGAAATGTGAAAATTCGTTTCACTCGCAAATATTAGAAGTATAAAAATGTCAACTGTTATGTCATTATTGATGGATCGTTTTACCTAATAATAAGGCTAAAACTGGTCTAAAGTTATTAATAAAAAAACCGAATTTTACTAATGCATCTGTGACGAAATATAAACATTACATAGTGTAATTTTATTAACAAAGTAAATTTAAAAACGCACACACACAATGACTTTAAAAAAGCATCTCGCGTGCCAAGGCGCACGTCCGTATTTTGAAAGCGGAAAACGTCTAGTCTAAAGTTATAAATGATAAATGGAAATCCCCCCCCCCCCCCCGAAAAAAATCTAATGCATCTTTGACGGAACATAAACATCACATAGTGTCATTTTATTAAAAAAAATTTTTAAAAGTTTTAAAGCGGAAAAAGCGAGAAACACGAAAAACGTGAAGGCGAAATCGTAACATTTTTCACTTCGCCTTTTCGAGTTAGCTTTGTATGTATGTTTGTTTAACATTATTTTCAAAAAATTATATTAGTTAATATAATATGACGTCGAGTGTTTATTAGGAAGAGCTAGAGTACCCAACGAAACAGCAAACCTTCGACAGGAAAACTGGTGCTCTTTGCAAACTTATAGGGATGAGTCGAGCACACCATCTCGCTGTAAGGATCAAACAGACAACTTGGTGATCAATAATAGGTAATGCTACCGTAACCTCCGAGGTCGAGGTTTTTATACCCCCGCTCGACAGAGTCGGGGGTATATAGTGGTCCTCATGTCCGTCCGTCCGTCCGTTCGTCCACATTTGGTTTCCGGATGATAATTCAAAAAGTTTACATCCGATTTGAATGAAACTTTGGGATATTGTTATATATCAGGTTGGTAAGAAGCCTATTGATTTTGGGGGAAATCCGTCAAATTTCAAGGTCACAGTCCACGAAAAACGTTAGAAATTTTAACAAAAAATTGGTTTCCGGATGATAATTCAAAAAGTTTACATCCGATTTGAATGAAACTTTGGGATATTGTTATATATCAGGTTGGTAAGAAGCCTATTGATTTTGGGGGAAATCCGTCAAATTTCAAGGTCACAGTCCACGAAAAACGTTAGAAATTTTAACAAAAAAGTTGTTTCCGGACAATAACTCAAAAAGTTTACATCCGATTTGAATGAAACTTTGGGATATTGTCACATATCAGGTTGGTAAGAAGCCTATCGATTTTGGGGGAAATCCGTCAAATTTCAAGGTCACAGTCCACGAAAAACGTTTGAAATTTTAACATAAAAGTTGTTTCCGGACAATAACTCAAAAAGTTTGCATCCGATTTGAATGAAACTTTGGGATATTGTTATATATCAGGTTGGTAAGAAGCCTATCGAGTTTGGGGGAAATCCGTCAAATTTCAAGGTCACAGTCCACGTAAAACGTTAGAAATTTTAACAAAAAAGTTGTTTCCGGACAATAACTCAAAAAGTTTACATCCGATTTGAATGAAACTTTGGGATATTGTCATATATCAGGTTGGTAAGAAGCCTATCGATTTTGGGGGAAATCCGTCAAATTTCAAGGTCACAGTCCACGAAAAACGTTAGAAATTTTAACATAAAAGTTGTTTCCGGACAATAACTCAAAAAGTTTGCATCCGATTTGAATGAAACTTTGGGATATTGTTATATATCAGGTTGGTAAAAAGCCTTTTGATTTTGGGGGAAATCCATCAAATTTCAAGGTCGCAGTCCACGAAAAACGTTAGAAATTTTCACAAAAGCGGGGGTATCAGCGATCGCTAGATCGACTTTGTCTAGTTTTATTGTAAACGCTTAAAAAGATCATTTGTGGTGGTTTTATCAGTTTTTTTTGCCACACTTCTTATGAATTCCAGTGTACAATACTGAATGAGATTTACGACAAAAGCGATAACATCTATTTATATATTTTATTAACTACCCCATATTGTCACATGAATTTACACAGAATTAAATTAAGTAAAAACCTTATGTGCCACAGTTCCTAAGAATTCCGCTGTATACTACTGAATAAGTTTGACGACAAAAGCGAAAACATCTATTTATATAATTTATTCACTATCTCATTGTGTCACATGAATTTACACAGAATTAAATCTCAAATAAATAATAAACTACTGTGCCACAATTCCTAAGAATTCCGGTGTATAATACTTAATAAGATTTACGACTAAAGCGAAAACATCTATTTATATATTTTATTCACTATCTCATTGTGTCACATGAATTTACATAGAATTAAATCTCAAATAAAGATTAAACTACTAACCGCGTTTGTATATCGAAGCTTATGAGTTAATTATGCGAACATGTAAGCGTTTTACGAAAATCAATTCTGCTTTCGCATTTTAGCCGTCGCAGTTTGTTTATTTTACGATGTTAGTTAAAGTCATTCCACAGTTAATGATATATAAGTATAAATGGTTTAAATTAGGAAGTACTTAAATTAGTTGCTAGATTTAACAGAGCTGTCCTGTGCTGGCGGACATGGGATGTTCTCACGTTTTGTTTTGTTTTTTGTTTTTTGTTTTGTTTTGTTTTTTTTTTTTTTTTTGGGGGGGGGGGGGTTCAGGTCATATTAAAATTGCCGCGAATCATAGTGACATGTTTAGAGAGTGTCACGCTCCTTGCACGAGAAAAAAAGTAAATCTTACGCCTCAACCCATATTTTTGTAGTGGAATTCAAAATTGCCATTTTGTCCATCTTTCTCTAATTGATTGAAGGAGCCGAACGGTGATGTTAGTTCATCAACTATTGATCGCGTGGTCTGTCAACACTGAGGTTGCGGTTTCGAATCTCACTGCGGGCAGGGTGCACTCGACTTAATTGAAAGGGAGCCAGTTTTCCTACTGGAGGTTGGGGGTTTTATCCGGATACTGTTTAAATTGAATGACACTCTTTTTAAGGGCAAGTTTTGAAAAGGTTCTGTTTCATCGATATGACACTGTAATGACAATGTTAAGACCTAAAGAATTAATGACCGTTTATTAAAAAAAATACTATTTCGTACTGAAACACGTGTCTATCTGTAACACATTTTTACGCTTCACTTTAGTATTCGCAGACAAATCTCCCTGGCGTTATTGGGGCCTAGGTGGCTGATTGGTTAGTCATCTACTATTTATCACATGCCTGTCAACAGGTTGCGGATTTTCGAACGACTGCAGATAGGGTGCGCCCGACTCCACTTAAATTGACAAAAGACTGTCGGTTTTAACCTGTACTCCGGTTTTTTTTAAACAACTTTTATTGCCTGTCCAATAAACTTGCGACAAGAATCGCTGTATATTTTACAGCAACTTTTTGTTCAGTAAACAATGCGTTTTGATAGACAATGATTGTTTAACAGTTCAACAATTGTTATACACAACAGTTTTATAATTGTATTTAAAATGTTGTAGACTAATACAAAAACACGCAGGCACACATTTAAGTAACTAATAATGATGTCAAAAAGAGGCCACGTTCTTTCCTAAATGTGAAATAAATCTGTAACTGATTGGGGGAGTCGGGTCGGCTTAATATATGACAAAAAATATAGATGTAACAGGCAGCAAAAAATAAAATAGGCCGAATTAACGAGTCGCGGGAATAAAAAAAAGAGAATCAATAATATATTACAAAAAAAACATTTACCTACTGATGTGACTTAAATTTAAGTTTTTTGAAGCTTTACAGGACTCTGTTCGCAGATATGTCCTGCTTTAAAGAAATGTGCTTAATTATATAATATAAAGAAATTTTTTTCTTTAAATAAGTTTATTTATTCATTTAGAACGAGACATTGTCTTAACAATTCTTTTAAACGCATGTTTTTATTTTATTATAAAAATGGTATAATAAATGCATATGTTATATACAAATGACCCAGAATCCGTTTTATCTTTAAATTATTAATTTATACGAATCCGTCAATAAACTAACCGAATTATGCATATAATTAAATGACGGATTCTGGATCGCATTGATCGCTGACGGTTACCAAGGTAATGACGGATTCATAATGTTGGACGGATGTAGTCATCATCAATCAGTCAGCGTTCCGAAATCCGTTATCAATCAGTCAAAGTGTTGCGCTTACGGGTGCAAGTACTGTATGTCCTCCGTCGTATATCTTCTATTTAAGCATATTTTATTGTTCTTAAAAAAGCAACAAATGGAGCAGACATTTCTATTACATTGTTTAACAATGTTATATTTTTGTACATGTACATTGTTTTATATAACCCTGTAAAAAGGTTTATAAAATAAAGATATATATACAACTTTGATGATGAACTTAGTTATTAAGCAACAAATTGTTAAGGGATAATATTGTGATTATGTTTGATATTTATGTAGAATAAATTGCCGTTTAACATTTTATGACATTATATATTTTATAATCGCTGGGATTATTGCTGGGTCTTAATTTGTTGTCGGTAAATATTTATTTATCAATTGGGTTTTAATTGTTCTGCATGCAAATATTCCAATTTTTGAAACTCAAGAATTATCGTAGAACATATTTGATGTACAAATAAAATAAATATTTACAAGTGTTTGATCAGTAATTATTAACATTACACCAATTTTTGTGACTTTTTTTCATGTCCCCTAGATGGCGTATACCGAACAGAACTTCATAAAGATCTCAAGTAGAAAAACTAAAAAAATTTTTTATCTCTTTAGATAATGATCTGAAATTTGGTATGCATTTAGCCTATGAATCGGTCAGGTTACCTACCAAAAAATATCTGGAATATTCGAAGAGGTCTCTGAGATAAATAGGTTTGATCTGTTGAGGTTGGGGGTAACTTGGTTGATGAGATTTTGAGGAAGGAAACGTTATATCATCCTGATATTTGATATGTGAGATAGGGTTTGAGTGTCCTCAAAGATAACAAAAAAAATATCTATATTTTTCGGATACCTCTTTTTTGGTGTCGAAACATATATAATGTGTAACATTTTTGTACTGTCGTCCAAGATGATAACTTTTAAAGTATTGATCCGATTTTAATTCTGTTTGCTATGTTTAAAAGAGCAATGTAGGTATGTTTGTTTGTTTGAATAAATCGATGTGTCTTTAACCATTTACTAAGATAGACAGACAGATATCTAATATGTTCTTATCATCTTTATTGATTGATATACAAAAACAAAATAAAAAAACAACATAATAATCAATAAACAAACTCCTAAAACAAGTTCATAACATATCTATAGATGAAAAGAACACTTATTGTCTCTTTGATAACTGATAAAACTGATCAAACAAGTTCATATGGTTAAAGTTTATTTGGTGAAGTTAAGCAAACGTCGTCTTCTTATTTCAGTTTTGATTCTATCTCTAAGCTTTTCCCTTAGCCTACTTCCGAATCGATCATGAAGTGTATATAACAACCGCCTGCCTTCTTCGGAGTCGTTTAAACACTGCATAATCGATTTTATTGTTGTCTTTTCAGACTCAATCACAGTTGTACATAATTTGATAAGCAATGTTGCCTTTCAGGTGTAAAAGCCCTTCTGCCATGTGACAAGTACGTTACGTTACTGCTGATACTTGCGGCACTATCGTCCAATACGCTTCCACTGAGATATTCTGAGTGGCTCTCACGCAACGGAGTTGATGTGTTAATGGGTACCAAACTGGGATCAGCAGCATATGCATGATCAGAATCTGTATCATCGACCTCATGCGACGGACTTGATGTTTTAATATGCAGGATCACCCCCCTGTATCACCGACTTCGACTGAGACCTCAGGTACTTGACAGAGTTCATCTGGACTGGGCGTATCTGAATGAACAAATTGTTGGACTCTGAATTCAGGAAGGTGAAAAGAAATAGAAAGCATGTTTAAAGTTTTTGTGATAAATTATAATAAAATAATAAACAAATAAATATTGCGAAATGTAAACGAAGACTTTAAATGGTACAGAAAAAGCATACAAAACGTGTTATAGTAGAATTTTCATTCATCATATTTTCATCTGGTTTAGAACGCAAAAAGACTTTTTTATGCTTCTTTTGTTGTTTTATCTTTTGTATTTGTTTTGGAATTGATCTGCAAGAATAAGGTATATCATAAATCTTAGAAATTAACGCCTTAATGACAATTTATCCCACAAAGTAGTAAATTATTACCGCTTATATCAGTCTAACAGCGGTCATTCTTACCCTTTTAATGGGTTCCAAAATCGGGCTCAGCAAAACATACAGGATCATCCTCGGTATCATCGACTTCATGCAACGTACTTGATGTTTTAATGGGTTCCAAAATGGGCTCAGCAAAATATACATGATCACCCCCTGTATCACCGACTTCGACTGCGACTTCAGGTACTTCACAGAGTTCATCTGGACTGGACGTATCTGAATGAACAAATTCAGATTGTTTAACTCTGAATTCAGGACACTGAAAAGAAATAGAACATATGTTTTAAGTTTTGGTGATAAAATCATAATAAAATAAATATTGCAAAATGTAAACGAAGACTTTAAACGGGTACAGAAAAAGCATACAAAGCGTGTTATAGTAGATCTGCAAGAATAAGGTATATCATAAATCTTAGAAATTTACTCCTTAATCTGTTATTCTATAATGGGCTCAGCATCCTCTGTATCACTGACCTCATGCAACGGACTTGATCCTTTAATGGGTTCCAAAATGGGCTCAGCAAAATATATAGGATCATCCCATGTATCATCGACTTTAACTTCGCCTTCAGGTGCTTCACAGACTTTATCTGGAAGGGACGTTTCTGGATCAACAAATTCAGATCGTTGGACTCTGAATTCAGGATACTGAAAAGAAATAAAACACATGTTTTAAGTTTTCGTGATAAAATCATTATAAAATAATAAGCAAATAAATATTGCAAAATGTAAACGAAGACTTTAAACGGTACAGAAAAAGCATACAAAACGTGTTATGGTAGAATTTTCAGTCATCATATTTTCAACTGGTTTAGAACGCACTAAGCAGTGAATTATTACCTCTTATATCAGTCTAACAGCGGTACTAACTGCGTTGAAATGATACTATGTTGTAAGAATGTAATGTCACTGTACTTTACCTGGTAATCGTCAATGTCGAGCTCGTATCTCTCTTTCCCATATTTTACCACTGTTTCAGAAACCTCCTCTACTCTTTCAGAAACCTCTTCTACTGTTTTAGAAACCTCTTCTACTGTTTTAGAAACCTCTTCTACTGTTTCAGAAACCTCTACTGTGCCTTTCTGTCGACCTGATAAGCATGAAAAAATAAAGTCGGACATTTCTAAAGCATAATCCCTGTTTTTCTTCAACAAATAAAACCTATCGGCGGTGTTCGCTTGGTGGCTCATATGAGTCGCTAATTCTTCTCGCTTATTAGCGTCTATTTCCCTAACTGATGTTACAGTTGCCTTGCGAAGTTTCGTCGCTGTAAATTTTTTCTCAGTAACTTTAGACCAAAGTGTCTGTACGCCTTTAAGGTTGGACAAAAAACCTGGTCTTTCCTCGGATTTCGGCCAGGTAATAAAAATTGGATCATCCATATTCTCTTGACTGTAATTAGGAACTGAAGAACACAATTCAATATAACGCATCAAAAGTTTGTACAGTTCATTATCAAATCCAATGTTGGCTGGTGCAAATCGTCCAGTTTTATGTCTTTTTACCTAAAACAAATGTAAACTATTCTTCAGTATTGGCACTGATAACAGTTATGCACGTCGCGAAGTATAATATATAATTATCCTTTTTATGACTGTGAGAATGGCCGGGCAAACCACAGTACACAGTAGATAATAAAATCTATTCTGTAGTAAAACAATGTCGAGAAAGTTCAAGATCAATACAATACGCTGCATTGACGAAAATAGTTATCCGCTGTAGTGCAAAATGTTATAATTCACTTACTGGTCACGCACTAAGTAATTATCGCTACCCTAATTTGACAGTTTAGGTAAAACATAGCATCTTCAAACTGATAAACGCAACTTGTTTTGGGTGAAAAATAGTGCCATCTATCGAATGAATCCTTTGCCATCGATTTTGACGGACAAATAACGACACAATCATTCAGTCATTTAAATGGCGAGAACTACTCTCTGACCAGTTGATATATCAATAATGGATTTTGACTTGGAAAATGATTCTAGTAAATAGTTTTTTTTAAAATCTTAACATAATCTAAAAACTACAAATTAAAACTCGGTATGAAACGAGAAAAGAGAAACAAAATGCAAAATAAATTCTTCTAAATCTACATTTCGACATTCTTACTGTATATTTCTGTAAATTGTTTATGATGTGATGAACGTTAATATCAAACCATTATTGATAATAATGTGTGTGGATAACGAAACAGTCGATAATAAAATCTATTCTATAAGACGCTATAAACTGTCGAGAAAGTTAAAGATCAGTACAATATTCTACAGTGATGTCAATTGTTAGCTGTAAAAGAGTGCAAAATATGACAAACCTAGGTATATCAATAATGGATTTCAACTTTGAAAATGTTTAAAGAGTATAGATTTTTTAAAATACTAAAAGCTAATGTAAAAATAGAACAAGAAGGCATAGATTGGTATAATTATAATGATTTAACCGTGTACGGCTTTGTGCGTGAAAAGCAAATTACATGCTTACCAGCTTACTGAAGATCGCTGATTTAACTGTTTTTTTACATGTTTATCAAACAACAACTGCTGGTAAATAACTTATGTCACAAAAATGAATACGATGACGGATTTACACTGAACTTATGTTCGGTTGTGGACAAGTTATTGAAATTCACGGAATAACCGAATGTTGTGTAAATGTATAAGTACAACGTAGTCTAACAGATTTACAGACAGTTCACGACCTTTTATCTTATATTTTATTTTTTAATAATATTAAGTTAGGTTTTGTTTCAAGATCAATATTTGGACAGCACAGAAGACAATGTATATCCTTCAACGGAACAGTAACTTGATAGAACATGCTATCAATATCTCCTAATAACCGATCCTTGTCGCCCCGTGCGGGATCCGGGTGGCTAAAAGAATAGACCGCTGTCACGCTAGCTTGTCGTAAAAGACGACTAAATAGCGCCCAGTACCCTGACCGGCGTGTCAGGTCGGTTTGCCTAAAGACCGACTGGGATATGTGCCCCAGGTGGTTGAATGGGGTACCCCTGGCAAGCTGGGGTTGTCAGGCCATAATACGGAAAACCTGACCGCAAACCAAATTAGTGCACCGTGTTGGGAAAAATGTCACGTTCCTCGCACGTTAAAGAACGCTGCTGTAGTATTCGCTATGAGTAGGGATTTCGATCCCGCTACAGGAGGCTGAATTGCCCGACCCTATCCATCCTCCCAATTGCCAGTGGCAATCTAAAATCCGTTACCCCTATTTTTCCTTGTGCCCCGTCCCATTTTCATTCATCATCATTTCATGTTCATTTTATCATTCATTGCATGTTCATCGCCTGAAGATAGCTGAAATATTGCTGCTCTGGCGTTAAACACCATTTATCAATCAATCAATCGCTCCTTGTCTAAGCGGAATTTCATAAGGACCAACAATTGGCTAGATAAGTTCCTGGTAGCAGTGCTCTGTTCAAAGACACTCCCATATACGTAGCAGAACAATCGAATACGTCTCTAAATTTTGTAACGCTTGATGTGGAATGTACCACACTCGCCCATCATTTTTTAACAGAAGAAATCCAGACTGTTGATTTGCAAAGTATTCCTTCAGATGCTAAAGATTTAGAATATTCTTTTACTCTTTATGATCTACATTCCACTTGCACCAGAACACCTTATTGATGACAACAGCTTATTAAATTGTGAGGCATGGAAAAGGAAAAATTCAATAGTAAAAACTAGAAAATTATTTCCAACATCACACTGGGACGGTTACCGGTGCTCGACCGACAGAGCAGCCCAGCCCGGGTGGCGGACAGTGAAGACCCTCTCAAAGTGGGGTTGCCAGGTCATCATAATACGAAAGGCCTGGCTGCGAGCCATATATTGTAACGTGCTTGGATAGTGCCACGCTCCTTGCGCGATAAAGATCCCTTTTGTAGATTTCGAAAGAGTAGGCTCATGGTAGCCGCTTCAAAAGGCTAAATTCTCCGACCATACCCAAAACTCCATACTTTTCCAGTGGCAGTCAAAATTGTATTCTGTGACCCATCCCACCATTATCCGTTGATTTATTGTTTTTTAACTTGTTCCCGTCCTGAATATAGCTTAAATACTGCTCGCTGGACGTAAAACAGACATCCAATCAATATAAAGAATAACGTTGGATTCTTAACTTTTAAAAAACGTATGTATGGTAACGTTTATAAAACGTTAGGCAACTATCTTCTATAAAACATATCTGTTCTTAGCAAATGTTTAGTCATTACTTTTATGTGGCAGTCGAAATTGTGTTCCCTGTGTCCCATCCCCCCTCATTTTTAATTGATGTTTTGTTTGTTACTTGTTCCCGTCCTGAATGGAGCTGTAATAACGGTTGGACGTAAAGCAAACATCCAATCAATCAATCATTCAAACCAACGTTACGAAAAAGAAAGAATCACACAGTTCATTATTATTGTAACCTTCAACTCGATGAAAAACAAAATATATATTTCAATTAAACCAAAAGCCATGGCTTAAAACGGTGTTTTTTTTTGTTTTTTTTTGTGTGTTTTAGATGTAATTAAAGTGTTGACTGGTGCGTTTTTAGCTGTGGTTGGTGTTCTTATAAGGTTTCGTCAAGATCTATTCGAATTAATGAATGGTAACCAATGAAATGATCTGCAAAATCAACAAAATAATAAACCGGCACCACAAATTATCCCTGTCGCTTTTTCCCAACGACCTAAAGGAAAACGGAAGCAACCTAATCGCTATGGGGAATGGCGAATGTTAATTGCACCTACCTCTTGTCGATAATATCTGTCACCATTGAATATATGATGTTTTCCTCCTGGTCTCCATCCCTTCCACTAACATTTTTGGCAATGAGTTGAATACCAATAAGGTATTTAATGTCTTTAAAATATAGAAGATGCAATCCATTGCCGATGTCTGTGTGTAGCAGTGTGTGATACGAAGAATGTTATTCTTTCTAAAATGCACTATTGCCCTCTAAAAAATGGTTTACTTGCACCATTTCCAGCATGGCAAACCCATCTTCAGCACAGTATTTACAGGGCATTGGTCTTGGTTCAATCAGTTTAATGTCAGCCATTCTGCTCATTTAATAGTTGATTTGGCTTATTAAATCCATTATAATTTGATAAAAGTGGGAAGAATTGATTCAGTAATGAAGAATTTACAGTCTAAAAGTGTCAAATTATTCTGAAATACATTAATATAAAAAAGCATCAGTTATGGGCGGTCTTATCCTGGTGGGAGTGTGGCATTGTATAATTGAATGAACTATGTTCTTTAAAACTTTTATACAGAGCTGATTGCTTATCTGCAATGTACTGGGGAAAGTAAAGTTTGTTTTAAAGTTCGCTTGATGTGTGTACATGCATTATAATAAGAGAAGTTAGATACAATTAGTATTCAATGGTGATGTTTTATTAGTCTCTATCTACAAAATATGATTTCTATATAATGACATATGCATGTTAATTTACCTTTTCACTTACAAGCTTGAACTCGGGTTTTATTTTCATTGAAGTTTTTTACATTTAAAATTTCAAACTTTTTTTTTCTTCAGAACATGCATTTAATTTTTTTTTGGTTTGAAACTTTAATTTATATTTGAATATTTTAATATGCCGAGATGTTTTCATAAGTTAATTTTAATATTGCATACTCTTTTACATTTCAATATTTTTTATTGGTGCTTCTATATGTTACTGGCTGTCAATAACTTAAACTCTGGGCTTTTATATGGTGCTTTTACCTTTTATATTATTTACTAAATCTAGTTTGTTTTTAATCTGTTCTTCTTAAATAAATTTTGTTTATTTAGTTGATAATTCATGACTTAGCAACAATACAGGACTAATATATTTAATAAGCTGTCTGTGTTTTCTTCACTGTTTAAATACTGGTTTTTGTTGAATATTTTTCTAATTTTGCCTCGTTACAGTAATAGCATGCCTTTTCTATTCTACAGTCTCTATTAAGATGTCTTGGTTTTAAGCAAATGTAACAGCTTCCATTTATACTCTTCTTTCTGTCTTTAATGATCTTGACTTTCTGACACTTGTCACTCCAATGCTTACATTACATTATCTACAAATGTTCCTCCTTGGTGTTCCCGATGATGCTACTAATGCAGAATGTTGTCTTGACTGGCTGTTATGGATGTGTCTGTTTTGCTGGTCAGATGGTCCACATCTGTCTCTTGCTCTAGACTGGTATTCAGCCGCCTCTCTAGCCATAACATACGTGTTCAATGACTGTCTCAGTTTCGTCAGTCCACTTCTCTTTGTTTCCCTTCTGTATTTCAAGCTAGATAAAAACCTCCATTGGTAACTTTGATATTATCATGGAAATAAATACCTCTTGGATGGTGTCTTGTTTTAAAGCCTCAAGACTGCGTAGGTGGTTTTCCATGTCGATCATACATCTTTCTTAGGCTTGATATCTGGTTTGAAGCTGGCGACAGGTTAATTGAGTCAACATAGTTTTTATTGACTACTAGCTGGGATTCTCCAAATCTCTCCTTTAAATCTTTACAGCTACTTCATAGTTGTCATTTGACAAAACTAGTCCTGAAATTGCTGCTTTAGCTGGTCCGTACAACCTTGTCTTCAAAAAGTTTAATTTGTATATGTTTGCCAATCTTTGGTTGTTTTGTACTGCAATTTTAAATGCGTCCCAAAATTCTGTTCACTTTAGCTTGTCACCACCATAGTTCACTTGATCTATTTTGAGTTGTTTCACTGTTTCAAAAAAGAAACTTACCAAAAATTCAGAAGTGTTAAAGGAATCATTGGTCTTTAAAGTAGTCAAAGCTGTTGACCCTGTTTTGCGTGTAGCCCTTGTTGGACCTGTTGTGCTTGGAGCACTTGTTGGCCTTGTTGTGCTTGCATCACATGTTGGTCTGTTTGTGCTCGGAGCAACTGTTGATTCAGAAGTGTTTGAAGCATCAGTGATTTCTATAAGTTGATATAAAAATACCCATCGACCTTGGTGAGTACAAGGGCCATGTTCCCCCCGAACACGGTCCTCATTTCGGTGTTTCCTTTCTACGAAATGCGTATTGGTTTGCCATCTTGACTGCTAGACCGATGGTGGTGTATGCTGGCGTTGACTACCATATTTATACCACTGAGCATATGATATTAGGTGACATAAAGGTCAACCATTATACATTCTATAAATTTGATCAAAGTGATTGATGAGACGTGATGGTTTGAGGAAATTGAAATGACATTTATACCTAAAAAATGTTAACCTACATAAACGATACAGGGGTGAAATGGTGGAGAAAGTGACGGCTTGGAAAAAAAACTTTCAGTAAACATTCCCAAATGGTGAAGTCGTGGTCAAGTTGAATGGTGAGGCGTGATTGACTTCCAGTTGACCTACCCAAGGAGTGAAGTATGGGTTAGGGTGATTGATGAGATGTAATAGACTTCCATTTGCCCTATTCAAGGGGTTGTGGGGTTCGAGAGATTGATGAGATGTGATGGTTTGTCAAAAAACCTCGACTTCCAGTTTACCTATCCAAGGGATGAAGGAAGCGTTAGAGTGATTTTATGAAACGTTATAGTTCGACACAAATAGCCTGACCACTAATTAACCTATCCAATGGATGGAGTTGTGGATAACCTATTTAGATCCTAGTGATATAAAACGGAAAAAAAATCAACCCAAAAGGAAACTGGCCTCAAATTGAGGAAGCAGGTCCTGCATCGCCGTCTTCATGTGGACGAGTCCAACTTCAGTGAGCAACGCCCTGGGTTTTTAGGGTTGTTGTATAGATTTTTGTAGAAAAAAGGTACAAAGGTACCATAATAGTTGCTGAGGTATTGGGGTAGATCCTGAACTTTAACTTGGTTTTGTTGAGGTGTACTAAGAGCGCCAATGTTACGTTACACGATACATAACATTGTCTCAAATAATCTTTACACCAACACGCGCCAGACGTCTATACTTTGAATTAATTTAAAATAAATGAACGCAAATCAATTACTGGGATTCCCAGGCATATCGTACACTTAAAGTTGCTCCATACACAAATTAAAATTCCTATATAGATATTAGAAATGATTTTACTGTGGAATTTACAAAAATTAATTTGTCAACATTGATACAATAAATTACGTTTTATATTCGCTAATATAAGTACATTTTTAGCTTTGACCTCAGATTACCTCCTATATAATTATCCACTTTGGTTTTATGGTCAGCTGATGGATAATGATCTATAATTAAAACCTGGTTCACGTCGTCTGCTAGATTGCAAGTTTTATGAGTGTATTATATTTTATGCTTTCTATCTTTGATTTATAAAATACAATGAATCAAAAAAATTACCAAGTCATGAGGTGCATTGCCGTTTCAAATTTATGTAAAACGAATAATCTTAAACACTTCAAAAATCGAAAAACTTATTACCCTTATGATGCTTATTGTTGGGTGTACATTTCATTTGAATCGGTCGAGGTATACTTGAGTTATCGTACGACATAGTAAAGTGGGACGAACAGCGGAAGGAGTCAGAACTATAGGGCACACCAATTTCGTGGTGGGGCCATAAATATGGGTGAGCAGACATTACAAATCCCCACAGATCGAAAATTCGTTCAAATAAGAGCTATTCCTACCTAAATATCCATCAAGGTAAAACATATTTTTAATAATATATATGGGTCCATCTCAATGAGTCATCCTTGTACAATACTTTCACAATGACTTGTACTTACATAATGCTTTCGTATTGAGTCGTGATTTCAGATTACGAAATAAGATGTCAAAATAGAGTAATTAGTCTTGGTCTTGCTCGATGCACATGGCTATACTTTATAAGGTAAAAACACTTCCGACTGTATGCGCATGACAAAATATTTAAACTTTGAATACCGCATTGTAAATCTTTCAATTACACATGTATATAAAAAACGTTAACAAAAAGATGATACCATCATTTCCACGATGGAGTTTCAATGCAATTTTTCAAAACTTTCTCAAGAAATTACCTTTTACAAAGACTATATACATTCTACCCAACCTTGTTTAGGTCATAAATGTGAAAACAACTTTAAACAGGATTGATGCACTTCAGAGACATTAAACGTCATGCTCCCTTAAGTGTAAATATTGTGACGGTAACCTTGAAAAGAAATCGGATCTAGACTTTTATTTCAGTTCTCTACATACAGACAATAAGTTCCAATGTTCAACATGTTGAAAGAAATATTCAGAAAAACGTGATTTAAGGAATCACGAGGAAAAATACACTCAAATGGTAGGTTCAATTAATGTTTTAGTTAACAAGAGTACCCGAATTTTCCCTTCATAAAATTATTATATGTTGTTCGATTTTGTTATTGCCGTTATCTATGTCGTGATATTAATCTTAACACATTCGTGCAAATATAAATCGATTTCAACCCTATGATAGACGCATAGGAATATAATATATATTGTCGAAACTGGATATAAAACCCCAACAGAAAAAAACAATAATTTCGCGTAAGACATACAAATATTAAAAAGTTAAACGATTTTAATACTTGTTAATATTCAACTACTTTTATTCACTTGTAGAATTTGGTTTTTTATTGAAATAATTGCATGTATAAACATTACACCAATATTCATAAAACATGTAGAAATAAACATTACACCGATATACATAAAACATGTAGAAATAAACATTACACCAATATACATAAAACATGTAGAAATAAACGTTACACCGATATACATAAAATATGTATAAATAAACATTACACCAATATACATAAAACATGAAGAAATAAACATTACACCAATATACATAAAACATGTAGAAATAAACATTACACCAATATACATAAAACATGTAGAAATAAACATTACACCGATATACATAAAACATGTAGAAATCAACATTACACCGATATACATAAAACATGTATAAATAAACATTACACCAATATACATAAAACATGTAGAAATAAACATTACACCGATTTACATAAAACATGTAGAAATAAACATTACACCAATATACATAAAACATGTAGAAATAAACATTACACCAATATACACAAAACATGTATAAAAAACATTACACCAATATACACAAAACATGTAGAAATAAACATTACACCGATATACATAAAACATGTAGAAATAAACATTACACCAATATACATAACACAGGTATAAATAAACATTACACCAATATACACAAAACATGTATAAAAAACATTACACCAATATACACAAAACATGTAGAAATAAACATTACACCAATATACATAAAACATGTAGAAATCAACATTACACCAATATACACAAAACATGTATAAAAAAAACATTACACCAATATACATAAAACATGTAGAAAAAAACATTACACCAAAATACATAAAACATGTAGAAATATATGAAAAAACCGCAATTAACCTATCCGTTTGTAAATAAAATGTGATGTTGACTCGCATATAAACTTATTCTTTTATAACATAATATAGAAATATTAAAAAGTTAACCGATTAAAAATAGAGGAAAGACATTGTTACAAATTAATCTGATTTTCTTACGGAAATAATAATTACTGATCAAACACTTGTAAATATTTATTTTATTTGTACATCAAATATGTTCTACGGTAATTTTTGAGTTCCAAAAATTGGAATATTTGCATGCAGAAAAATTAAAACCCAATTGATAAATAAATATTTACCGACAACAAATTACGACCCCGCAATAATCCTAGTGATTATAAAATATATAATGTCATAAAATGTTAAACGGCAATTTATTCTACATAAATATCAAACATAATCACAATATTATCCCTTAACAATTTGATGTTTAATAACTAAGTTCATCATCAAAGTTGTATATATATCTTTATTTTATAAACCTTTTTACAGGGTTATATAAAACAATGTACATGTACAAAATTATAACATTGTTAAACAATGTAATAGAAATGTCTGCTCCATTTGTTGCTTTTTTTAGAACAATAAAATATGATCAAATAGAAGATATACGACGGAGGACATACCCTCTTCATGCGAATTACATGTTTAAGTTCATTGGGTAGAAAAACTGATTATAAAAAGTCTTGATCCGAAACAAACTTGCACTTCCAATTCCAATTCCAAACAAAATCCCTAATACATAGACCACAGCAATGCCAATTTCCACTGTAAAATATGGAGCTTTACCTGTAATGCTAACCGCTGTACCAATTATCCAAGGTGTTGTATCCTGAAATTATTTTTTATAATAATTAAAATAAAGAAAGAAGTGTCGTTCATTAATTTTGATATTGTATCAGTTTGCAAGAATCTGTAAAAGTTTGTAAACATGATATGAATAAACACAAATAACTTAGTCTGTTTAATTCTCCAATATTCTGCGAGTAGTATCGAGTGAACACAATTCTTCACTACATGAATATATCAAGTTAATTGTAAATTACTACATTAAAGTAGGGAATTTTATTGCATAATATTCAGTTTCAGTTACAAAAGTTGTAGAGGGTTGTATGGTATGACTTGTACTAGTTGTGGTTTCAACTGATTTATCTGCAGTTAGTGTAAGGGGGTCTTCGACAGAAACCCATCGTTACTTGTTGACAAAGCAACCTCAAGTGTCGCATGAATCCCCTCGTGTATAGTATCAGATACTGTACTTGTTTAAAGATTGATTGGATACTTGTAAGCTCTGATGAGATCTGTAGATAAATGTATGAATATTAACTTAAAAGCTATTGTTACTGTTTATTACATCCTATATTTATTTCATGAATATGCAATCATATCCCCCCCCCCCAAAAAAAAAAACAAAAAAAAACTAAAGAACAAACATTTCAAAGAGATAGTTGCTCAAAGTTTATTGCTTCTAAGAAATGTAACATACAATATATAGTTTGTATTTAAATGTACATATTAATATTATGTCTCACATCGTCAGATCTACTTACACCAGTCTTCCCACTAACGGTAACTGTAACAGTGCTTGGGGCTGAAACAAAACCACATTGACCATTTTCAATGTCTATAACTTTTAAGTGAGATTTTTCTGAAGTGTACACTCGTAAATGGGGTTCCGATGTAAGTCTATCAAAGGTTAGCCTCTCGACTGACTCCTGCCCTTGGTCATTGAATATATAAATTCCTGGTCCATCATAAAAAAACAAGTAAACTTGCACAAGTTATTGAATTGACACTGCTTGCTTTACAGGTTTGTGCATCCAATTTCACACACTCATTAAAACACAATCCAAACACAATAATAACAACGATTACAATTTCCATCTTAATCTTTTACACGACCCGCCAATTGTCAACAAACATTACGTATTTTTTTCTTTAAATTTTTTTAATAAAAAAATTTCATTTATTTTCAATTGAATCTTTATTTATTTAAATAAGTGTGATTTTTCTTTTTAATTTAAAAAAATTTAAAAAAAATCTTTTTTAAAATTGAAACGATAATATGTGCATTGCACCGTGACAATTTTATCATCAACTGGAGACAACTCTTTATTTTATATATGTTAATTTACAGTTTGTACTAAATATTGTATCCTGTAAATATGTGTGTTCATGCATTATATCAGTTTTATTGTTGCATGTACTATCATGCCTCATGTGAGGCCTTTAGTGAAATAACATGTTTCAAATGTGTACAGAATTGGACTTGCTCATTTCCATTTGAAGTGAATTGGATTCACCCCTAACCTACTTCCAGCCCCTGGTAATTATTTGTTTTTATTGTTTTCATCTTATTCAAATCAACCTTATTAGATATTTAAAGCCCCGGGTAGCTAAAAGAATAGACCGCAGTCGCGCTAGCTTGTCGTAAAAGGCGACTAAATAGCGCCCAGTACCCTGACCGGCGTAACACGTCGGTTTGCCTAAAGGCCGACTGGGATGTGTGCCCCAGGTGGTTGAATGGGGTACCCCTGACAAGCTGGGGTTGTCAGGCCATAATACGGAAAACCTGACCGCAAACCATATTAATGCACCGTGTTGGGAAAAATGCCACGTTCCTCGCACGTTAAAGAACGCTGCTGTAGTATTCGCTATGAGTAGGGATTTCGATCCCGCTACAGGAGGCTAAATTGCCCGACCCTATCCATCCTCCCATTTGCCAGTGGCAATCTAAAATCCGTTACCCCTATTTTTCCTTGTGTCCCATCCCATTTTCATTCATCATCACTTCATGTTCATTTTATCATCCATTTCATGTTCATCGCCTGAATATAGCTGAAATATTGCTGCTCGGGCGTTAAACACCATTAATCAATCAATCAATCATAGATATTTAAACATCATTAAATCCGACAGTTACTCAAGTTTCTAGTTGAAAATAGATGTATATATGTGTATGTGTTTGAAAAGTTTGCGAGCACATACCCACTCCCCCTTTTTAATGAGTTTAATGAAGATTTTAAAGCGGATTCTCTTTTCCTTCGGAATCTAAAGCATCAAATAACGATGAAGAACAACAACCAAACCCTCCAGCTAGTAAGGAACCAGGATTATGTCAAGCGTGTTGGAAAGCTTCGTGTAGTAAAGACTACATGGAACCGCCCACATAAAAAAACTCAAGAGTACGTTTCTCCAGCACAAGAATTCGCTGATCAAGACTTTTTCTATCAGTTTTTTTATATCCAATGTCATGAACTAATTATGTTATACGGATGAAGAGATTATGTCGATACACTCGTCATATATTTTTATATTTAAACATAATTGGTCCCGAAATTTCGATAACATTGCTTAACAATACTATATACTTTTTACATTGTTTTTGTATATCATAATTTTGATATGTATATACATCTAAAGAAGATAATGAGACATAAAGATATATATAACTTTAATGATGAACATAGTACTTACACTAAAATGACAACAGCAGCACATGGGCTGCTAGTGGTAACTGGTCAACACTTTAATCCATTGAACAAATCATAACTTTGTTAACCAAAAAATAAAACATTTTACATTAAATATATTTTATTTCATTTAATATGTACAGGAATAAATTTTTAAAAATACAGATACAATTATTGGTTACTTTATGTTGTGATTTCCAAAACTAAGTGAATTCACACTGTCAAGCCAGTATTTTGTATTTCAAACGCTGATAAAGTTCTTTTTACAATAGTATCAATGAATAGTTCATGGTTTATGCTATGAATAACGTTCATAGAATGTAGTGTATTGACTTCTTCAAACAAACACTGTTTGAAATGTTCATGTTTCAATGTTTTTTCAATGACACTTTTCACGACTCCTTTAGCAACCTTCTTTTCCTTCCGACATGCTATACCTTTTCCTTGTTATTTTATTGTTTTAAATAATAGATTAAGCTGTACATTTTTGGACGTAACCCCACAAACTCCTTGATTGGAATTCCTGGAAAAAAAAAGAAACACTTACTCATCGGTATACAAATTTGCATCATCAAATAATCTAAAGTAAAAAGATAGGAAATGTTATTATAATAGACAGAAATAGTTGTTATTTTCCTCACTGCATACATGAGAAATATTTTTTCTATACTGTAGGCGAGAGAAAGAACACTGTCGTTCATTGTTCTATATCTGTCCGTAAATGCATCCGTTTTACATTCAGATATTACAATTGTATACAATTTTTAACCGGAAGCAGACGGTAGATAGAAATGATATGCGTTTACTGTTTAGGTAGAACGGTGTTATTTTAGGAAATATAATGCGCAATATAATATATTATAACTTTTACAAATCAAACAAGAACTACAACCTTATTGGAAAGCTTTCTTCAAACAAGCATACATCCAAGCCCATCTTTCATTTTCCTAGGTACTTTGTTATAGGCATTGGAAAACAGGGGATGATCCTTTGGATAGTTGGATGTGTCAGGAGGTTAGCAATCATTTGCATGTCCTTGTCATGTGTTTTGATTTCATAACACAGGGAATCTGTCAAAATAATGATGTGAATTTCTTAGATATAAAACAAAAACAAACCCAACAATAAAAGTAACAATTTCAATTTTGTTAAAATTCAGGTTTTCAGTTGATTGTATTACGTAATTAATGTCACACATTTTATATTTTATCATACAAATTAATTGTAGCTGTAGTAAAAACATGATAATTAACAGTGGTAAATCTTTATTTACTTGGAAAAAGGCAATACCTGTATCTGTAAACAATAACTTTCGATCTTCACCATACATCGGTTTCATCACTTAATAATGGAATTCATAAATTGTTTTTTTTTTGGAGAGATCTAAAATGGCTTGTCCAACATATATTGGTTTGTTTAAGGTGATATTCACTTTTTTGTTCAATACTCCAACAAGATCCTCATTGAAGATGTGTATTCTTTCTAAGGATGGCTTGGCTACATATTTTTTAAGTTGCTTAGGTGAATTTAACACACTGAAATGAATTGTTGCAAACAGCAGGGATGAAACTTAACGGTCGCCCAGTCGCCAATGCGAGTGGAATTTCTGGCGGGCGACCAAAAGTTTCTGTCTGATTCGCCCAGCTGGCGACTATAAAAGTTGTACAGCTGACCAAGATAATTACCAGAAAATTCTAATCTCCGTCAGTTCAAATTAGAAGTCATGTTTTCTCTGCCGCGTGTTTTCCCTTTCGCTAAAAATAGAATATTGTCAAAAGGATATCCAATAATGCATAGTTCTAATTATCGAACGAACCGATTTCCGTTTTAATCAATTGATGAACATGTTAAAATAAACAAAGAGAGTTGTGTTTTTATTTTAGCATCGAACATTTTAAGTTCTTTAAATGCTTTCAGTTGTGAACAAAAGTCTTTTAGTTCATGTCATGTCCGTTTCTTGAATTATTTATTTGAATTAAAAAAAAACTTAGTTGCTCCGTAATCGATTTTACATTACATGTACATTGCAGGGTTGGTCTAAAAACAGGACGGGAAATTTTCTATAAATGGTCATAACGTTTGAAGTAATAAAGATATTAACAAACTTAAAACTGATTATTAAAGAAGATTTCAAAGTTTGAGGCCTTGTATCTTTTTAAAAATACATGTCTGTCAAAAAAATGTTTAGTTTCTGCTAAAGCTGAGATCATGTAGTTTACAAAAACATAAAGTTTGAATAAATCAAGTTTCCGTAAAGTGAAAAAATCTTGACAGGACGGAATTTCATTATGGATGGAAGACATAATATCTTGTTTAGAAAAGGGCGAATTCAGGTTGTTTCCGAAATCAGTTTGTGAAGAATTCGGTTGTCGAAATGAATTGTGACTATGGTTTGGCTGATGCAGTTGAAGATATGGTGGGTTGTGATTGGAAAAAGGGAATAAAATCTTGTAATGTTTGGAAACATAAATCTTGTGCTGGTGTCATCAATAACTTAAATTGGTTCTGCTCAAAACATAATTAATTAACATTCATCAATTTTACTTAAAATGTCTTTACAAAAAATGTTATATATTATATAAACAGTGTAATTACTTTTCATGTCTTTACAAAATTGTTAAATATTATATAAACATTGTAATTAGTTCTTATAACTAATTAACTGTGCTTGTTGAGTTGTTGATTCTTGTTATAATTATTAAATAAACTTGTCAAAAAAAGGTGTCTTCCATCCATAATGAAATCCCGTCCTGTCAAGATTTTTTCACTTTACGGAAACTTGATTTATTCAAACTTTATGTTTTTGTAAACTACATGATCTCAGCTTTAGCAGAAACTAAACATTTTTTTGACAGACATGTATTTTTAAAAAGATACAAGGCCTCAAACTTTGAAATCTAGAAAAAATGTCAGTATGTCAATCAGAACGAAATCCCGTCCTGTCAAGATTTTTCTACTTTACCTTTATCAAAATGCATCAAGCTTATATTTTTAGAATCTGTGTGTTCTAAGCTTGAATAATATATAAACATTTCTTGACAGACAATAGTTTTTATGTAAATTATTTATCGTCAAAGATGGTTACCCTATGAATTTTCGGTCTATTTTTCATGTCACCTAATCTCGTCCTGTCAAGAATTTTTGCATTTAAACTCATTATTTTTTTAAAAAACTTTATATCATTTAAAAGCTTATGGTTTCTTCTTTAATAATCAATCTTAAGTTTGTTAATATCTTTATCACTTCAACAGTTATGAAAATTTATATATAGAAAATTTCCCGTCCTGTTTTTCTCCGTCCTGTTTTTAGACCAACCCTACATTGCACACTTCCTAGTAACATAATAACCACGTGGGGATATATAAAACGAGTCGAAGAGCTGGCGGAGAAAAGAAAAACGGAAGAAGAAAACCGATAATATAATAAAGTATACGAACAAAAAAGGAAAAGTAAGGAGAATTAAAATTTACGTTTCCCGAAACGTTGAAGTCGCCTCCCGTTCCGCACTTTTGACCGAGTAGAGGGAACTAAAAGTCAAGAGCACAACTTCATAACATGAGCTTTCAGTTGGCCAAGTTTCATTTCGATCGGTTAAAAGATGAGCGAGAAAACAAGCAAACTTTAAAACGGCCGCCATTTTGAAACCGGAGGTCGGAAAAAAAATTTTTTTTGCAAAAATGCTCAGGATAGTTAGCTGTATCAGTATACCAATTTTCATTGAAATTGCTCTGGCCATAACTGAGATCTGACAACGGCCGCCATTTTGTAAAACTTTAAAACGGCCGCCATTTTGAAACCGGAAGTCGGACAAAAATTTTGAAAATAGTGGCACACTCAGGGTATCATAAGCTACCTGTATACCAAATTTCGTCTAAATCGGATGACGTTTAAATTTTTACATTTTTAGGGGGGTGATGTTCGGATGGCGGCCATTTTGAAATGTCGGCCGCGTCAAATTTTTTTTTGCAAAAATGCTCGGGATAGTTAGCTGTACCAGTATACCAATTTTCATTGAAATTGCTTTGGCAATTACTGAGATCTGACAACGGCCGTCATTTTTTTCAACGGCGGCCATTTTGAAAATTTCAAAAGTGGATTGCACAACTTCAGGTCACCCTTAACATGTTCCCAAAGTTTCATTTCGATCGGTTAAAAGATGAGCGAGAAAACGAGCGGACAACATTGCGAGGGGAAAACATAAGAAATATGAAAATAATAATAATTAAACATGATTGTGTTGGGATGCCAACACAGAAGTCGCCCAAATCCCCATGGATAGTTTTCCATTCAAATCAGTACATCAAAATACCTCTAGAAATCAAATTTCGTTAAAATCGGACAAAGTTGATGTTTTTGGGGGCAGGTGTGGTAAAACGGCGGCCATTTTAAAATGGCGGCTTTTGCATCAAATTTGTTTTCGCCACACTGCTCAAGATGGTTAACTCTACCAGTGTGCCAATTTTCATTAAAATCCATCCACCCATCTCCGAGATCTGAGAGGGGGCCAAAAATCTTTAACGGCGGCCATTTTGAAAATGGCGGCCATTTTGAAAATTTCAAAAGTGGATGGCACACCTCTGAGTGACCCTCCACCCACCTCAGCAGGTTCAGTACATCAAAATACGTCTAGAAATCAAATTTCGTTGAAATCGGACAAAGTTGACGTTTTTGGGGGCGGGTGTGGTAAAACGGCGGCCATTTTAAAATGGCGGCGTTCGCATCAAATTTTTTTTCGCCACACTGCTCAGGATGGTTAACTCTACCACTGTACCAATTTTCATTAAAATCCATTCAGCCATCTCCGAGATCTGAGAGGGGGCCAAAAATCTTTAACGGCGGCCATTTTGAAAATGGCGGCCATTTTGAAAATTTCAAAAGTGGATGGCACCCCTCTGAGTGACCCTCCACCCACCTCAGCAGGTTTTATCTTGATTGGTCAAAGCGTTTTCAAAAAATGTGTCGGACAAGTTCATGATTAAGAAAAATGTGTGGAAAAGAATAATAATAATTAAACATGATTGTGTTGGGATGCCAACACAGAAGTCGCCCAAATCCCCATGGATAGTATTCCATTCAAATCAGTACATCAAAATACCTCTAGAAATCAAATTTCGTTAAAATCGGACAAAGTTGATGTTTTTGGGGGCAGGTGTGGTAAAACGGCGGCCATTTTAAAATGGCGGCTTTTGCATCAAATTTGTTTTCGCCACACTGCTCAGGATGGTTAACTCTACCAGTGAACCAATTTTCATTAAAATCCATCCACCCATCTCCGAGATCTGAGAGGGGGCCAAAAATCTTTAACGGCGGCCATTTTGAAAATGGCGGCCCTTTTGAAAATTTCAAAAGTGGATGGCACACCTCTGATTGACCCTCCACCCACCTCAGCAGGTTCAGTACATCAAAATACGTCTAGAAATCAAATTTCGTTGAAATCGGACAAAGTTGACGTTTTTGGGGGCGGGTGTGGTAAAACGGCGGCCATTTTAAAATGGCGGCGTTCGCATCAAATTTTTTTTCGCCACACTGCTCAGGATGGTTACCTCAACCAGTGTACCAATTTTCATTAAAATCCATTCAGCCATCTCCGAGATCTGAGAGGGGGCCAAAAATCTTTAACGGCGGCCATTTTGAAAATGGCGGCCATTTTGAAAATTTCAAAAGTGGATGGCACCCCTCTGAGTGACCCTCCACCCACCTCAGCAGGTTTCATCTTGATTGGTCAAAGCGTTTTCAAAAAATGTGTCGGACAAGTTCATGATTAAGAAAAATGTGTGGAAAAGAATAATAATAATAATAATAATAATTAAACATGATTGTGTTGGGATGCCAACACAGAAGTCGCCCAAATTCCCATGGATAGTCTTCCATTCAAATCAGTACATCAAAATACCTCTAGAAATCAAATTTCGTTAAAATCGGACAAAGTTGATGTTTTTGGGGGCGGGTGTGGTAAAACGGCGGCCATTTTAAAATGGCGGCTTTTGCATTAAATTTGTTTTCGCCATACTGCTCAGGATGGTTAACTCTACCAGTGTACCAATTTTCATTAAAATCCATCCACCCATCTCCGAGATCTGAGAGGGGGCCAAAAATCTTTAATGGCAACCATTTTGAAAATGGCGGCCATTTTGAAAATTTCAAAAGTGGATGGCACACCTCTGAGTGACCCTCCACCCACCTCAGCAGGTTTTATCTTGACAGTACATCAAAATACGTCTAGAAATCAAATTTCGTTGAAATCGGACAAAGTTGACATTTTTGGGGGGCGGGTGTGATAAAATGGCCGCGATTTTAAAATGGCGGCATTCGCGTCAAATTTTTTTTCGCCACACTGCTCAGAATGGTTAACTCTACCAGTGTACCAATTTTCATTAAAATCCATCCACCCATCTCCGAGATCTGAGAGGGGGCCAAAAATCTTTAACGGCGGCCATTTTGAAAATGGCGGCCATTTTGAAAATTTCAAAAGTGGATGGCACCCCTCTGAGTGACCCTCCACCCACCTCAGCAGGTTTTATCTTGATTGGTCAAAGCGTTTTCAAAAAATGTGTCGGACAAGTTCATGATTAAGAAAAATGTGTGGAAAAGAATAATAATAATAATAATAATAATAAGAAACGGTGCAAACACAATAAGTCTCCCAAAAAAAATTTTTTTGGGCGACTTAATAATAAGAAACGGTGCAAACACAATAAGTCTCCCAAAAAAAATTTTTTTGGGCGACTTAATAATAATAATAATAAGAAGAAACGGTGCAAACACAATAAGTCTCCCAAAAAAAATTTTTTGGGCGACTTAATAAGAAACGGAGTAAAAACAATAAGTCGCCCGACACTTCGTGGTCGGCGACTTAATAATAATAAGAAACGGAGTAAAAACAATAAGTCGCCCGACACTTCGTGGTCGGCGACTTAAATATGTCAATGAAGTTTTAGACAAGATGGAGCAAGTGGCAGAGGAGATTGATGAGTGTGACTGAGTATTCTTATTCTGCTTTATCTGATGATGAACTTAATGAGGAAAATGTTTTTAGCAATCTTATGTGCAGTGATTAAACAAATATTTTATTTACTATTATACATATGTGTATAATTCAATAGACACGGGTAGTCATCCTTCTATCAAACCTCCCCCTAGGAGGTTGCCGTTAGCACAAAAAGAAATTGTCGACAAAGAACTGGAGAAAATGCTCAATGATAAAGTTATACAACCAAGTTCAAGTAGTTATTCAGCCCCTTGATGTTTGGTCCTGAAATGGATGGAAGTTGGCGTTTCTGCATAGACTATATGAAATTAAATGCTATTACCACTGAAGATGCATACCCTCTTTTTCGGGTTACTGTCAAGTGAAAATGAACTCCACGCATAAACTCAAGACAGCTTTTGCCACACACCGTGGTTTAAATGAGTTCCGAGTTATGCCCTTTGGTTTTACAAATGCTCCGGCGACTTTTGAACAATTAAAAATTGAAAATGTATTGGGGTAATTAAACTTGCAAAAAATGTTTGTTACCTGGAAGTAAGGGAAGTTTTTAGTCGCTGCGAATAGTCAAACTTCAACAATATTGCCTTTTTTCAGGAAAAAATAATTTATTTAGGGCACATACAATTGATTCAGTTCAAAATTGGCCCGTTACCCAAGTCCGTAGTTTCTTGGTTTAGTTGGATATTACAGGAAAGTTATAAAGATTTTTTTTTTCGTAATTGCAGCCCGGCTTACAAAACTAACAAGAAAACGAGGAAAATTTGTTTGGGACCAGAAGTGTGATAAAGCACTTTTACAATAAAGTCTTGTCTTGTACAAGCCTTTATTTTGAATTTTTCAAACACTCGTGGACAATTTATTCTTGACCCAGACGCTAGCGGTACGGGAATATTCGCCGTCTTATAACAAATTCAGGATGATGGGGAAAAGCATGTAATATTTTTTGTCGTGCATTAGAGCAGTCCCAACAAAATTATTCTACGACTAAAAGAGAACTGTTGGCCGTGGTTACATTCGACAGACATTTTCTTCATTATTTGTGGGGGCGACATTTTATTTTAAGAACTGATCACGCGCCACTAAAGTGGTAACAACATTTCAAAGATCCTCAAGGAATGTTGGCTAGATGGTTAAGCGTACTAGAAACGTATGATTTTGAAACTTGGTACAGGCCCGGTACTAAACATTTAAATGTTGCTGGGATGTCGCGACATCCGCGTTTAAAGTGTCAAAATTAATACTGTGCTGAATGCGTCACTGACGAGGCAATGTTACTTAACAATGAAAATGTCCAATTTTAGTACATGACGTCGCGGCACATAAACAGGCAAAGGAAATACAGAACCAAACTAGTTTCAAGTCTGGGAAACAGACGATTTCATTAAGATGCAGATAGATGATAGATCTATAGGTCCGATACGACAGTTTAAAACTGAATGCGACAACAGAAACAGTAAATTCGAAATGGAGATAGTGAAGAAAAATTTTTTACGGACACAATGGCCGTCGCTGGCAATAGTTAATGGTTTTCTTTATCGCCGGATCGAAAGCAAAATTGGAACTAGCGTTTTTCTGTTGATAGCGCCAGAAACTATAAAGGATAACATTTTCAGCGAGTTGCATGAGAGTCGAATCGCAGGTCATTTCGGACGGGACCGTACTCGAGAGAATATTTTACGTCGATTTTATTGGCCGAAAATGACCGATTCAACCAAACGTTGGTGTATCAGCTGTGAACTATGTGCACACGCAAAACCCGGACCAGGACTCGGAAAATCAGCGTTACGTCCGTTTCATGTAACTATGCTGTTAGATTGTGCTGCTATGGATTTTTGCAGTCCACTTCCTGTCACACGCGACAGAAACGCATATATCATATTAATTGGTGATATTAATTTTACTAAATGGCAGGAAGCATACGCTGTACAAAATCATACAGTGCTTGTAGTTGCAGATAAAATTGTAATGGAATTTTTCTGTCGTTTTTGGTGTCCAACCAATTAAACAGCGACCAAAGACGTGAATTCGAGTCAGAATTGTTTGGAGCGATCTGTGAAAAATTGGGCATTGTGAAAACAAGAACAACCCCTTATAGACCGCAGTCTGACGGCTTAATCGAAAGGTTTAAGCGGACTCTGAAACAGTTGATGCAAATGTTCAGCCACGAAAACCCCAATAATTCGAACGACTATTTGCCACGTGTTTTAATGGCCTTTTGAGCGACTGAGGAAAGCAGTACAAAATGCACTCCAAACCTTTTAATGCTGGGTAGAGAAATTCGGTGTCCAATAGACTTAATGGTAGAGCAAATGTTGTGTGTCCGATACAACACGTAGAATGGTTAAAAAGCTGCTATGAATACAGCATTCGATTTTACAAGGGAAAATTTGAAAGTTGCTGCAAAAAATACTAAAGAGAAATTACGACATCATCTTAAAAGGAAAGGGGATATGAAGTTGGTGACTGGATATGGCGTCGGTAAATTTTGAACTGTCACTTGGTTGGAATGGCTCGTATTTGGTAATTAAAAAGATAAGTACAATTATGGTGTTCAGAAATCGGCTAATAGTAGGATTGTCTATGTCCACGTTGATCATTTACAGCTATACATGGGCACTGCTGAACCAGAAATATGGATAAATATGATTGAACCTGATAAAGAAGAAAGTATTCATGACATCTCTGATCTAGACAGTTCCCAAAATTCTAATGAAGACAATCTGAATCCAGAAATCCATACAACTCCTGAAAGTTCAAATATACAAGGTGCTTCAGATGCCTGTAGTAATCCCTAGGAGGCAAGTTACATAGACCTCCGATACCTAATTTTAAGGTCAAAAATGTTATCCAAAAGCACAAACATAAGATTCATATATGTTAAAAATGTATTTTATTTGTTTAGGACCAAGTATATATGATTGTGTTTTGTTTTTGTTTTCGATGAAAAAGAAAATTGTATACAGTTGCGTGTGGATCCACTCGAAGAGAGTGAAATTAGGGATCATAAATTGAGACCTATATGGAACCCATACGTCAAAGGATGTAGCGTATCTGATTGCAAGTTTTAAGAGCCTACATTCAGACAATATTTAAACCAATGGACAACGATACACGTAGAATATACCACTGTACACAGGTGTAAATTGTGTGACCGAATTTTTGGAACATTCAATCATACAAAACGTTACTGGGCATTTTTTTATTTTAAATCTAATTTTTTATTCGCATTGCCTATTCGTAATAAAGTTGTTTTGACGATCTTAAATGCTATATTTTATTTAAAGGACAATATGTTAGACCGGGAAAACAAAAAGGTTGTCAAATGAAAACTTTCTGTTTGAGATTATGTTTACCTGCAGGATCAACCAACGGGTCAAGGGCGAAAATTTCAACCCACATATCAAGGACCGTTTGTAGTCAAAAAGTTAGGAAGTTATCATATGGTCTTTCTCATAGATCCCGCAGGAAAGGGATATCTCAAAACACCGATCCATATCAATAGATTACAATTCGCTCATATTCGAGTTCTGAATCCAAAACGTTACTTTGATTGTGACTCTAAACTAGGGTCAAACTCTGAAAGTGACACGATCGACAAAAACACAACTGACATTACATTACAATTCCTCAATGTAAACCTCAACGTCGATCTTCTAGAACTATCAAGAAACCAGTTCGATTTCGTGATGCCGATTTTATGGATCCCGATTCAGTCGAATAAGAGGATATACCAACTGGAACGTACGAAATATATTTCGACTGAATGATATTTGGTGATGATTGCATCGCCATCAGTGATAATTACTTGAAGACAAGCAGATATTTGGCGTTGACTACATCGTTAATATATCATTCTTATCTCGTTAGTATTGTGGAATGTGTATGGTTCGAGGATTTTTAAACTCATGAACTGGCTTCATGCTTAACTGACTTCTGACATATTTTATGTACATTTTGTAGATTTTGTTTCATTTGTGTTTGTTTGCTATATTTTTTATTTTTTGTATTATGTACTTTACATGTAATTCGTGCGCCTGCTTCCTTTCAATGTCGTTATATTGTAATCTTGATTCTGGATGCTCGATACGAGGTTGTGGATTTGTTCTAGAAATAAAACCTGTTCTTTCTTATAATATTATCGCATAGTAGTGCAAAAGTGAGTGTCAGTGAAACGAATCCATGTGTGATATGTTATTGAATAACTTGATTATGTTATTTGAAATTTAAAGAGTTTCGGGTCTCTACTAGATTAATAAAATAATGCTTGACCATGTAGTACATAAACACTGTCTTGTTTTGGATACCAGAACTATAAAGAGTTGCAAAGGAAGGACAATGAAGCAAAAGATTGCATTATAGCCGCAATTTTTGTATCTCTTTACTGCGCTTCGAACAACCATTACGGAATTCATTTTCAACAAAAAAATTTTTACTTTTACTTGGCGTGGATGGATGTTGTGTTGTTAATATATTGGTTGTTAGAGATACGTTTGATTCACTTGTTCTGAACACATTCTGGCTGTTCTGTTCTGGAATGTGAATAAAATACACCAGAACGTTTTCAAAATGGCGACTAAATTGATTCCCATCCTGGCAGCTATGCTAGAGGACGACTCAGATGAAGAAGCTGCAGACATTAGCGATACATTTATGCCACTCCTGTCATGAATGATATGCTGTTTGTAAGGTTTTACCTACTGTGGGAAAAGGTCTTAGAATATCAAATATAATGATTTTTATCTAGCTAGGGAACCGTAACCCTAGGTCCTTTTGTTTATTTTATATTTGCTGACATGTCTGCAAAATTAACAAAACGACCTAGAGCTATGGTTTCGCAGCTAATTTTTATCATAATACTTGCATTCAGCTCTTCCATTTCAGCAACCATTTGAAACTATAGGGTGGGGGTTCATGATTGTTTATTGTTTCGAAATTTTTTAGGGGCAAAAATAAAAAAATTATTGTTGGTCCAGAGAATAAAAATAATTGTGATGTAATTGTAATATACAGTGCATGCAAAACTGGCCTTTGGCCATGCTGATAAATTGGAAAATTAATGAGAGTGTATAATTCATGCTCCCCCCCCCCCCAATTTTCTAGTGGTTGCTCTATTTACTTATTTTTGCCACGTCAGTGACTACAATCTATACAGAAGCTCACAAAAGAAAAACATCTTTCCAGTTTACTGACCGAGCATCTCTCTTTTCGTGGCCAGTTAAGTTCCCCCCTCAAGATCAGAATGGTAAGTAACTATCGTACCACCGTGAATTATAAAAACGACGAGTTACTATTAATCTTGGCAGGCTACAAACAACTTTGCAAATTATACTTGCCTCCTGAATAAATGTTCATACCAAAGATGTTTACGTATAACACAATTATCGTCTGACTCGTCCCAATCTTTAAGGAAAAGTGAAAAACATTTTGTTTGCATAAATTTACCGTCCAGTTTTTCTTATATGATTCTGCTGTAAGCTGTTGGAACACATGTTAGCATCCAACAATCCTTAAACATTTCCTTGGATCATCATAACATCATGGTTGACTGCCAGCATGTCTTTGTACGAGCCAATAGAAGCTGTGATACAAAACTAATCACCCAGTCATGAACTTCTAAGCAACTGACATTCAGGTATCGAGACGACATCATAATTCTGAAATTCTCAGAGCCTTTTGACAAGGTACCTCTAAACTACCTATTCATAAAACTTGACAATTACAATTAACAATTTAGTTTATTTATTCTTTAATACTTATTTTTGTCTCTTTCTACAGCCCCAAACTACATGTACAATTATCAATTTGTCGTGGATCATCATAACGATTTAGATGATCCTGCATTTATTTTTTGGTGATGTCCGACATCTATTTTTCAGGAGTAAAAAAGAGAAGCCTAAAATACATGGATACGCAGAAGTCGTGAGCGCTTATGATGAACAACTCTGATCTTGGCCTTTTTAAATTAAAATTTTAATAAGGGCTATTAATGTTTAAGGTTTGAATGAAATCCAATCAAGTGTGATTAGTGAAAAATTCCAAATCTGTTTTAAAAAAAAACAAAAGTAAAAAGACCCGTTATTACTTTAAAAATAGAACATCTGTTAATAAAAAAAAAGGAAAACGAAAGTTTAAAAAAGTCACTGTAAAACTACCTGTTATTACTGTAAAAATAGAACATGTAAACAATTAAATTTTAAAAGAGCATAACTCCACAATGGCAATAAATGTAATTAAGCTAACCAAATCTGCATCTGTATATTTCAATCTTTTTTCTTTATTTCTTGTCTACAAACTGGGCAATTATTAATTCTTTCTGCACAGCTACTGCATACTCCCAAATATTTACACTCCAGGTAAAGTTAGCGTTTTGGTCCATACAAATTATACAATCTGGAAAAAGAAAACAACTTTCTATTTTAAAGAGATTCACGTGTATAATGTACATGTAAGTCTATTGCACAAACACATGTATTGTTTAAATGTTTTTCAGAACATCCACTATTGCTGCATCATTTGCACCCTTTCCTGGAAATGTTGCTCCCTTCTGCCTTGTATCTTTCGTCCTAGTTTTGTGTGTTGTTTTAACAGACTTACTATTTCAAATTTAGGAGAACACTTTTTGTTTCTGATTTTATACTTTCAAGACTGCTATCACTATCATTTTCATGTTTTCCTTTGTTTACAACAGCACTTGTGCTACTGGCTGTAACAACATGTGTGATCGCAGGGTCTTTGCCAAAACATTCATCCAGTTCCTTCATGTAATCAATCGTCTTGGTCATACCAGGACGACACATAGTTATATTTTAAATAATGAGCCACGACCCGAAATATATGCCATGCAACAGTCCATACACCATTAAGCATGTCTTGATGGAATGTGTGGAGGTGGCTCATATTCGGGAGCGTTTCTGTTCTGAAGATACGTATTTTAACTTATTTAAGAGAGATCACCAATTTTGTTGCAGCCTTGGACCAGGTGCATGTGACTTGATTGTCACTGCTTACATATGAAATATCTGAAAAAAATGGACGAAAATGAGTTGAAAAGGACTCAATACAATGAATCTGAAATGTCATAGGCTTCTCTATGCACCTTAATATCAGATTGAATTTAAACAATTAATGACAAAAAGAGACTTAGTGATGTACATATATGATTATGTATGGTTTACTCGATTATTGTTGAGCTATTTGCAAACGAAAGCCCTTGTTGAGATCTCTACTTTTTGAAGACCCTGAGAATAATTCAAAATAAAATTTAGATGTTTTCATTTGTGGTGTTTGTTGCATTTGTGTTATTGTCCCACATGGGACAGTGTACATATTCTTATTTTCCATTTTATCACAATGGCCTTAGACTTTCACAACAAGAGCATTGTTTAGGCTAATGTATTGTATTATGTCATCAATCGAGTGAAAATACACGGGTCTAAACTAGTGAATCTGGGCTGCAGAATTCACAACTCATTAATTACCTGATGATTTATCCTCAGTATCAGACATGTCTCCTGGATCAGCAACAAACTTATCTGGACCATTAGCAGCTGTCACTTCTGGAACTTAAAATGAAAACAATTATAAAATAATTAAATCCCATTCATGTATAATCTAAATTATGGCAATGTCAATAATTTAGCAAAACACTTTGGATGCCAGTGATAACAACTAAAGCATATATGCTCAAATTTACTGACCGTGTATATCCCATAAAATATCCCTAAGTGTATATAGTAGTGCCTTTCAAGATGTTATCACTATTATCTGTTTATTTGAAAATGAGGATATTTGACTATCCCTTATTAAATTTCTAATGAAAACAAAGCTTTTCATATATACACTTTTTTGCATTTACCATCGGTGGCATGTACGAGGACAACAAATTTAGTTTAAATGTTCTGATTACAAGAAACAGTTTTTTTTTCATGCAGAAATTTTACTAACCCGATTAATTTAATGCCTAGCGAAGTTGTGGTGTAACATAAACCTCCACTTCCAATCCGTCATAATTATAACGAACAAGTTTTTGTCTAAAAACAGATACGTCTGAATACAACAATTATCATCTGTCAGGTGTGACAATATTCTGTTTATGAAAAAAATCTTTCATATTTTTGGCATGTATTTTTTTTGGTGTCTAATATCACTACAAACCCCAACTAGACAAAGTCGATCTAGAGATCACTGATACCCCCGCTTTTGTAACAATTTATAACGTTTTTCGTGGACTGTGACCTTGAAATTTGACGGATTTACCCCAAAATCAATAAGCTTCTTACCAACCTGATATATAACAATATCCCAAAGTTTCATTCAAATCACATGCAACCTTTTTTAGTTGTCGTCCGGAAACAACTTTTTTGTACAAATTTCTAACGTTTTTCGTGGACTGTGACCTTGAAATTTGACAGATTTCCCCCCAAAATTGATAGGCTTCTTACCAACCTGATATATGACAATATCCCAAAGTTTCATTCAAATCGGATGCACACTTTGAGTTATTGTCTGGAAACAACTTTGTTGTTAAAATTTCTAACGTTTTTCGTGGACTTTGACATTGAAATTTGACGGATTTCCCCCAAAATCGATAGGTTTCTTACCAACATGATATATGACAATATCCTAATGTTTCATTTAAATCGGAAGTAAACTTTTTGAGTAATTGTCCGGAAACAACTTTTTTGTTAAAATTTCTAACGTTTTTCATGGACTGTGACCTTGAAATTTGACGGATTTCCCCCAAGATCAATAGGCTTCTTACCAACCTGATATATAACAATATCCCAAAGTTTCATTCAAATCGGATGTAAACTTTTTGAATTATCATCCGGAAATGCTATGTGGACGGACATGAGGACCACTATATACCCCCGACTGTCGAGCGGGGTATAAAAAGTCTGAATGGTATAGTATTTGTACTTGATCGTAATGAAATGTACTCGACCATACCATTCAGACTTTTGGAAGTTTATAGTTTATCAAACCGTTATGAATTAAAAAATCATTCTGAACACTGTTGAACCAGACCTGAACAGCCATTATTACATATCATTGCTGGTATATAGGATATACAAACTATTGGCAGGTTTGCCTAGTTCATTACAGTGATGTCAAAACTGCCAGTCGGCAAACCCCCCCCCCCCCCCCCCTTTTTAAGAAATAAATTATTGTTCACTTACTACTAAAGTGCATATAAATGTGAGAGATTTATTGGGTGTTTGCTTTAGGTCCAACGAGCAATATTTCAGCTACATTGTTATCACTTCTTGTCTTTCGTCATCTATAATTAGTTTTTTCTTAAACATAATTCTCCCTTGAAACCACTAAACCAATTTGGACCAAACTTGGACACAAACATCTATGGGCGTTACCTTATTCAAAACTTGTTCACATTTATGATAGTATATTTGATTTTATTGGTTTTTTTCTTATAGAAACTGACAACAGGGCAACCTTAACTTTTTGCGCAATGAATGTGGACAGGGCTATGAATGGAGTGAGACATTTATATCCTGAAATACAGCAGAGTCCAGATGGTAAGACTAAAAATATCTATTGCTAAGTTAGACTTGCTCATTTCTTCTTTTACAATGCCGACAATCTCTTGTTGGGCTGATTGTGTACTTATTAAGTCTACTGTTTCATTTACTTTACATAAAATGGAATGTGAATTTTTTAATGCAGCAAGTACACATTATTTTACCAATGGGATAGAACCCTTGCCTTGATTGAAAAGAAGCAGAGTTAACCATTATTGGTGGTGTGCCAATAATTCAACTTCAAAAGAGGAGTTTATTGTAAGTTAATTATAGTTTTTTCATCTTCGTTTGCAGCCATGCCAAAGATGTTCAATAAATATCTAATTTCACACCATCTTGAATATACTGTTGATTATAACATTTATATTTAATTTACCTTTTAAAAGTATTGGCCAGCTCCCACTTTGCACAATGTATAGTTAAGTCCATAGGAGTCTTTCAATTTGCAAGATTTAGACTGTAGTCACTTAGTGCATATAGTCAATTTATTTTATTGCATTTTGTTTTCAGGGAAAATGGCATGCCATATTGCATCATGACGAAAACGTCCATGAATGGATTCTCCCACACAGCACAACAAATGGTTGTGGACATGGACCGATTATGCAAGAGTGTGAGAAGGGCTGGATTGAACCATCTTCCCCAGCCTTTACAGCCCTAAAGAAGATAGTTATGGACAAGAAGCTGCCGAACAACATACCTTATTACTTAAATTGCAGGTTGGTTTTTCTTTTTTTATTTTTACAACTGATACTTAAAAAACAATGGCAAGGTGTCTTTTGGGCAGGGCAGGCCTAGATGCTTTAAACATTGTCTGGTTATGTACCAAATAGACAAGTTGAAATTTAAGGGTTGGTAACTATTTTCTGCTGATTTTTTATCCTGATCCTTGCAGTTATGAAATATTTTACATATGCTATCTTTATTTTGTAATTACAGAAGTACATCAGAGTTGGAAACGTGTCAAAACCTAATTTTTGATGTACGCTTCAAAGAGGCACTCGTACACACCACCATCCTACAAAGTCAAAAAATGAGTTAGCCGCATTGGTTAACAACTGCCACACACAAAGACCAGTTCTCAAGGATGGAACAACTAGGTATATATATTTATTTGCACTATGCGCAGTAATACATCATATCAGAAGTAATGAAACAAAAGGCTTGTACAGACGAAAGTGTTGAGATATATAAAAAAAATTGTCTGTAAAACATTGCAACTATAAAAAAAAATTTCATTCCTGCAAACCGTGTTTTGGGTTTAACATAAGAACAAATTCATCTTTCCTCAGCAAATTACCAAAAGATGTTACTTTTTTAATAGATGTAATTAAAGTGTTAATATTTGCGTTTTTAGATTTGACTGATGTTCTTTGAAGGATTCGCCAAGATCTAATCGAATTAATGAATGGTAAATAGAAGAATGCTGTGGTGAAATTAGGGACTTCCCTGTTTATGGGTAATTGTTCAGACGCGATCTCTTGTCCGGGGCATCTCGGGGGTGTTCCAGAGACCAACCATTGGTGGAGCGAAGAAGGCCGAGAGACACGAGAGGTTTCCCGCCACAACAGAAAGCTGTGACGTAACAAGCAGACAAAGAGACGCCTTGCTTTGACCAGCTGTATATTGATAGTGATCAGGTAATTGCATTGACACATTGCCCCAGGGTAAACCCTGTAACCCCCACCTACCGAAGGGAATTACACAATAATGCTCAGCAGAATCAACAAAATAATGAACTGGAACCACAAATAATCCATATCGCTTTTCCCAAACGACCTCGAAGAATATGGAAGCAACCCGATCGCTTTGGTGGATGCGAATTTTACATAAATATTGTTGATGATATCGGTCACCACTGAATAGATGAGCCCCCCCCCCCCCCCTCCCCCACCCAGGTCTCCATTCCTTGCACACATTTTTGACATACGTTAAAATAACAATAAGGTATTTAATGTCTTTAAAATACACAAGATGTAATCCATAGCTGATGTCTGTGTAAAACAGGGTATGATTTGAGGCATTTAATTCTTGTGAAAAAGCGCTATTAACCTTTGAAGTATCGTTTACTTGTGCCATTTACAGCATCGAAAGCGGTACTAACGTACATGCAACGACAAAAAATATCTATCATATGAAGTGTCTTTTGTGCTTGTATGTATGTACAAATATCTTCCATGCGGGTTGTAACAATAATCAATTATTATATCGTTGACAAACATTATTATAATGTTGAAATACAAAGTTAATGAAATGTTTTAGACATAATATCTTTTGTTATAATTATGTTATTGATATACTGGTTAGTGAAATCAGAGCAGCTGTATATTGACATGTAATTAATTGATTTATTTATTTATTTATTTATTTATTTATTTATTGGTTCAAACACAATTACAATAATTGGTTAAGACCTGTAGTACAATAACTATAATACATACGAATTATGTTTACAAAATTACAAGACTAGTATAGAAATGTATAGAGTAAAATACTTTGTATTTTGGAAACTACATGTGTTTATACATAATCAAAAGGCAAATAGTTTATACACTGAAAACATTCTTTGATAAATAAGTGTCTAATAACTCATACCCCAGACACACTTGAATTTCTTATTTCAAATAGTTTTTGAAGAAATGAAGACAGTAAATTTAACACATTTTGGTTTTTTGTGTTCATTATTGATTTAAAGAAATTCTCTTCACGAAGTTTATCACAGTTTATATTCCAGAAATATGACAATTTGTTGAGAAATATTTTTCTTTCATTTGAGTATTTTGAACATTGCCAAAATAAATGTTTTTCGTCTTCAATTGTGGCATCATTGCACATTTTACAAAGTCTGTCTTCTCTGGTAATATTGCAATGTCTGCCTCTTTCTATTTCAAGGTTATGTGCACTTAGCCTAAATTTACTAAAAACAGATCTGTTTATGTAATTTTCTAAATGATCAACATAATATGCACGTTCTGGTGATAAGCAAAATGATTTGAAAAAGAGAAGTTTTTCAGAAGAATGAATACTAGCATTTTGTTCCTGCAGAAAGATATCATTGATGCGTTGCTTCAGTTGGGGAAATAAAGGTTTGAAATCAGTATTAAAGGACATTAAATAAGAAAATCCTAACTTTTGGAAACATTTCTTCATATTTTTAGTCCAAGCATTGGACTCCAGTGTATTGAAAAATAATTCATTCACCAATGAATTTCTAGATGAGATAATGTGGTTAAGAAATTTGATAGAGTACATGATTATTTTTGAGCCAATAGGTAGCCTATTAAGTTCAGAGAGGCAAGCGCTGTTAGTAGTTTTACAGTTAACACCTAAAATTTCTTTTATAAACTTAATATGAAATTTTTCATACATAAATGAGCTTGCCTTAGGGAAATTGGTAGCAGATTCAATGCCCCAAAGTTCACTTGATTCATTAGGTAATGACACGCCTCCTTATGTGTTGTGGTCAGTTTGGTCAGATATGAATATGCATAAGATGATTATCTTTAAAATGCACGTGTAGTCTGGGGAAAGAGAGAGATTTTTGAACTTTGCTGATGTTAATGGAGAATTTTGATGATGACTTTTGCTTTTGTTTTATGTAGAATTTAGTGAATATAGAACTTAGCCTTAATTCGTCTTGTTTAATTAGATCAGCAGTAAAACGGATCTAAAACTTTTGGTATTATTTAATTTATAGGTTCGCATTGATTTTCTGACTGACTATAAAGATGATGAGTTCAAAGATGTTAAACACCACCCATTAAACAACATAGAACCATAGGTAGGACAAGTTTGATCCTCTTAATTTTTTAATCAATTGTTATAAGCTAATTTTTAAGCAAAATATTAATAATATATAATAATATTATATTGCAAACGTATTTTTGTCGAACAATCAAAATTACAATGGATGTAATTTTTAGTTAGGGACAGACCATATAACCGGAAGGGGGGCCTACCGCCTTGGTTTTTAGTTTTGGTCAGAAAATTTTTTTGTGAAGGCGTCGCTACAGAATTTTTTTTTCATTATAAGCATTATTTTATATAGCAGAAATCCTTCTTCAGAATATTTTTTGCTTACTCTCTGCTCCCACAATATTTTTTTCATCAAAAATCATTTTCAAAATATTTCTTTAGGAAAAAACCAAGCCCCCCCCCCCCCCCCTGCAAGTTAAACGGTCCCTTATTGAAAGATATTTGTCGTGTTCGCATTATCGCCTGGTAACATTTGTATCGATCAGAACATACATCGTTTGGTTTTGTCGCAGTATATTTTTCGTGTATATGGGGACTGCTAATATAAAGGCAACGTCCATGAATATTAATATTTATTATTCTGAAAATATAGTTATCAATATTTTACACAATATTCGGGAAAATACAATGCCTGAAATATAAACATAATACAATGACAAAGTTTATATATTCTTTGAATAAAGATCCCCAAAATAGTATATACATTATTTATATGGTTTATAGAAAAACGACATGCAGTGCCCGTGCAGTTAGCGCGCGAAAGCTATTGTATAATCCAGTCCTGTTGTCACACAGTCAATGAATAAATGACGAAATGATAAAAATACATAATTAATGGATGATATAACGAAATAGATGAACTATGAAAACCAATATCAAATATTACAATCTATAAATTAATGCAAATAACTTATTTGCATTATAATATATAAATTGCCGGTGACAGTTTTAATCATTCGTAAGCCATAATTACACAGGGTGTGGTATAAACAAGATAAGGTTCTTCTCTCTTCTCTGTATACAGACAACATTCAGCAAGTTGAATACAACTTTACCGCGCATGCCCTAAGCCACTTTTTTGTAAAACTACCGGCATCCACATTTAACCAGCATAAGGAAATTATATATCAAGTCTGTCAAATTTCAATTCAGCTTGATGTGCTTTTCGCATTTTACATAAAAATGTGACGAAATTACATACGCTGAGATCCTTTTTAACTACTATGCAAAATAAAAGATCTATTTGTCGGGAGGTCTGCTTAATTTTTGCACATTGATCTGATAGACCTTGGGCAGACATTATCTAGCAGACCAAATCAATAACACCGCCATATTTGTGTTTTTAGGATTGCTTTTAACCTCTTTTGTTTATTTTACCAGTGTTACCTTTTATATTTCATACAAGAATTGCCTTTAGCCAAGAAATCCAGCTATGCGATAGTATTTCCTACAAAAAGAAAAATAGGCATATAAAGTACACATATAAATGTACAAAGAGACAATTAAAACCCACCATTTCAACACTTTCTGAACAGAATTCCATCGGTTATTATAAAATATCCAACAAAATATGCCCAATACAATGGAAAACATTGGCTAAAACTTTGAACAGATGCAATTCAAATAATGTCACAATTAATGAGTAACTGTTCCATAATCCATTAACTTGCAAAGAATTTTTACAACATAATGACAAAATATCAAAAGTAACAATATTTAACCAGTTTGATAGATGTTATTCTATATTAATGCAAGTTTCACGAAATCAAATTAATTTAAGTTTCACATAATAATAGAAAGAACTAGGGGACATTTTAAAAAGCGATAAAAGTAAACATGTTAAATTTTAAGAAAAGCGATGAAGGTAAAGATGTTAACAAGTGTCATTGAGTGTTTTTTTTTTCAAATGTCACTAAAAAACATTTCAATTTATCTGTTTTCCAATAATTTTTGGAACAAAGTACAAACTTGCTCATATTTAGGCACATGGTGCCTCATTACTAGTATGTTCATATGGTGAAATTAGTACAGATTATCAAACTCGCATATATTTCAGCTCATGGTGTCATATCTTTGCACGGTTTCCTTTTCACAGGGTGCATTTTGATACATGGTACAATTTTACATATACTTTTTAACACAACGTCACAGAAATTGCACATGGTGCATTGGGTACTTAGTACAAACATGCAATGCCATATATTTCAATAGGCACATGGTTCAGTTGGTTGATTGATTGATTGATGGTGTTTAACGCCCGAGCAGCAATATTTCAGCTATATTCAGGCGATGAACATGAAATGGATGCTAAAATGAACATGAAATGATGATGAATGAAAATGGGATGGGACACAAGGAAAAATAGGGGTAACAAATTTTAGATTGCCACTGGCAAATGGGAGGATGGATAGGGTCGGGGAATTTAGCCTCCTGTAGCGGGATCGAAATCCCTACTCATAGCGAATACTACAGCAGCGTTCTTTAACGTGCGAGGAACGTGGCATTTTTCCCAACACGGTGCACTAATATGGTTTGCGGTCAGGTTTTCCGTATTATGGCCTGACAACCCCAGCTTGCCAGGGGTACCCCATTCAACCACCTGGGGCACACATCCCAGTCGGTCTTTAGGCAAACCGACCTGACACGCCGGTCAGGGTACTGGGCGCTATTTAGTCGCCTTTTACGACAAGCTAGCGCGACTGCGGTCTATTCTTTTAGCCACCCGTGCGGGATCCGGGTGGCTAAAAGAATAGACCGCAGTCGCGCTAGCTTGTCGTAAAAGGCGACTAAATAGCACCCAGTACCCTGACCGGCGTGTCAGGTCGGTTTGCCTAAAGACCGACTGGGATGTGTGCCCCAGGTGGTTGAATGGGGTACCCCTGGCAAGCTGGGGTTGTCAGGCCATAATACGGAAAACCTGACCGCAAACCATATTAGTGCACCGTGTTGGGAAAAATGCCACGTTCCTCGCACGTTAAAGAACGCTGCTGTAGTATTCGCTATGAGTAGGGATTTCGATCCCGCTACAGGAGGCTAAATTGCCCGACCCTATCCATCCTCCCATTTGCCAGTGGCAATCTAAAATCCGTTACCCCTATTTTTCCTTGTGTCCCATCCCATTTTCATTCATCATCATTTCATGTTCATTTTATCATCCATTTCATGTTCATCGCCTGAATATAGCTGAAATATTGCTGCTCGGGCGTTAAACACCATTAAATCAATCAATCAATTTTAGCCACCCGGATCCCGCACGGGGCTTGGTTCAGTTGGTACAAGATATCAAACTTTCATTTACTTTGGGCACATTATTTCCACATGGTATATGGGATACATAATACAAACTGACATCAACCTGGGCACATGGTGCATTTGGTACATGGTATAAAATTTACATTTATCTTGGTCACATGGTGCCTCACTATTTGCACATGGTTCATTTTTGGTATATGGTACAAACTTACATATACATAGGCACGATGTGCCTCATATTTTGCACATGGTGCCCCATATTTTGCACAGGATACCAAATTACATATACTTGGCACATGGTGCCTCATTTTTGCACATGGTGCATTTAATTAATAACATTTTTGTTTTAGCTTACCATTAGGTTAATGTAAGATGGGGCCAACTAAACGTCAGCAATCGCCCAGTGAGACAACGGAAGTCTAGGTATGCCAGACAAGCCGTAACAGTCAATGAGGGTCAAAATAATGATGAATAGTGATACCTTTCCAAATACTGCATCTCAATAAAAAACACGCCCCGATTTTGACCCCATTTCATGAACTCATAAATTAATAAGGTGTATATATTTCTCAATTGATCAGGTATGCAAGGACTTTCATCGAGTATACTGATTTTTGCAAACGTAACATATTTTTTCGAAATAAACTTGTAAACCAAGTTCTGGGACGGTTCCCAGTGTTCGATCCAGAGAGCAGCCCAACGCGTTCCTTGGTGGCGAATAAGGGAAACCCCCTCTTTGTGTTGTCAGGTCATAATACGGAAAACCTGGCCGCGGACTATAGGTGGTAACGTGTTTGGAGAGTGCCACGCTCCTTAGACGATAAAGATACCTTTTCAGATTTCGAAAAAAGTAGGCTCATTGTAGCCGCTGCAAAAGGCTGAATTCTCCTACCCTATCCAATACTCCGTACTTTTCCAGTGGCAGTCAAAATTTTGTTCCCCGTGTCCCATTCCTTTTTCAATCGATGTATTGTTTCCGTTCTTAATATAGCTAAGACATCCAATAAATCAATCAATATATAGGTTACAAGAAAAAACGACTCATCCGCGCCATTAATAAGTTTTACTATAGATACAACTTCCTTATAGAAAAATACACTATCCCGTTTGAAAATATGGTTGCAGATAGTTTTCCCAATTTTGAATCCCCTGTACAGTGAAGTGCTACAATGAGTGTTTGATACAACTAATAGTGATTAGTGGTATATTATTCCCATCTATGTTAACCAACTAACCACCTCTCATTCTACAGCAATGGAAGCAGAAGGTTTGGCATGCTATAAAAACTGGGTTTAACAATTTGCAAAACTGATGACATTGTCCAAGTTATAACTACTTTTACTAAAAAAGTTATTTAGAACAAAGTCATCCATGGTACAGTGGACGTGGTTTCAACTTCAACATAAAATGTTAACATTGCTCTAAACCTTTGTCACCGCAGCGGCAGAAGAAATTCCAACCACAATAATCCAGTGCAATTTATGCAAACGACAAATGTTAACATCAAAATTGAGATACACTACCCTATCACACTCTAGTTTAAAATTAATTACTCCAGCTATACAGCAACTAACGATATTATCAACAACATGCTGGAGAAAGCAAATAAAGACAATTTAGGAAAAGATCCAGAACTAGCATTGTACACAAGAGGACCAACAATATGTGTAAATATACTAGTAATAATAATATATTATTGATTCTGTTTCAAACTTGTATTGAATTAGGTAATATGTTTTGTGCTATATGGACATTTTTATAATCTTGTTGAAACTTACTGCGACAGTGTGTGTTGTAATAGTACAGTAAAAAGACCGTAACCAACAACTAGAAATTAACATCTGACCAACGACGCTCGAGGCTACAAGATGCGTCAACACGATTAAATCTGCTGTTAATCACGAGAACCAAGATTGACAAACAATTCGGCTCACTATGCATAGGAAAACTGAATGAGAAAAGGCGAGAACACTGATGCTGCCCGAGATGAATATTGATCAACATTACACACACAATGGGCAAAGATATAGAACTTAATGTCAAATTTCAGTCCCTTCAATACAGCACTGTGCACAAAATCAAATGAATATATGAGATTCCTAACATGGACTAGAACTGACGATAGTATAAAAGATCATTATAAAGCCGTCGCTAGAAAATTGTAAACCCTAGTCTCTTCGGAGCCTGTATCGCTCACCTGATTTTATTGGCAATGAAGATGGCATTTCCCTGATGCTAATTTATGTCCCGTGATTATAAATAAAATTTAAAGAGAAACATCACAACTATAATGATAATTAGTTTAGTTACATTGGTTACCCGGTTTCTACCTCATGTTAACCAACCTCGGCGGGGAACTCGGGAATTCTGTTCTTGTACATACATGTATACACATATGAGAAGAATAATGCAATCAATATTTTATAATTTTATAAGCATAGCAACTCGGCAAACAATATTGTATCAAACATACAATAAAGGAATTGATCAACACTCTAAACCTTAAATAAACGCATATCTCGCTTTCAAATACAGTGAAATTGAAATTCACAGGACCGAATGAAGTGTCTTGTAAAAATTTTTAACTAATTTAGTTACACAATTGGAAGAAAAGTTTTAAATTGAAGGTTCAGTCTGGTGAACCTTGATCCAATTTGGCATTCACTGCAAATAAATTTATTTGAATTATATTCAGTTATTATTTTGTTTTAGGGGATAGCAGAATGGATAGCCCTGGGTATTGTGCCAGTACTGTTCGTACACGTTTATGGAATACAATACAAAGATTCTTTGTATTGTAACCATGGGCAAGAAAGAAACAGACTAGAAAATTACAAACTAGGAAAAGGCATTTTTCCTTAAAGGACTGAAACACTTGTTGAACAAGGAGCTCAGAATAAAAGAAATAGTTACAGATGCACATATACAAATCAGAGCATTGGTTAGTGAGTTTTTCTTTTAGCTCCTTCAATGCCCATTATCTCAAAAAGCAGCAAAAACACAAGTTATTGAAAGGTGTTTGTTTCATATAATGTTGAACATTTTTGTATTCTGAACCAGTGCTATGACATTCATACTTTACATGTATAAAAAGGAATTTATCTCGTTGAACGTGTTCAAATGATTAACTTATTTAATATGAAAGTATGTTGACCTCCTTTCTTTATATTTGTAGGGAAGGATTATCCCCAGATAAAGCACTCCTTTGACATATATCATGGAGCAATGAACTTGGACAAGAAAGTTGTCAAGGTATTGATAGATTTTTACATTTGTACTTGTAAGGTATTCACTGCCTGAAAACCAATTTCAAGCTATTTAACAATTAGAATAAGATGTTGTTTCATGAACCGCTGAATTTATATATCAATCAAGGGTTGACAATAGAATTTCATCAGTCGAAAATAATACAAAATATGTTTCATTAACATACGTTATTATTGTGCTTACACCCACAATGAACAGAGGCTAGGCTTTAATCTTCAAAAGAAATACTTTTAAAAAGTTTTATTAGGTAGGTGGAGAGAAAGGGAAGTAGAATTAACCATAATTGGTGGTGTGGCAATAATTCAACTTCAAAATAGGAATTTATTGTAAGTTAATTATAGTTTTTTAATCTTCGTTTGCAGCCATGCCAAAGATGTTCAATAAATATCTTATTTCAAACCTTCTTGAATATACTGTTGATTATAACATTTATATTTAATTTACCTTTTAAAAGTATAAGCCAGCTCCAAATTTGCACAATGTATAGTTAAGTCCATAGGAGTCTTTCAATTTGCAAGATTTATACTGTAGTCACTTAGTGCATATAGTCAATTTATTTTCTTGCATTTTGTTTTCAGGGAAAATGATATGCCATATTGCATCATATCTAAAACGTCCATGAAATGATTCTCCCATACAGCACAACAAATGGTTGTGGACATGAACCGGTTATGCAAGAGTATGAGAAGGGCTGGATTGAACCATCTTCCCCAGCCTTTACAGCCCTAAAGAAGATAGTTATGGACAAGAGGCTGCTGAACAACATACCTTATTACTTAAATTAAATGAGTGAGTTTTCTTTTTTTAATTTTTACAACTGATACTTTTAAAAAAACAAAGGCAAGGTGTTTTTTGGGCAGGGCAGGCCTAGGTGCTTTAAACATTGTCTGGTTATGTACCAAATAGATAAGTTGAAATTTAAGGGTTAGTGACTATTTTCTGCTGATTTTTTATCCTGATCGTTACAGTTGTGAAATATTTTACATATGCTATCTTTATTTTGTAATTACAGAAGTACATCAGAGTTGGAAATGTTTCAAAACCTAATTTTGATGTACGCTTCAAAGAGGCACTCATACACATCACCATCATACAAAGTCAGAAATGAGTTAGCCGCATTGGTTAACAACAGCCACACACAAAGACCAGTTCTCAAGGATGGAACAACTAGGTATATATATTTATTTGCACTATGCGCAGTAATACATCATTTAGTAAATCATATCAGAAGTAATGAAACAAAGAATGAAACAAAAGGCTTGTGTAGACGAAAGTGTTGAGATATATAAAAAAAATTGTCTGTAAAACATTGCAACAAAAAGAATCATTTTTGCAAACCGTGTTTTGAGTTTAACCTAAGAACAAACTTCATCTTCCCTCAGTAAATTACCAAAAGATGTTACTTTTTTAATAGATGTAATTAAAGTGTTAATAAAAGCGTTTATAGATTTGGCTGGTGTTCTTTGAAGGATTCGCCAAGATCTAATCGAATTAATGAATGGTAAACATAAGAATGCTGTTGTGAAATTAGGCACTTTCCTGTTTATGGGTAATTATTCAGACGCGATCTCTTGTCCGGGGCATCTCGGGGGTGTTCCAGAGACCAACCATTGGTGGAGCGAAGAAGGCCGAGTGACACGAGAGGTTTCCCGCAACAACAGAAAGCTGTGACGTAACAAGCAGACAAAGAGACGCCATTGCTTTGACCAGCTGTATATTGATAGTGATCAGGTAATTGCATTGACACATTGCCCCAGGGTAAACCCTGTAACCCCCACCCCCCCCCCCCCCCATGGTCTCCATTCCTTGCACACATTTTTGACATACGTTAAATTTACCAATAGGGTATTTAATGTCTTTAAAATACATAAGATGTAATCCATAGCTGCTGTCTGTGTAAAACAGAGTATGATTTGAGGCATTTAATCCTTTTGAAGTATTGTTTTCTTGTGCCATTTACAGCATCGAAAGCGGGACTGACATACATGCAACGACAAAAAATATCTATCGTATGAAGTGTCTTTTGTGCTTGTATGTATGTACAAATGTCTTCCATACGGGTTGTAACAATAATCAATTATTATATCGTTGACAAACATTATTATAATGTTGAAATACAAAGTTAATTTAATTTTTAAGACATAATATCTTTTGGTATTATTAAATTTATAAGTTCGCATTGATTTTCTGATTGACTATAATGATGATGAGTTCAAAGATGTTAAACACCCATTAAACAACATAGAACCATAGGTAGGACAAGTTTGATCCTCTTAATTAAGATCTTTCCCACTTCCAGTGGGAAGACCTTCTTGCTTTTGCTTTGATTATTATTTTTTTTATTTTTTTTTTCCAGCAACTTTCAAACCCAAACAGTTTAAAAAGTATGCGACATATCATTTTGGTCTTTCGCGACAAGTTTTGGAATTCACCCTGTGAAATCGAAACATTTTTCTTTACAGAGTTATCTGCCCAAACACCAAAAACCTTGTTATCGTGTAATCTCTGGAACTATAACATACAATAAAACTAAAAAGTGACAAATGTTAAGGAATTTTGGGACAACTTTATGACATATTTTGGCTTAAACTTTCTGACTAGCTAAGGCGAGCGGTATACCTTGAATGTTTCAAGAACTCAGCTTATCACAAAAACTCACTAACCGTAAGTCTTAATCACAAAAGGTCTTCACCATTTATCGTCCTATGACATGTCCTTAAAGAAAATTTCAAAGTCAAAGTTCAGAAGTGACCTCGACCTTAGGCCTCCAATCTTGTTATCATAACAACTCAAAAACTATAAAAGATAGAAGTAGACGAAAAATGGGAAAAATACTCCTCTTATCAAGGCCTTCATTTGATACATTTGGTCCGAAACTGTACGTTGAATCGTTTTCGAGTTCGGGCTCTTAGCTCATTCCAGTTAATCAGTTTTTGGCATACAACTTGAAAACCGTTACAGATAATATAGTAAACATATAGGTTTAACTTGATCATCAAGTTAAGGCCTTCAATTTGAGCCCAAATTAAAATGTCGCAGTTCAAGGTCATACCATAACAACCAGGTCTCCATTATAAAAAGTCCTTAGCAACCATATCTTTTTAAATCAGGATGATGTACTTTACTGAAATGTCATTTTACAACCGGAAGTGGCATTTTGTCTTTAGCAACTGCCACGAAAGTCCTTGACAACCATGTATTTTTTTACTCAGGACCACAGAAATAGTCAATTCCGCCTACAAAATGGTTCAGTAACTTGTGTAGTCAAGTTCTTTTTTTTTCCGCCAACTTTCAAACCCAAACAGTTTAAAAAGTATGCGACATAACATTTTGGTCTTCCGCGACAAGTTTTGGGCACTGGAAGTCTATTCGGAATTCACCCTGTGAAATCGAAACATCTTTCCTTACGGAGTTAAATGCCCAAACACTGAAAACCTTGTTATCGCGTAATCTCTGGAACTATAACAGATACAAGAAAACTAAAAGGTGACAAATGTTAAGGAACTTTGGGGACAACTTTATGACATATTTTGGCTTAAAAAAATTTCTGACTTGCGAAGGCGTGCAGTATACCTTGAATGTTTCAAGGACTCCACTTATCACAAAAACTCACAAACCGTAAGTTGAAATCACAAAAGGTCTTCAACATTTATCGTCCTGTGACATGTCCTTAAAGAAAATCCCCAAGTCAAAGTTCAGAAGTGACCTCGACCTTAAGCCTCCAATCTTGTTATCATTACAACTCGAAAACTATTAAAGATAGAAGAAGACAATAAAGGGGATAAATACTTCTCTCATCAAGGCCTTCATTTGATACATTTGGTCCGAAACAGTGCGATGAACCGTTTTCGAGTTCGGGCTCTTGACTCATTTCGGTTAGAGATAATATACACCCCCTGAAACGTAAAACGTTCCGGTACGAACGTTAAACGGACGAACCAAAAACGACATACGAACGGACGAAGAACTTACCTGGAATGTCCTGAAAACGTATATAAATTGTCATAACTTTTTTATTTCTTGATGGATTTTCACCAAATTTGGGTCAGTTTGAGATATAAACATATATGGGTCAGGCCAAAAAGGTGCTTTAGGAAAGAGGATATTTTTTGTAAGAAATAAATATCAAGATATGAACATAATTTTATTTTTGTTCATATGTAATGATGAGTTCTATGAGATACTGCAGAGATTGAAGCATATTATTATTTGCTATTTCTAAAAACTAAAAAAACGTATCCTAATCTTGTATGTTATTTTGACCAAAGGGAATTTTTTTTCTTCTGTAATCTTTAAAAGAATGAATAAAAATTTACCAGAATTGCTGAACATAATATTTGAAACAAGTATCTGACATACAGCAAGTTTTAAATTTATCCTTAAAAATATATAATATTGTGGATCAAAACAAAATTTAGTGTTATAAATGTCAAAAAAATTTTGTTTTCTAAATATTCTGAGTGTGATAACTCTGAACCATTATTCTATGTTATGAACCTTATCTTAGTTTTACCAAGTAAATTTTAAGAAAAGTTTACTTTACATTTCATTGATATTACTAAAATTATTCTCAAATTTAAAGTACGTTAGTTTGACCACATGACTCATTTTATTAGTTTGTCATTTCAGATCATTGCAAAAGAAAAAAATATGGTATACAATGACCCATTCACAATAATGAAGCTATTGGAACATCTGTTGAAAACAAAAAGTCATCTTAATGATACACATGTCATTGATCTACCAGAATACTTCATTTTCCTGTACGTTATATTGACATATAAAGCTTCAGAATTTCTTGTTTCCTCCTTTATATCTCTCTTATATTCTTTTCAAAAGCTTACTTCTACCAACAGTTTTGTTTTTCTAAATGGGCAATAAAGTATTTTTACATGTGATATGGTCAATATGATCTCTGCAAGTATGTTATTTTGACAAAATGTCAAATAACTTACTGAAAAAAATGATAAAATCATTTGTAACATTTGAACACAATACATTTGCCCTAATCTGTTTATTTGATGATGAATTTTATCAATCATGTTTAACAAGTGTACATGTTCATGTTTGTTCATCCAAAAATTATTAAACCCTAAGACATTAAAATTACTATAGGATTAAACACATAATTATGGTCGTTCATTGATGTTCATCTTTACAACAGTTTTATATCTAACATCTCCATGTTACACGGCAGCCATATTTGCCAGATCGGTTCATACCACTAGAGGTGTTCATCGAAGTATGAACGATCTGGGGATGACGTTCTAAACCTATCAGAAAGCAGTATACTAATGAACTATCATAAGATTAGAATTATTATGTATGTAAAAAAGCAGTTTGTGGTTATTTAAAATTTTGTCTGTTTTCTGGATATTGTAAATGTCCTTGGATTTTGAGTAGCGAATAATGGATACAACTTTGGTTCCCTTTGTCCTCCATGCATTAAACATAAAGAATAAAAAGATATTGAATATATGCCGAAAAGACACTTGCCCACATCTTGTATAGTTAATTCACCAGCCCAGTTGTCACACTTCGGTGTGACTGGAACATCATTGTTTTTCATGACTTGTCGTATATGTAAATTATCTGTTCACAAATTGTTTAAATCGTTCAAAAATAAGGTGTTTTTCTATTTCGAGGTGTAGTTAACCCTTACCCTAATTTGGCATGGTTGTTCCGGAAAGGCAAGGAGTACCAAAGGGGCATTCAATAATCCAACAAGACGAAGACAAAATCAGTACACAGCAAAGACAAACACAAAACAAAAACACACAACACATCCAAACCACCGCGGACATAGCGAGCCTTCACGTAAATAAAGGTAATAACAAAACTACCGAACTTGAAAGTTCAATCTCAAATGTCCAAAGAAGAAGACAAAACCAAGCAGTCATACCGGAGAAGTGGAGGATCGCAATGGTCCTGACTTGGTACAGGCATTTCAAACGAAATGGTGGGTTGAACCAGGTTTGATGGCGCCAAACCTCCCGCTTCCATTGCGATCTAATAATCCGGTAATGACAAAAAACACAACATAGTTGTGAGACACAATAAGGATAATAAGGTGATCATCTCAGTACAACATATCAGCCAAAAACTAATTAAAATAAAGAAGTGGAGCAGTCGCAAACGACAGCTAATCCCCTCGCCCGTCATTGATTTGAAGTATTTTTATGTATATTTAGTAGATTTCTGCAAATAATCCATTCTAAACATATAGGTCAAGGTGATTTAATTTTGTATGTATGCTGTGTACTATCCACGCTGCACCCACTGACTCAATATCATCTCTCCATCACTTGCAGTTGCTGAGATATGGACCTTAACCAAAAATTTAACCCAAGTCATCCATGCGGAAAATGTAGGTCAAGGTGACCTAATTTTGGTACGGATGCTGGTTACTATCCACTATGTACCCACTGACCCAATATCATCTCTCCATCACTTGCAGTTGCTGAGATATGGACTTAAACCAAAACTTTAACCCAAGTCATTCATGCAGAAAATGTAGGTCAAGGTGGCCTAATTTTGATACGGATGCTGGTTACTATCCATGATGTACCCACTGACCCAATATCATCTCTCTATCACTTGCAGTTGCTGAGATATGGACCTTAACCAAAACTTTAACCCAAGTCATCCATGCAGAAAATGTAGGTCAAGGTGGCCTAATTTTGGTACGGATGCTGGTTACTATCTATGATGTACCCACAGACCCAATATCATCTTTCTATCACTTGCAGTTGCTGAGATTGGGACCTTAACCAAAACTTTAACCTGATTCATTCATGCAGAAAATATAGGTCAAGGACACATTATTTTGGTACTGATGCTGGTTACTTTCCACGATGTACCCACTGACCCAATATCATCTCTCTATCACTTGCAGTTGCTGAGATATGGACCTTAACCAAAACTTTAACCTGAGTCATTCATGCGGAAAATATAGGTCAAGGTCATAAAATTTTGGTACTGATGCTGACTCCCATCAAAGATGTATCTACTGACCAAAGATCATCCCTCTATGATGTTTACTTTCTAAGTTAATGACAAAACAAAAACCATTAATTACGTACGTACGTACGAACGAACCAAACGCTATATCCCCTCCCCAATCCGTTGGGCTCGGGGATAACAAGCACTTACCATATCTTTCAACTCAATTTTGAATTTTCCCACCAGTGGCTGATATCAAAGAGAACGTATGAGGCATATTTTCTTATAGCCCTGGTCCAAAAGTCGGTCAGGTAGAAATCGTGAGTGAAAGTGAACTCAGGTGCTCCGGAAGAGTAAGCAGTTCCTGCTTGCGGCAGCACACCCGTCGCTATAGCCCGCCAGATTATCTTTGGTTTATTTAGTTCTACATTGTTTGGTTTTATGTATTTTGGCCCTTCATTATTTTTGGCGAACGCAACTGATGAGACTTTAAGAGTCAAAACATGTGTCTTATGTAAAGTAGCTGAAATGGATTGGTTTTCAATCAATGAGCAAAACTATTAACAACATATTTTATTGTGTTAAATCCATCTTCTGGAATGACTCCAAATCCATCAAAATCCATCTTCTGAAAAATAAAAAAAAACATAATATATTACTTTATATTTTATAATCATCTTTTACATTTACTTTTCGGTCCATTTGTACAACTAGAGAGTGTGTTTGTCAGCTACAGACGAACCGCTCGTCATTAAAATCATTTGATTGAGTGAGTGATTGTTGTTTTAATGTCCTACCAACACTATATATAGGTTATATGAGGATGATGACATTAACATGAGCTTTAAAATATTTCAAGAGGTAAGTGTTAGTTATTCCCCTGAGGGCGTATGCCGGATGGGGAATAACTGATTTATACCACGGGACTGTAGAGGGTGCTAAATGAAAGTTTATGATAATTAAAGAGGGGGTCTTTCAGGAATTTAACCTTATCAAATGATAAAACATGATTAATACACGGTATCTGGTTACATTTTATGACATAGTGGTATAAATATAAATGCCGAAGTTACCGTGAATTTAGAATCTCCCAGTATATATGGCCATTTCGACATATTATGTCTCATCAGTTCAGATCAAGCCAAAGCATTTGGAAGACAAAAACTGAAAACCGTGAATTCATAATGAAAAAATAGTAAAGATTTCCCATAATGGAAACATGTTCATGTTGTATTACCTGAAAACGAATAACACACTGCACGACCAACCATGGTGGGATTTGGGGCCTGTAACCTTGTTACAACATCAGAAAGGATGATCTGGTGTCTTATCTCCCCCTGCTTCCAGACTGACTTATATCTCTGGTAATAACATACCCATGGCCAATCCACCACCTAAAAAGAATAACAACTTTGAAAAATTGTAAACATAATTACATGTATGTCTAACAAGATGGAAATAATTCCTTACATTACAGTTTGTAGGGGGTATATACAGTATCTGAGTCCAATCAACTTTACAAAAATTGTTTAAAAAATTTTAGATACATACATTAAATTTGCATTTGGTAAAATCCGAATTCATTTAACATAATTTATCTTTAATTACTGTGATATATCCTGTATTCTTTCATATTGAAAATATGGTTGAATTTAAGTTGAATAAATGAAATGGATGAACAAACAAACAAAAAACAAACTATAAACTCTGCAACAAAATATCAGGGAGAAACATTGATTTGCTGTCTACTAAAACAAAGGTAAACAAGTGCATAACTCCCCCCTATGTATCTGTAAATAGCAAGTCAATTATACAAAAGAAACAAAACACTTTGTACTTACAACAGCAGGAAGTAGATTGCATCCAAATTTCACCAGGAGATATTCTCCTGTTTTATACCTTTCAATTATTATATTCCTCTTTATTTCATTCGTATCAAAATTTTGTAAAACATGTATAGAGGACAAAAAATAAAAGGACAGTAAAACTTGTATGCCTGATGCTTATCCCTATATTCAATAAAAAAACACAACTTTTTCAGCAGAGAAAGTTACACTATTTTATGTATCAGCATCAGTAATTAGCTGGCATATATATCAATGAGAAATGACAAAATTTTGCAAAAAAGGGTGCAAAAAAGCCACAGAATAGAAAACATACCTCAAGTGGAATACCAAATAATTGATTGTTGCTGAGAAATGTGGAAAATTTTGCCCTGCCAATTAAGTGACAGATGGATGCCACACAAATCTATGCTTGGTGCACTTACTCGCTTTCTCTGTCTGGTTCAGGTGTTACCGGGATAAAATGATTGGGTCTCCATCTAGCTGCTGGAACCTCTTTCCCCCTAGTATTTGTCCACATAATGAAATATCCTGAAAATATGTCATAAGAAAGTAATGAGAATACTGTTCATTTATTTCTTATCAATATAAGGTTAGGGCTGTTCCAGATTTGAATGCAAGCCTCGCATACTGGAACAGCCCTTATTTCAGTAGTACCTTTTTATAAATAAATGCAAAACTAAATAATTAATATTATTATACCTTTCAAACATTTTCCTATGTAAATTTAGCCCAATAAAACTTCTATTTCATCCAATAATCAACAGGAGTACTATTCACTGGTCAAATTAAGCATGATTTATATATTGAGACATTATAAATTTAAAGAAATCTCATATTTTTTAAAAAATTCAAATGGTATAATAAAACAATTATTTAACAGAAATTTCTGGAAATAGTTGTTTTATTTGACACTTGACAAAAATGTTAGTAAGATATAATCAACTATATATTGTGGCAATTAATTTAAATGATGCTATACATACTTTTAGGTGAAAAAATAATACAAAATGTTGAAGGCTGAACAAACACAAATGAAAACACCACAAGGACACATGCATAGGCACATCATTATAGCAAAAATGAAGACGGGTGCTCCGGAAGAGTATGCACCAACATCATTTCAAAACAAATTCAATAAAACCTACATTTTAAACATAAAATTTCAATTTTAATATTGAAACAGGTGATACATATCCCTCGCTTTGTTGATGTCAGATCTGTTTTCTGTGCTTGTTTTTATCTCTAGTTTCCTGAATTTGTAATTGTCCTTAATAGCTATATAGAATTTTAGTTTTGAATGTCTTCACAAAGTCATTTAATAAATACCTTAAATTAAAATATCTTTCAAAGAGAATTCATTTTTATTTCAGATTACCTGGCATTTCTGAGAACTCGCTGCAGGGAGAGACACTACTGGTTCCAGATAAAGAAATGTGACGATCCAAATTGTTGTGTTGCAAAGATGTGTGACAGACTTTCTGTGGCTCCCCGACCCTATGCTAAGCAATGATAAAGCCCACTACAAACCATTTAGTGAGGTGGTTGACACAAACACCAGTGAGTCAGACAGACCCTCATCCCAGACCCAGACTGCTAAAGCTGTTCCAGAAGAAATTCAGGTACATGCAGAAAAAAACTCGATATACCAGGGCTGTTCCATTTAATTTTGTAAAGTGGGAATGTAATGTACTGATGCACTTTTTCAATTAATGTATGTAGTTGGTATTTTGGATGTACTTATCATTTGAAATTTGTCCATTGAATGGGTATTAAAATAAAAAAACTCCAGACTACCTTAAATTTTGGAATAGCCCTGTCAGATCATTCAATGACGAGAGATTTTTATTAATTTTGTCCGAGATATTTTAATAAATCTCTTCAATGAAGCAATGACTCAGGTACCAAAGGGGCATCCTGGAACGAAAAATCTGATTATTGTGCTTATTGAGTCTCAGATAATGTGTGTCTTTGGTTTATATCTTTTAGGGAGTTAGAAACCAGGGCCTTGTGGCACAGAATGTCAGAAAGATTGTTAAATGCTATGAATGTCAAAAGCCAAGGTACATTTACAGCAAGAAATCTTTGACTGTTCGAGAATCCAGAGCATTTGATCGACTACTAACAAAGTATGATTACTGCTGTGAGGCAGTAATAACACCTGAAGGTATGTTGTATATTGTTGGCCTTTTATTATCTTTAGTGAACACATCTGATGAGATTTCTGTATGTGTAGAGAAATAAACAAGGCACACATTTTAAAACATAAAAATGTTACTTCTGGCATGAAGGAAAATGATTTAAATAAATATGATTTTGTACTGCAACAACTAGGATCATGGACCAGCTGTACCATTAAAGGTACTAAGTTATAAATTCAATGTCCTGTGTTACACTTGTCGAGTCCATCTTATTTAATTTAGTTAAACTGGATCTTTGATGACATGAAATGCCTTTAATATCTGTCAGATTTTAGGTTTTTACTAGTATGTATTCAATGTTGCATTTTAATTAAATCTAAAATAGAATATTCTTTCTTTGTCAGGAGATGCCCTAGAAGGTGTGGTGAATGTACGTTTACAGATGGATTGCAACACTCATGTTGAGTTCGCTTATTATTCAAGTTCTGTATGTCAGCCAGACATCTGTGCTCATTGTGCCAAAGTGGGAGCAACCAAGGACAAGGAGGCTTTAAAGACCCACAAGATAGTTCTGCCAATTTGCAGGGACTGTTCTGCCATTGGGATGATTCCGCCCAAAAGGAATCCTATAAAATAAACCTCAGTGTATACTGATTTAATCAATAAAGATTTCAAATTTGCCATTTTTCTTTTTTTTTATGAAAAAAAACCATGTGCAAATACATAGATATCTATGTATAAATAAGTAGTTTCAAACAAACAGCATTTGATTTAATCTTTAATAATGGTACAATTTTTCCTAAAAAAATAAAATATTTTTCATACCTACCTACCCACACCCAGCATAGCAGAGTCGGGTTTGGGGAAACAAACAATATTTTATGTTAGGCCTAATGTTCAAAGTTGGTAATAGTAACAAACTAAATGTTTCTTAAATACATTACATAGACTTCATAGAAAAAATGAATATTCATGAGATAAAAACATTTAACAACCAATGGGAATATAGTGCTCTACCATAAAAATGGTACCACCCATAAAATGGACATCCTATTTAAACCGAGTTTACAGAAAAGCTTTCACATTTACAGATTTTTAAAATTTAACACAGCTTTCACATTTACAGATTTTTAAAATTTAACACAGAAAAATGGAGTGGATTTCAAAACTTAACAAAGAATTGGAAAAAATGTCATTTATAAAAATGGTGGACCCCAGAAGCCTGCCATGCAAATTTTGCACCGTAGATGGTTTTGCACGGCGGGAAATGTTGCAAGTCAACAATTTCCTCAAGGACAACTCCCAATTTTCCCGAGAGGTATATGGGTTGTACCATGCATTGATCCATATGGATATTGGAGAGGGGTTCACAATGCTCTATTACCAAGATGTAAGAAGTTTGATGGCACTAAAACTAATCTCAAAACAGGTGGAGGGGAAAGATGGAGACCGGGAAGAAAACCTTGTCTACAAAATGGTTTTGGATGTTATCACTAAAAGGTTAGTTACATTTGCCATTCTCCATAACGCTGAGGTTGTTTTCTGTTCCTTCGAGGACGTTGAATTGGGTTTCTTCTAATATTTTGACTGGGATTTTGATGAATGGGAGGAATTCTATTTTCTGGATAAGGATTTTGTTAACTTTATAGAGGACCATCCAAACAATATGGCTAGTAAGTTTTGTTTTGATTGGTTAAACGGTTTCAGAGAAGAAGCCTTAAAAAGCTTTTTCCCATAGAGTCCTATGTTAAACTAAGTCCTGCGGTGGCAGCCATTTTGAATTTCCCTCTTGCCATAAAAAACACAAACTTTATAGAGGACCATCCAAACAATATTGGTAGTAAGTTTTCGTTTCCATTGGTTAAACGGTTTCAGAGAAGAAGCCCTTTTAAACTTTTTTCCCATAGGGTCCTATGTTAAACTAAGTCTTGAGGTGGCGGCCATATTGGTTTACCAATCAAAATAAAAAACACAAACTTTGTAAAGGTCCATCAAATGAACATTATGGCCAAGTAAAATGTAAAAAGTTTACAGACGACGACGCCGACGGACGCAAAGTGATAACAATAGCTCACATGACCCTTTGGGTCAGGTGAGCTAAACACCGATAACAGACAAAGGGAGGTAAATCGTACAATTTTAATACAGTATAGTAACCGCGCAAAATACTTTTCACGCACAAGATCGTGTTCAGGTAAATTATTGTATTTGTAACAGTTTGATTAAAATATTGAAAAATAATAAAAAAAATAAAAATGGTTGCTGAGATTTTGTCAATTGTAAACCGCAAACCATATTAGTGCACCGTGTTGGGAAAATGCCACGTTCCTCGCACGTTAAAGAACGCTGCTGTAGTATTCGCTATGAGTAGGGATTTCGATCCCGCTACAGGAGGCTAAATTGCCCGACCCTATCCATCCTCCCATTTGCCAGTGGCAATCTAAAATCCGTTACCCCTATTTTTCCTTGTGTCCCATCCCATTTTCATTCATCATCATTTCATGTTCATTTTATCATCCATTTCATGTTCATCGCCTGAATATAGCTGAAATATTGCTGCTCGGGCGTTAAACACCATTAATCAATCAATCAATTGTAAAAAAAACAAAACAAAACAAAAAAAAACGAAAAACAAAAAAAAAAAAAAACAAACAAAACAAACAAAAACAAAATAAAGGCCCAGTAAAATATAGACAAGCAATAAAGATTATAACGAGACAATCAAATGCACATGAATTTATAACATCTTTAATGTTTGGAAAGGTTAATTAGCGGTCAGGGTTTTTTCCCAAACCACTTCATTGGTATTCATTCCATCAATCACTTTAACCTCAACTCCACCCGTTTATCATAGGTTAACTAGAGGTCAGGGTTTTCCAGACCATTCTATATGCATACTTTTTATCAACCACTTGAAAACTCACTTCACCCCGTAACTAAATGCAATAAAAAATGTCAACTTCCATAAAGCACTATTTTACCATCTAAAATGTTTTAGCAATGTCGCATAAGAGTCTTGTATGATGTTTCTCCGTTCGTTGTATCATTAGCTTCCTTCTGGTAGGTATGGTCTGGTAAATAGCTTTTAGAAAAGTCAATACATTAACGATTATCTTTCATTTTCCGAACACAAAGAAGGAAGTTCTATTATCACAGTCTTTATATGTAATAAAAATATGCTTTACATTCTCATAAACGATCTTCCAGCCTGATCATTCTTTCTATCATTTCAAATAATTTTTTTCATCATCAATAATTTTATTTTTACATAGCATAGTGGGAAATTCCATCAACTTATTCTCGAGGATGTTTTTCAAAGCCTCCTTTTGATATCTGTAAAAATGTTCCATGTCGGATTCCATTAAACAACTATGTTGAGTCTGGCTGGGATGATCAACTTCACATCCATAACAATGTTTTATCGAAAGCTCTTTCACTTGATTTCGCACCATCCTAGCAACGTCCAGTTTATACAACTGATATGCCATTGCAACTTGTGCTTCTGTCATGATCACAATTTGTCCATCAGACTGTAATCGAGTGAGTTTATATACTAACTAAAGTAAAATTCCTCACATGTTTTAGATTTCTTTTACATACCGTTGTTGGAAAGTTGATTCATCGGGGGACACGTCAAGTTGGCAATATCTGTTTGTAACCATCTTAGCAAATAGGCAATTGGGTTCCCATTTTAGATGCTCAGTCTCAATACAATCATCGCTTTGCCATTGTTTCAATGAAATGTTACAATAGAAGCATGTTACCTTATCTCCCATACCAGTGTAAAAAAATCCATTCCGAATAAAGTCTTTTGGCTTTTGTACTATCTGCGTTGGCCAGTTCTCAAACGTTTGCTCTCGCGCAATATAAAAAAGTTTTGTTGGATGCCAGGGTTTAAAGGTAAATAACCGTGCACAGAATGAATCAGTTTCTAAATCCATGTTTTCGAACATATCTTGTAAATGAAGCACTCCACACTAAGTTTTATTATCAAACTGAAAATCGTGCTTCTCGTCTTTACAATAAACCTTAATTCATGCACATTCCGTGATGATGTACCACATTCCATTGCTAATCAATCATGTGTAAATTTAAAAAAAATTTCGACTTTTCCTACATTCTAAACATTCCAGACATTTAATTAACAATTGTAACAAGCTTTAGACTCTGGCTTTATTGGTGTGACAATTATAAATTCTATTCCACTGGCTTCTGCAAAATCTTCAATAATACCTCGATATGTTTCCCAATCACCTCCAGCAAGCCCACACCCAATATGATTGGGTAATCCGACTGAACAAATGTTTAATGCTTTCAGTTGTTCTAAACACTGTCGAAACCACACTAGTCTATTTTGTTTCGTATCTTTATATGGTGGAATATTTCTAAAATGATGATTATGTAATCCAAAATCCCACTGACTTAAAAAACGAACTATATGCGGGCCTTGCGGGGATTTAAAAATTCTAACCGTGCCTGGTATACCTGGGTCTTCAACAATAGCCAAATTTCTACTACCTTCTGCACGACGTTTCGAATAAATATCCGCCCAAGGAAACCCATCTGCTATCTTTTTTGACAATCCGTGTGACTTCACGCAAAGACAGTTTACTTGATGAACAATGACATCTACCCCCTTAACGTTCAACAAATCACCAGAAATATATTTAATTTTCATCTTCAATAATTCAAATTCACTTTCCACATTCCAAACATTTTTATTGCTATTGTCAATGATGTCGTGTCACATTCCTTTGTTTATTGCATTCTCTACATTCCAGACATATTGCTATTGCCACACTATGATGACGTGTCACATTCCTTTGCTTATTGCATTCTCTGCATTCCAGACATATTTATTGCCATTGCAAATTTTGTATGCCTATTACAACACTACTCCGGTTTCACCCTCAAGACCACCCTCACAGCAACAAAAGATGATGTACAATTTTCAGAGATCGGTTTCACCCTCAAGACCACTCTCAGAACAACAAAACATGATTTACAATTTTCAGAGACCGGTTTTACCCTCAAGACCACTCTCACAGCAACAAAACATGAGGTACAATTATCAGAGACAGGTTTCTCCCTCAAGACCACCCTCACAGCAACAAAACATGATGTGGAGACCGGACATGACAGACACTATGGATGCAACCTCTTAGACCACAAGTGCAACCACTACCAGCTGCTGCTGATAGAACGGTATCAATTAACTATCAGAAAATGTATACCGCATCTGGATTTGAAAATATAAGTCCTCCCGACAACGCAAATCCTATGCAGGACTTTGATCAAGTTTAAGTTTATCCTGTTCAACAATAATACTCTTCTTAGTTGATTGTGAACCTTTAAGGTAGTCGATAAAATGTAATCCACATACCCCCACCTGGTTAAACCCCTAGCCAATATTTATTTATGATCTAAGAAACCAGAAAATCTTACACAAACCCATTAATTACAGCAACATTTTGCAGAAATTAAATCTTGGTACCCTGACTATAGTACTATTTATACGGATTGGTCAAAAGAATAAGATAAAGTTGCTTCAGCCTTTGTCTTCGGAGAGCGTGTCGAAACTCGTCGTCTCCCGTCTGCCTCGTCTGTATTTACTGCTGAGGTGCAAGCTATTCTTCTTGCGATGAAAATAGTTGCTTCGTCAGACGAGCACAAATTTATTATCTGCTCTGATTCTCTGTCATGACTTGAAGAGGAAGCTGAAGATACATACTGGGCAAGATTTATTGTTTTATCAAGTTGTACGAAAACCACTTTCAAAAATATCTTCATTTGTTTGAAAAAAACTTTGAAGGGATGTGCTGGAGAAGTTAAAAATGTAACAAAAATGAAATCTGGTGATCTTTTGATTGAGTGTTATAGAAAAAAATCAGTCCTTAAACCTTTTATCTAACTAAAATATCAGATATAAGCATCAAAGTAACTCCTCACTTCTCTCGTAACGGTAGCCAAGGTGTCATTCCTACAGAGATGATGACATTTCAGATCTGTCAGATGAATAACTGTGCATTGTTTCTCCATTATCGAAAATATTAATATAACAATAGCCGGATGCTTTGTTCCTGCTTAACACCAAGGACTTATTCCTTCCAGAGTTAAAACGTAAACTTTTCTCTCCCTTTTTGTTTAGATATTCATAAAAATGTATGTGGTTCATTTTCGAAAAGTTGAATTAAAATTACTGAAATTAGGCGGTTGTTTGGGTGAATTTGGTTAGAATTTCAAATATATCTACGATTCCCTCCACCCTCCCAAATTACAATTGTCAGTTTCCGCGCAACACTCGCTTATTTTAGTCCCACATCTTATACACATATGTCATTATTATAAAGGTGGAGATTTTTACAAAGGTGATATCTATTCTTTCATTTTCTATATATATTATAATTAGTCAAAATGATTGCTCCGAAAAAGTGGAGGAAATTATTGTATAAAACAGATAACGTAGTAATGAATGACTGATTACTGATTAATACATTTGTGAATTATTTTTGATGTGAAAGAAAAATTATTGTATCTAAATAAATCTAAAAACTCTTTACTAACTCATTTTTATCTTCTTTTTTTTTAAACCGGATGTGAAGTTTTGTTTTGTAATTTAACGCGCCATTATAGAGGTGTACTCAAGCTGTGCAGAAGTTCTAAGTGTAATCATCATTTTTATCGCATTTGTTCTCGTTTGTGTCACTGTGTGTGATTCAGGGCTATTTTTATTTTAAATGAAGACATATGCAGCTACGACGTAAGAGACCCCAACACTTTCCATCCTTTAGAATTTACATGTAAATTTGCAGGGCCGGGATTATACCAACTGCTGGGATCAAAATGGCTAAAAACTTTAAACACTATCACATTAACGAACAGAAATTCCATTAGACGTGATACGTATCCAAACAGGAGATGTAGAAATTTGTAATTTCATACGTGCACCGAAAGCGAAAAAGATTTTAGTCGGATGTTTTGCAATTCATCAAAGCTTATCTAATTATTTACTCTAAAAAATGCATGGTCTATTTACAAAATATCAAAAATGCGAATCTGAAGGAAATATCAATAGCTTGAAGTGAATAAACAAATGTGATGATTAGACATTTCCATTCTTGTTTATATTAATTTTAAATATGGACAAGGAACTTGTAAAACAGGTGTTCTAAAGAGATGTACAATTTAAGTGTCCTCCGAGTTTTACGACATGAAATCATGAGGTGTGCATTTAATACACTTTTTAATTAATCTGTTACCAATAATTAACTATGACTTAATTTTGTACGTTATTATTATATATCATGAGGGATAGCACAACTTTTTAATAAATACAAAGAATGTGATACTTTAGATTTAATTTAACAAAAAATGTTTAAACGAAGCTTCTTCTCCACATGGTTATTCTGGTAACAGGTCTTGATCATTATTGTATCATTTTCCTGTTTCATTGATTTTCAAAAGCAATTCTTCATTCGCATATTATATTATTAAATTTGTAAACGTGTATGAAATAACAAAAATATATAATTACTTTTTGTTTTTGATTGTAGACACCAACCGGTATTAGATCAGTCAGTGATGGTATAAACATAGAAAAGAGGACCATGAACTTGCCCAAGTGGACCACTAATGAAATTAACTTGGAAAAGAGTACTAGGGACGATGAGGTAAAAATAGTTTACTAATGATTGATTGATTGATTAATGGTGTTTAACGCCCGAGCAGCAATATTTCAGCTATATTCAGGCGATGAACATGAAATGGATGATAAAATGAACATGAAATGATGATGAATGAAAATGGGATGGGACACAAGGAAAAATAGGGGTAACGAATTTTAGATTGCCACTGGCAAATGGGAGGATGGATAGGGTCGGGCAATTTAGCCTCCTGTAGCGGGATCGAAATCCCTACTCATAGCGAATACTACAGCAGCGTTCTTTAACGTGCGAGGAACGTGGCGTTTTTCCCAACACGATGCACTAATATGGTTTGCGGTCAGGTTTTCCGTATTATGGCCTGACAACCCCAGCTTGCCAGGGGTACCCCATTCAACCACCTGGGGCACACATCCCAGTCGGTCTTTAGGAAAACCGACCTGACACGCCGGTCAGGGTACTGGGCGCTATTTAGTCGCCTTTTACGACAAGCTAGCGCGACTGCGGTCTATTCTTTTAGCCACCCGGATCCCGCACGGGGCAGTTTACTAATGTAAACATTTCTTAATCAGACTGTGGAACCAACCAGTAGCAGTTTAGGCTTTACTAATAATGTAAACAGAGTAAAGATGACCACAGAATTACAAGTTATAAATGGAATTTTATTGCTTGTTGTGTCTCAAACATTTTAAATTTCTGCTCAAATTTGTTTATATGTATTTTGTCCGATTTTTTATTTCAGGATGATTATACAGTGGAATGGGTGGTAGGCTCTTTAACACTTAACAGCCATCACAGGTGGAAAAACTGTTACTTTTATTTCTTGTTTTGTATTCTTTAATATTGTGATTACAAGTTTCATTTTCTGTCATATTGTTTTAATTTGTGATTATAAGTTTCATTTTCTTTCATATTGTTTTAATTTGTTATGTATTTAACTAAAAAAATGTTAAACGTTACACAATTATAGAACGAAATAATTCTGAATTATCTTGAGAGAAAAAAACCAAAAAAACCCAAACCTGTGATTATCTTACTACATATATTGTTTATACTTCCATTTCAGTTATTCTGATCCTTTTTGAGTGTATAAAAAGTGTTTGTGCTTTAATTACAGTTATACTGATCCTTCTTGTAATTTCAATACGCATCAATAGGAAAAAACAAACCATACTACTTAAAAATGAGATATTCTGATGTTTTTATTCTGTTACCTGGAGAAATTTGGGAGAGGCAGTTGCAATTGAAATGAACAATATGTAATTATTTTACTTTCAGACTATCTTGAAATTATTTGTATAGCAATGGTGATAATTTTATACAAAGGAATTCAAATATTTAGGCTATTTATTAGACTTGTACAAAATCAACTTTATCATCCTCCTGCGCCAGCTCCTCAATCTGCTGTACTAATTCAATCTTGAAATTATTTGTATAGCAATGGTGATAATTTTATACAAAGGAATTCAAATATTTAGGCTATTTATTAGACTTGTACAAAATCAACTTTATCATCCTCCTGCGCCAGCTCCTCAATCTGCTGTACTAATTCAACCCATACCAGATCAACAACCTGCTGTACTACCTCAACCCATACCAGCCCACCAACCTGCTAAAGCAAGACCTCAACCTCCACGTGCTAAACCAGCAACACTAAGAAGATCCAAGAGAAATGCACGAAGACCAGTTCTATATAGTGATTGACATAATAAATAAAATAGATTTCATTTCCTTTACATTTCGGACTTCTAAAGAATTTCCTATAATTTAAAATCGCTGACTTGAGACCGCGTAAATTTAGAGTAATGTAAGAGAAAACAATTAGAGGACTGTTTGTCAAAAATGTACTTAAACGACACGTGTTGGTAAATGTTGGGAGGATTATACCGATCAAAACTATCCCAATTACTTAACTGTCCGCGGCCAGGCTTAAGACCCGACTACTTTCTATCCGCCAACCGGGGACACGCTGGGCTGCTCCGTAGGTCGAGCACTGGGAACCCTCCAGTATGGTCCCAGCATAAGAAAAAACTTCGGCCCATTGTAGATTTTAGTCAATTACAAAGACTTTTTAGAGGCAATGTGTATACATAAATTATAGTGGAGCGACATATAAACACAAAATATTCTTTCGGAAATCAAATCTCTTAAAAATTAATTATATTAAACTACAGATGCGATACCCGCAAGGCTTTTTGAGGTATTTTGGTTAATTTGTTCAAAAGCAAGTATACATGCATCCATGCAACACATTTTTTTCCCTTCTCTGTTTTGACCGGCCAAACAAATTGCCCACTATCTTGTATGTTTTAGGTATGGCCAGCAAAATTAGTGTACTTCAAACTATTGCAACGATTTCTAATGGGTGACGAACAAAGACTAAATTATGGCATTAGTTTTAAAAAACAATCGGATATTAACTTAGCACAAGATAAGTGGACTAATACATTTGAAATTGAGTTACAATTAAACTCTGATATACATACTTGTTCCAAAATCACGCAACACAATGCTGCATTATAATAAATTAACTACGTACGCAAGTAGATTAAATACAAACAAATGTTACACATCATTGAAACCAATCAGTTATCGATAGTTAACACCTCGAATAAGGAACACCAATAGTTCATTATTTTAGAGTTGCCACCACCACTGATGTTCAATAAGATATAAATTATGTCAATCAAAGAAACAAAATTTTAAAGGCTTTAGCACAGTATGGTAGGGACTTTTTTGACACATTCAGATGAGAGTATAAGTAATATAATGGAAGGAGTTTCATTGACCAAATTTCAACAAGAATTGAATAACTTAACATCATTAGTTCATTGTATTGAAGCCTTTTGTAACTTGGAACGAGTTTCCTTCAAACTGTTCAATTATTACTTTAGCAGAGGTTAGTATATACAACTTATTATTTGTAATGTAATATTTCATGTGAAGGAATATGGAAACATAGTGTTATACATCCGTGGAGATATAATTATTATAAAAATACATCCGTGGAGATGTAATTATTATTTTTATATTAACTGGTTAAAATTTCAACTTTTAAAAGTTAAATTTTTAACTTGTGTGGGAAGGTGTAAGAAGAAAAATTTTGAAACTACTTTTATTCATTCATTCATTTTATCCATTTATTTTAATTAATAAACATGTGTGTTGTCCTGAATGGAACTTTAATATATAGTGATGATAACCTCAGCTGAACTCTATAATTGTTTTACAATATCAGACAATTTACTACTTTAGAATCTCCTGTGGTGTTGAAGGAATTTTGACCCTAAGATATAAAGATTTATAGACTTCGAAATACCGAAATATTTTATGTCTTTGTAACTTAATAGAAAATAATGTTGACTTCCCAAACTTTTCAGTACTTGCTTATTTGCAGTAGCGTTCACGTTTTATTTTGTTTTCTGTTAAATGTATCACTGATCCACGGAAATATTAAAATCTGTCAGATATATATACTTTATTCATTAATAGCCCTAGACAGAAAATTTTGAGTGTAACATTTCTGGTACAACTTTAATTTTACTGTAGATTTAGTTTGATCTGTTAATATTATTTTTTATATAAGATGTGTATTGATTGATTGATCGATTGATTGTTTAACCTCCAGCAAGCAATATTTCAGCTATATTCAGGACGTGAACAAATTTATAAATTGATAAGGTTGAACAATTAGAAAGAACACGAAGACAATCCTGTCGAAATATAGTAAAACTGTAAACTCACACAATAGTACGAGGGTATATACACATAAAAATAACGTGATTAAAATCATAAAATATGAAATAACAGCATAGTAAGGATATAAGATTATATTTTGTTATACAAATTAATTTCTTTTAAGAACTGTAGAATTTTGTCGCCAGCGACAGCTGTAAACAAATTAAAGTACGAATCCACAGTACAAAACGTTCCCGAATGTGGGCCACGTCAACACAGTCCATCAAGACATGCCTGATTGTATAAGGACTGTCGCACGGCACACACTCCGGTCGTGGTTCAACATTTAAATTATACATGTGTGTCATCCTGGTATGACCAAGACGACACCTGGTCTCTACGATCTCTATATGATTTAAAATTATTTGCATGCAGAAGTGGTTGGATCTCATGAAGTTTATTATGGACTTCTAGATCCCAACCACTCTGCCATGTTTTAAAAGTATATTTTAAAATAAAGGATTCAAAATCAGTAAAATTAATGATATCATTATTTAAGGCATTCTTAGCTTCCCTGTCGACGACTGTGTTTCCATGGATTCCCACATGACTTGGAATCCAGAAGAACACAACCTCTTTACCTAAAATTGTCAGTGATTTATAAATTTGTATTATTGTTAAAATAAAAGGATTTTTAATTTTAGAATTTTCAATTGCCTGAAGACATGACAAAGAATCGGAGCAGATAATAAATTTAATCTCATCTGAAGAAGCAATAATTTTTAGTGCAAGAAGGATAGCTTGCGCTTCTGCACTAAATACAGAAGAAGCGGAGGGAAGACGGCGAGTTTCAACACGCTCTCCAAAGACAGCGGCCGATCCAACTTTATCTCCGTCCTTCGTTCCATCTGTATCAATTGCAGAATGGTCAGGATAGTGAGATTTTATTTCTGCAAAGTGTTGTTGAATAATTAAAGGGTTTGTGTCAGACTCGCGTGCTCACCTGTTTATTTTAAAATTATACAATACATAAGTTAATTACAATATTTTGATTGATTGATTGATTGATGTTTAACGTCCAGCAAGCAATATTTCAGCTATATTCAGGACGTGAAAACCATAATTTTTTAAATTAGTAGAACGTCATGCCTCCTTCTTATACTAAAACGTGATCTCATACAATAATATGAGAATATACACAGATAAAAATGGTAGTTAAAACAATAAAAATATGAAGTATCACAATTAATAGTGAAATTAAATTTTATTAAATAAATTAATTTCCTTTAAGAACTTTAAAATTGTGTCGCCTGCGACAGTTTTAAATAAATTAAAATACGTATCTGCACTATAGAAACGTTCCCGAATGTGGGCCACGTCCACACAGTCCATCAAGACATGCTTAATGGTGTATGGACTGTTGCATGGCACAACAACTTGGTCTCTTCGACCTCTAAAACATTTAAAATTATTTGTGTGCAGTAGTGGCTGGATCTCATGAAGTTTATTATGAACTTGGGAGATCCCAACCACTCTGCCACAAATTAGAAATATATTTAAAAATCAACACTTTAAAATCGGTAAAAGGAATATTACAGTTAATGATGGTATCCTTTAATGCATTTTTAGCCTCCTGATCCACGACTGTGTTTCCATGGATTCCGACATGACTGGGAATCCAGAAGAAGATAATCTCTTTTCCCAAAGCAACAAGAGATTTGTAGATTTGAATAATTTTTAAAATGTAAGGATTTTTAATTTTGAAATTTTCAATAGCCAGTAGACAAGACAGGGAATCGGAGCAGACGATAAATTTGCATTCGTCTGACGAAGCAACTATTTTCATCGCAAGAAGAATAGCTTGCGCCTCTGCTGTAAATACAGATGAGGCAGACGGAAGGCGGCGAGTTTCAACACGCTCTCCGAAGACAGCGGCCGAGGCGACTTTATCACCGTCTTTTGACCCGTCTGTGTAAATACTACTATAGTCAGGGTAACAAGATTTAATTTCTGCATAATGTTGTTGTATTATTAAATGGTTTGTGTCGGACTTTTTATGTTTTCTTAGATCATAAATAAATATCGGTTTGGGGTTTAACCACGGGGGATTATGCGAATTTCGATTGCAGCAATTTCATCTAAATTTATACCAGAATTTTCCAAATGAGATTTAATTCGGAGGCCAAAAGGTTGAATTTTGTTTGGATGTTTTTCGAAAATGTTTTGATAAAGAGGTTTAAAAACACAGTCGTGGGCCGGGTTGCCAGGATATGCCTTTAATTTGGTTGCATATTGCAAAGCGAGCTTTATTCTTCTTTGATACAAAGAAGGCTCGCCTGCTTCTACATATAAACTCTCAACAGGTGTGGTTCTGAAAGCTCCAAGGCATAGTCGCAATCCTTGATGATGTATAGTATCAAGGATTTTGACATATGACTTGCGAGCAGAACCATAAATAAAACAACCGTAATCCAATTTCGATCGAACCAGCGATCTATATAGATTGAGTAAAACATCACATTCAGCCCCCCAGTCGGTGCTGGATACGACTTTTAAAATATCTAATGCCTTTAGGCATTTATTTTTTAACATTTTGATATGGGGAAGAAAGGTTAGCCTTGAATCAAATACGAGACCAAGAAAAGTAGTTTCTTTTACAATTTTTATAGGATTATTATATAATTTTAATTCAGGATCAGGATGCATCTTACGTTTATTACAAAAATGCATCCCAACAGTTTTTGCAGTGGAGAATTTAAAACCATTCTCCATTGCCCATTTCTCTATTCTATTTAAACACAACTGCAGCTGACGTTCGATATTATTCATATTTTTCCCTCGGTAACATATGAGGAAGTCGTCAACATATAGAGAACCATCAATATTATCTTTTAAAACTTGAGCAAGGCTATTAATTTTAATACTAAATAAAGTGACAGAAAGGATGCTGCCCTGGGGAACACCCATTTCCTGTACAAAAGGGTCAGATAACGTAGAATTGACCCTAACTTTAAATTCTCTGTCAGATAAAAAGTTTGAGATAAAGGTAGGAAGTCTACCTTTCAACCCCATATCAAAAAGATCTTTTAAAATACCGTATTTCCATGTTGTGTCATATGCTTTTTCTAAATCGAAAAAGATAGACACAACATGTTCGTTTTTGGCAAATGCGTTTCGAATATATGTTTCGAAACGCACCAGATGATCAATAGTACTACGACCTTGTCTGAATCCACACTGAATATTCGAGATTAGGTTGTTCGATTCTAAAAACCAGACAAGGCGATCGTTGATCATCCTTTCCATGGTTTTACAAAGACAGCTTGTGAGGGCTATAGGCCGATAGTTGGACGCTTCCCAGTGATCTTTTCCTGGTTTGGGAATAGGCACAACAGTGGCCATTTTCCAAATAGATGGTAAGTCACCCGTTTCCCAAATGTTGTTAAGAAGATTTAGAAGACATTGGAGTGAAGATTGTGGCAGATGTTTGAGAAGTTGATAATGGATGTCATCTGGACCACATGCTGTATCGTGAGATTTGTTCAATGAAGTTTTTAGCTCTTGCAAAGAAAAAGGTTTATTATAATCTTCTAAATTTTTTGACTGGAAATTAAGCTTTGATTTTTCTTTTTGAATTTTGATCCGCTGAAAAGTGGGATGATAATTTTCAGCAGAGGAGTGTGTTGCAAATGTTTCGGCCAATTTATTTGATATGTCTGACTCTGATGTTAACAAGTCTTGTCCATCCTTTAGATGATGGACATTTGTTTTACTGTTTTTACCTTTAATTTTACGAATCATGTTCCAAATTTTATTCATGGGGGTATGGTTATTCAGTTTAGAAACAAAGTTACGCCAAGAAGTGCGTCGTCTTTGTTTCGTTACCCTGCGAGCTTTCGCTCGAAAAATTCAGAAATGGTTAAGATTATTTCCAGTTGGGTGTTTATTAAAGCGCCGTTCGGCCTTTAATAGCGTCCTCACAGCTGTCATCGAACCATGGTTTACTAAGATGTTTTGGATTTTTCGAGGTCTTAGGAATAGTTTCGTCAGCAATTGAAATAAGTGTTTCATTGAATTTTAAAATTGGATCAGAAATAGTTTCAAAAGTATCCGAGTTAAGTCGCTCTATACAGAGTTGTTCAAATAGAGGCCAATTGGCCTTGCCAAATTTATACCGAGCGACTCGTTCTGTGTTTGAAGAGTGTAAAGATTCCAAGATAATGGGAAAGTGATCACTGCCACAGAGATCGTCATGGACTTTCCATGAGAAATCGGGCAACAGAGAAGGATCTGCTATTGTAAGATCAATAGCCGAATATGATCCATTCCCAGAATGTAAATATGTATTTGAACCATCATTAAAAATACACAGATCTTCCTGATTCATTAAGCCTTCAATAATTTTACCTTTATCGTTTATTGTGTTACTGCCCCATAAAGGGTTGTGTCCGTTGAAGTCCCCAAGTAATATATAAGGGGCCGGAAGCTGATCAGTAAGATGTTTCATCTGATTTAAATTTAATGAAGAATTTGGAGGGATATACACAGAGCATAAAGTAATTGTTTTGTCTAAAGATATTCTAACAGCAACCGCCTGAAGATCGGTGTTGAGATCTACAGGGCTATGTAGAACTTGATCTTTTACAAGAATGGTAGAGCCGCCAGCAGCTCTATCATTCTCGTCTACATATGTGCTGTATATAGAGTAGTTTTTTAAAGATATGTTGTCACTTCGTTTTAGGTGCGATTCTTGGAGGCAAAATGCAACAGGAAGAAAGGCTTGAACTAATAATGTAATTTCAAGAAAATTAATCTTAAGACCTCGACAATTCCATTGTATTATTGTATCCATTATCTGGGTAGTCGAATGGGGGAGATACTTGTTTTGCGAGTTGGTTTACTCCGCCCATCTGCGCTTGGTGATCGACTTGGGGGTAGTGTATCCATTTTGTCGCCCCAAATGGTCTCGTCGAATACGTCGTCGAGACTGCCGAATCTATTTTGGACCAGGACTGGATCCTTCGTAGATTTCGACGTGGGAGTACGGTCGATATTTTTATTTTCCTTAATTTTGGTATTTTTTTGTTCAGTTTTATTGGAATTATTTACTTTTTGTTTGGGGACTGCTTGAAGAAGAGGTGGATGGTTTAGATTTATTAGTTGATGAAGATGTAGAGGTTTGAGTTGTTGAAGATTTCCGAGAAGATGATATAATTTTGTTAGAAGTTTCTACTGGTAGTCTAACAGGATCTTTTTGATCAATAGGCCAAGTGATCATTGTTTGCGTCTCGGTTGTAACATAGACGCGTTTGGTCACACTGGCATATGACGTTGTAGCAGTAGAGGAATTCCTCGCCGAACTGAACAGACGACGGGCCTCAGGGTAAGAGATGTTTTTTTCTATCTTTAATTTCTGAATTTCTTTCTCTTTTTTATAATGTTGACAGTCTTTTGATGAGGACATGTGGGCTTCACCACAATTAGCACATTTTGGATTGTTTGTGCAGGTAAAGCCCTCATGCCCTACTTCAGCACACTTAAAACAGATCATTGTTCCTCTACACTGTCCCTTGCCGTGTCCAAACTTTTGGCATTTAAAGCAGCGCACCGGGTTCGGTATATAGGCGCTGACTTTTACACTGTAAAGACCCATCTTGATTGACTGAGGGACAGTGGGAGTGTTGAAGCTCAACAGAAAGGTGTTCAGTTTAACTTGATTGATTGATTGATTGGTTGTTGTTTAACGTCCAGCAAGCAATATTTCAGCTATATTCAGGACGTGAAAATTGTAGATTTTAACTTATTAGTATGTCATGCCTCCCCTTTTATACTAAAACGTAATCTCATACAATAATATGAGAGTATATACAGATAAAAATGGGACTTAAAACAATAAAATATGAAGCATCACACTTAATAGTGAAATTAAATTTTATTAAATAAATTAATTTCTTTTAAAAACTTTAAAATTGTGTCGCCTGCGACAGTTTTATATAAATTAAAATATGTATCTACACTATAGAAACGTTCCCGAATGTGGGCCACGTCCACACAGTCCATCAAGACATGCTTAATGGTGTATGGACTGTTGCATGGCACACATTCGGGTCGTGGCTCATTGTTTAAAATATAACTATGTGTCGTCCTGGTATGACCAAGACGACATCTTGTTAAAACAACTTGGTCTCTTCGACCTCTAAAACATTTAAAAATATTTGTGTGCAGTAGTGGCTGAATCTCATGAAGTTTATTATGAACTTGGAGATCCCAACCACTCTGCCACAAACTAGAAATATATTTAAAAATCAACGGTTTAAAATCAGTAAAAGGAATATTACATTTAATGACATTATTCTTTAGAGCATTTTTAGCCTCCTGATCCACGACTGTGTTTCCACGGATTCCGACATGACTGGGAATCCAGAAGAAGATAACCTCTTTTCCCAAAGCAACAGGAGATTTGTAGATTTGAATAATTTTTAAAATGTAAGGATTTTTAATTTTGAAATTTTCAATAGCCAGTAGACAAGACAGGGAATCGGAGCAGACAATAAATTTGCATTCGTCTGACGAAGCAACTATTTTCATCGCAAGAAGAATAGCTTGCGCCTCTGCTGTAAATACAGATGAGGCAGACGGAAGGCGGCGAGTTTCAACACGCTCTCCGAAGACAGCGGCCGAGGCGACTTTATCACCGTCTTTTGACCCGTCTGTGTAAATAGTACTATGGTCAGGGTAACAAGATTTAATTTCTGCATAATGTTGTTGTATTATTAAATGGTTTGTGTCGGACTTTTTATGTTTTCTAAGATCATAAATAAATATCGGTTTGGGGTTTAACCACGGGGGATTATGCGGAATTTCGATTGCAGCAATTTCATCTAAATTTATACCAGAATTTTCCAAATGAGATTTAATTCGGAGGCCAAAAGGTTGAATTTTGTTTGGATGTTTTTCGAAAATGTTTTGATATAGAGGTTTGAAAACACAGTCGTGGGCAGGGTTGCCAGGATATGCCTTTAATTTGGTTGCATATTGCAAAGCAAGCTTTATTCTTCTTTGATACAAAGAAGGCTCGCCTGCTTCTACATATAAACTCTCAACAGGTGTGGTTCTGAAAGCTCCAAGGCATAGTCGCAATCCTTGATGGTGTATAGTATCAAGGATTTTGACATATGACTTGCGAGCAGAACCATAAATAAAGCAACCGTAATCCAATTTAGATCGAACCAGCGATCTATATAGATTAAGTAAAACATCGCACTCAGCACCCCAGTCGGTACTGGATACAACTTTTAAAATATCTAATGCTTTAATGCATTTATTTTTTAACATTTTGATATGGGGTAGAAAGGTTAGCCTTGAATCAAATATGAGACCAAGAAAAGTAGTTTCCTTTACAATTTTTATAGGATTATTATGTAATTTTAATTCGGGATCAGGATGCATCTTTCTCTTATTACAAAAGTGCATCCCCACTGTTTTTGCAGTGGAGAATTTAAAACCATTCTCCATTGCCCATTTCTCTATTCTATTTAAACATAACTGCAGTTGACGTTCAATATTATTCATGTTTTTTCCACGGTAACATATGAGGAAGTCGTCAACATATAGAGAACCATCAATATTATCTTTTAAAACTTTAGCAAGGCTATTAATTTTGATACTAAATAAAGTGACAGAAAGGATGCTGCCCTGGGGAACACCCATTTCCTGTTCAAAAGGGTCAGATAGAGTAGAATTTACCCTAACTTTAAATTCTCTGTCAGATAAAAAGTTTGAAATAAAGGTAGGAAGTCTACCTTTCAACCCCATATCAAAAAGATCCTTTAAAATACCATATTTCCATGTTGTGTCATATGCTTTTTCTAAATCGAAAAAGATAGACACAACATGTTCATTTTTGGCAAAGGCGTTTCGAATAAAAGTTTCAAAACGTACCAAATGGTCCATGGTACTTCGTCCTTGTCGGAATCCACACTGTATATTTGATAGAAGGTTATTGGATTCAAGAAACCAGACAAGGCGATCATTAATCATCCGTTCCATGGTCTTACAGACGCAACTTGTAAGGGCTATAGGCCGATAGTTCGACGCTTCTGAGTGATCCTTACCTGGTTTTGGAATAGGTACAACGGTAGCCATTTTCCAAATAGAAGGTAAGTCACCCGTTTCCCAAATGTTGTTAAGAAGATTCAGAAGGCATTGGAGAGAGGATTGTGGCAGATGTTTGAGAAGTTGATAATGGATGTCATCTGGACCACATGCTGTGTCGTGAGATTTGTTCAAAGAAGTTTTTAGCTCTTCCAAAGAAAAAGGTGTATTGTAATCTTCCAGATTTTTTGACTGGAAATTAAGTTTTGATTTTTCTTTTTGAGTTTTGATACGCTGAAAATCGGGATGATAATTTTCAGCGGATGAGTGTTTTGCAAATGTTTCGGCCAATTTGTTAGATATTTCCGACTCTGATGTTAACAAGTCTTGTCCATCCTTTAAATGATGGACATTTGCTTTACTGTTTTTACCTTTAATTTTACGAATCATATTCCAAATTTTATTCATGGGGGTATGGTTATTCAGTTTAGAAACAAAGTTACGCCAAGAAGTGCGTCGTCTTTGTTTCGTTACCCTGCGAGCTTTCGCTCGAAAAATTCGGAAATGGTTAAGATTATTTTGAGTTGGGTGTTTATTAAAGCGTCGTTCGGCTTTTTTCCGGTCTTTAATAGCTTCCTCACAGCTGTCATCGAACCATGGTTTACTAGGATGTTTTGGATTTGTCGAGGTCTTAGGAATTGTTTCATCAGCAATTGAAATAAGTGTTTCATTGAATTTTAAAATTGGATCAGAAATAGCTTCAAAAGCATCCGAGTTAAGTCGCTCTATACAGAGTTGTTCGAATAGAGGCCAATTGGCCTTGCCAAATTTATACCTAGCGACTCGTTCTGTGTTTGACGAGTGTAAAGATTGCAAGATAATGGGAAAGTGATCACTGCCACAGAGATCGTCATGGACTTTCCATGAGAAATCGGGCAACAAAGACGGATCTGCTATTGTTAGATCAATAGCCGAGTATGATCCATTCCCAGGATGTAAATATGTATTAGTTCCATCATTAAAAATGCACAGATCTTCCTGATTCATTAAGCTTTCAATAATTTTACCTTTATCGCTTATTGTGTTACTGCCCCATAAAGGGTTATGTCCGTTGAAGTCCCCAAAGAATATGTAAGGGGCTGGAAGCTGATCAGTAAGATGTTTCAACTGATTTAAATTTAATGAAGAATTCGGAGGGATATACACAGAGCATAAAGTAATTGTTTTGTCTAAAGAAATTCTAACAGCAACCGCCTGAAGATCAGTGTTGAGATCTACAGGGCTATGTAGAACTTGGTCTTTTACAAGAATGGTAGAACCGCCAGCAGCTCTATCATTCTCGTCTACATATGTGCTGTATATAGAGTAGTTTTTTAAAGATATATTATCACTTCGTTTTAGGTGGGACTCTTGGAGGCAAAATGCAACAGGAAGAAAGGCTTGAACTAATAAAGTAATTTCAAGAAAATTAATCTTAAGACCTCGACAATTCCATTGTATTATTGTACCCATTATGGTTTGCGAATAGGGGAATAGTTGACAGATTTTTTGGGGCTATTCCGCCGGTTTCTGCTGGGGGATCTACCCTTAGATCCAGTATCTGGGGGTAGTGTATCCATGGGATCTCCCCAGATAGTGGTGTCTAGATGATCTAGACTTCCAAATCTGTTGTGGACCTTAATGGGATCCCGCAGCAGTTTTGGAGTACGATCTCCTTTTTGATTCAAGTTTTTATTAGAATTTGAAGAATTTGAATTGGAAATAGTATTTTTTGAATTTTTTTTGGGGCTGCTTGAAGAATTAGTTGATGATGTAGATGGTGCCGAAGATGTAGCAGTTTGAGAGGATGAAGATTTCCTGGAAGATTGAATTATTTTGTTTGTTGTTTGAACTGCTAATTTGAAAGGTTCTTTTTTGTCAATAGGCCAGGTGATAATTGTCTGCGTTTCAACTGTAGTGAGAACGCGTTTGGCCACACTGGCGTATGATGTTGATGCAGGAGACGAGAGATTATTTGAATTGAAGAGGCGACGTGCCTCAGGGTATGTGATATTTTTTTCGGTTTTTAATTTTTGAATTTCCTTTTCTTTTTTGAAGTGAGCGCAATCCTTGGATGAGGACATGTGGGCTTCACCACAATTGGCACACTTTGGATTATTTGTGCAGGTAAAGCCCTCATGTCCTACCTCTGCACATTTAAAGCATACCAAGGAGCCTCTACATTGTCCTTTTCCGTGGCCAAATTTCTGACATTTAAAGCAGCGCACAGGATTTGGAATGTATGCGCTGACTTTAATATTGTACAGTCCAATTTTGATTGATTTAGGGACAGATGGAGTATTGAAATTTAAAAGAAAGGTATTAAGTTTAATTTGTTGATTTTGTCTTTTTGCAATAAATCTTTTTACTTTTGTAACACCCTGAGGTTTCAGTTCAAGACAAATTTCTTCATCTGTCAGTTCAGAGAGATCATCGTCTCTGTAATGAATAATACCCTGACAGGAATTTAATGTTCTGTGAGGCGTTGATGTAATTTCCAAATCTAAAATTTTATGTAATTGTAATAAATTTACGGATTGCTGTTTTTTAGAAACTTCAATGAGTAAAGAGCCAGATTTCATTTTAGTGACGTTTTTAACGTCTCCTGCACAACTCTTGATGGTTTTTTCTATGACAAATGGAGAAACTTTACATAAAGGTTTGTTAGGATCCTTGCTAGTTAATACAATGAATCTTGTCCAGTGTTCATCATCAACTATGTCTTCAAGCGGAATGTCATTTTTTCTTTTTTTGGAACTTGTTTGCACTAAAGGTGTATCGGAAGCCATGTTGAAGAAATGCAGTTCACCACCCTTGTCACCTACCCGCCACGGAGTGCCAACAGGGACGATGCTTGGTCTCTGCGGATCACCAGCAGAAAGCATCAGGTGTTCCAAGGGTGGTATACTCAAATAGATGAATTTCTTCACGAACGCAAGCTTCGTGCCAGAATTAACTGGCGAAACAACCGTTCGAAACTCTATCTACTCGATTGACCCATGAGCCACCGCCTTCTTAACAGCTTGTAACTGAACAACTTTGGAATTAAACCTTACAAGATGTAATCAAATGGTAAGAATAACGACGACAAGCTTGTTAAGGGCTCGGCGTGACCAGCCGATTGACCGAACCGGGTCCATTCGGTCTCCCGTCTAGTTGAAGTCGGGGCCAAAGTGGTGTATTGAAAATCGAAACCCGCTGACCCGCACTAATGGATGCAGCAGAGAGTGATCTCTCAACCACCAGGATCCCTTCCTCCACCATCACGGGTTGCAACACACGGCAAACATGTCGCCTCTTTAAAGCTGAGGAAGCTTTGCCCTTCAGCCACCGCCTTCTTTGCAAATCCTGTAAGGAAGCCGTCTATCAAATTGTATATATATTTCATGGATCAGTTTGAAGGAAAATAATGTAATAGAGTAGCTTAAATGATAAGGATTCACAAAGGGCAAGACGTGACATGCCGATTCATCGAAGTCAGGGCTAACTCGATTTCCCGTCTAGAAAAAGTAAGGGTTCAGTAAGTTATCGGGACCGTTTACCCGGCCTACTGAAATCCCGTCCTGTAATCGACACGGGTCGCAACACACGGCAAGTGTTGCCTCTGTTAGCAGACTCTTACTGCAGGCTGAGGAAGCCGTGGGCCTATTCTCCTGTGCCCCGGGTCCCACACGGGGTCAGTTTAACTTGAACACCCTGTCTGTTGGCAATGAACCTTTTCACTTTCGTTACACCCTGAGGCTGTAATTCTTTGCAGATTTCCTCGTCAGTCAGTTCGGCGAGGTCATCGTCTCGGTAGTTAATAATTCCTTGGCTGGAGTTCAATGTCCTATGAGGTGAGGCCGAAATTTCCAAGTCAATAATTTTTGTTAGTTTAAGTAGATTTGAGGACTGATGTTTTTTACTGCATTCAATCAGGAGACAACCAGATTTCATTTTGGTGACATTCTTCACTTCTCCTGCACAACCTTTGATTAATTTTTCAATAATGAAGGGAGATACTTTAGATAAGGGTTTACTGGGATCTTTACTTGTTAAAACTATAAATCTGGACCAGTGATCTTCATCCACCATCTCTTCAAGGGGAAAATCATTTTTTCTTTTTTTTTTGGACCCAATTTCAATTGTGTTTGTGTAGCCATGATAAAAGAACGCGGTTCACCACCCTTGTCACGCACCCGCCACGGAGTGCCAACAGGGGCGATGCTTGGTCTCTGCGGATAACCAGCAGAAAGCATCAGGTGTTCCAAGGGTGGTATACTCAAATAGATGAATTTCCTAACGAACGCAAGCTTCGTGCCAGAGTTAACTGGCGAAACAACCGTTCGAAACTCTATCGACTTGATTGACCCATGAGCCACCGCCTTCTTAACAGCTTGTAATTGAAAAACTTTGGTAGAAAGAATTACAAGATATGATCAAGTGATCAGAAGAATAATGACAAGCTTGTTAAGGGCTAGGCATGACCAGCCGATTGACCGAACCGGGTCCATCCGGTCTCCCGTCTAGTTGAAGTCAGGGCCAAAGTGGTGTATTGAAAATCAAACCCGCTGACCCGCACTAATGGATGCAGCAGAGAGTGATCTCTCAACCACCAGGATCCCTTCCTCCACCATCACGGGTTGCAACACACGGCAAACATGTCGCCTCTATAAAGCTGAGGAAGCTTTGCCCTTCAGCCACCGCCTTCTTTGCAAATCCTGTAAGGAAGCCGTCTATCAAATTGTATATATATTTCGTGAATCAGTTTGAAGGAAAATAATGTAATAGAGTAGCCTAAATGAGAAGGATTCACAAAGGGCAAGACGTGACATGCCGATTCATCGAAGTCAGGGCTAACTCGATTTCCCGTCTAGAAAAAGTAAGGGTTCAGTAAGTTATCGGGACCGTTTACCCGGCCTACTGAAATCCCGTCCTGTAATCGATACGGGTCGCAACACACGGCAAGTGTTGCCTCTGTTAGCAGACTCTTACTGCAGGCTGAGGAAGCCGTGGGCCTATTCTCCTGTGCCCCGGGGCCCACACGGGGTGCAATATTTTGAGCACGTGTACAAAACGGTTATTTGTTTACATCAAAGAAAAATCAATTATGTTGTGTAAAATTAATTATCGTATTCAAATTAAATGGCTATGGTAGGACTTTACAGATGGTTTATGTAGGTCGAGTAATTTTGTAATAAAGTGATACACGAAAGTAGAAATGTGAGGTTTAATTATTGCGATTACAGAACGATCACATTATTTGCATTAATAAAACATTGCAAATATTTCTTAATTTACAGTACTCTTATAGGAGCTATTCACATCCATGACATATTTAAATTGTTTGGGTATAATAAAATAATAACAAAAAACCAAGTTTATAAATATAAATTATATTCAATTAATGAATTAACTAATTAATGACATTTTTAGATATAGTGTAAGGCTTTACCACAAAAAGCACAACAAAAACCTATCTTTTTTCAGGTATATGGTTTACAGCATTAGAGGAGCCTTGAGGAAGTTTCTCGGATACTTGATTGATTTTTTATCATTTAAACAAATTTTGGAATCTGCATACACAAATCTTTTACAAGAGTTTTGTGCTGTATGCAATTTTAATGGAAGGTTAGTACAATAGTGTGATATGAAATATATACATTTTTATGTTCTGCCTAGCTTTTTGATATGAGGGATGAATTTAACCTGTGTTCAATTTTTGTGAGGGATTTTTTTTTTACAGTGAGTGAATTTTTCAAAGCAATCAAGAACAACGGTAAACTACTGAGTTGACTTAAAGACTGTCATATTAAGCATATTGCACAACATTTTTTATCTCGCACATGTGAACTATTGTTATCACTTTGCGTCCGTCAGCGAGCAGTATTTCAGCTATATTCAGGACGGGGAAAGATATAAAAGATAATTGAGATAAAACAAAACTAAAATTATTAAAAATGTATTTGTTAACATTAACTTAATATTTCACCTGTATTTGGTAAATATAAAAATTATAAATAAAGAGATTAAAAGGAATTAAATTTATGGGAAAAAAAGTTAATATTTCATGTACTTTGTTCAAAATTCATTATATGAAATATTATCAATTTATGACGGGATTTGTTCCTTATATTTGGAACAACAAAAAGGGTGAATTTGCGTCATAACAAATGGTGCGAGAACCAAACTAAAATTTAAGAGCAGAAAATTCAAAATCGCCATTAACATCCCAGGAAATGAGGTGCAAAGCTAAACTTCGAATAGAATGAAGTACTTTGTTCAAAATTTATTATATGAAATATTATCAATTTATAAAGAATTCCACTGTTGACACTTCTGTGTGTTCATCCATTTAAATTTTCATTTAAAGAACGTACCTCTTGCTCCAAGCTAGACCTTACAATCTATCTAAATAACATCGAGGAAAATCTAAGCAGAACGAAAGAGTATGACGGGATTCGTCCCTTATATTTGGAACAACAAAAGGGTGAATTTGCGTCATAACAAATGGTGCGAGAACCAAACTAAAATTTAAGAGCAGAAAATTCAAAATCGCCATAAACATGCCATAAAATGAGGTGCAAAGCTAAATTTCGAATAGAATGAAGAAATTGGCTACGCCACTAAATTTTTCTGAACCACATAAGTACTTTACAAGATAAAAAATAACTTAAGACGATTTATCAAAAGACATTCAACAAATAGCTGGGTCCGCAACTTTTTCACAACCTGGAACGTTGACTCCAAAACCCAGTGCACCTGCTGAACAACTAAAAAAACGTCAAAGTGTAAACTTTGGCAAATTCATGTTGTTGGGCCAGCTAAAATCCGACCTTGCAGCAACTGAACAAAATCCATCAAAAATTTAGCATTTTGTAGCGGCTACAATGAGCCTACTCTTTATCGAAATCTACAAAAGGGGTCTTTATCGTGCAAGGAGCGTGCCACTATCCAAACACGTTACCCACTACGGTCCGCGGTCAAGCTGTGACCTGACAACGCCCCAACGAGAGGGTCTACCCTATCCGCCACCCGGGGACGCGCTGCGCTGCTCTGTGGGTCGAGTACAGGAATATTATTTAGACTGACACTTGAAAAGTATGGAGTTTTGGGTAGGGGCGGAAAATTAAGCCTTTTGTTGAGGCTACAATGAGCTTACTCTTTTTCGATATCAACAAAAGGGGTCTTTATCGTGCAAGGAGAATGCCACTCTCCAAACCGTATTATGACCTGACAACCCCCCAACTTACCCACTACGGTCCGCGGTCTGGCTTTACGTATTATGACCTGACAACCCCAAACCTAAAACGAGAGGGTCTCCCGTATCCGCCACCCGGGGTCGCGCTAGGCTGCTGTGGGTCGAGCATTTGAAACCCTCCCAGTATGGTTCCAGTACTCGAACCGACACTAGCAATAATATCACCGATAGTCCTCAAATATTGAAAGAGACCGATATTTTTTGTAAAATCGAAAGACAATAGTACTAATTTAAATAGATTATTATTTAATTCTGTTAACATGTCTTCAGTTTTAAAAATCGGAGAAATTTCATGGCGATAGTTCAGAAAATATAATTGCACGGTTGACAACATTTACACAATGGTGTTAATTTTATGCTTTACCTTATGACAAGACGGCAAGTTCTTTTTTCATTTCAATTAGAAGGTCATGCAAATAGATTATTATTTAATTCTGTTAACATGTCTTCATTTTTAAAAATCGGAGAAATTTCATGGCAATAGTTCAGAAAATATAATTGCACGGTTGTCAAAATTTACACAATGGTGTTAATTTTATGCTTTACCTTATGACAAGACGGCAAGTTCTTTTTTCATTTCAATTAGAAGGTCATGCAAATAGATTATTATTTAATTCTGTTAACATGTCTTCAGTTTTAAAAATCGGAGAAAATTCATGGCGATAGTTCGGAAAATATAATTGCATGGTTGTCAAAATTTACACAATGGTGTCAATTTTATGCATTACCATATGACAAGAGGGCACGTTCTTTTTCATTTCAATTAGAAGGTCATGCAAAAATATGGTATGACATTCTATCTGAAAAGATCGAGCAAAACTATGCCGCATTGATTGAAGCATTCAAATTAAGATTCCAACGTCACTCCACAACATTATATTTGCCAAGTTTACAATGCATGCAAGAAAAGGGGGAATCTGTCAATATCTATTAAAGTAGATTGTCTAAATTGGCTACTAACAACAATATTACAGAATGAATTTTAATGGCAATAGCAATGAACGGATTGAATTCCGACATTAAAATATTTGTCATTACAAAAGAGCCCAATACATTTGAAGAGTTAAGACGTAGCGCAGAACTGGCAGAAAAGGCTGCATCTTAAACAAAATGAAATTCAATCATCTTATGAAAATGTTCTATCGGAAATCAAATCTCTTAAAAATGAACTGAAATCAGTCAATACCCATTCATGAAAATCAACCAAAGAAGGAAACCGATCAAAATGTCATGGTAACAGTACCAACCCCGACACCACAGAAAGTTACTTACCAAGAATTCATACCACAACAAAGTGTATCTTTTCCAACAACTGGAAGAAGAAAATTTTACCCACAAAATTTTCAACCACAATACCCACCGAACTATAGGGTACATTACCCCAATCGACCACCTTTTCAGTACATTCCAAGATCCCCCTTCTTTTTCAAATAGAAATTCAAGGGAATTCAACAGAATGCAAAACCGGGGTTTTCAAGGTACAAAAACGTTTAATCCAAGCAATCCGCGGCAAGCCGTACCATCGCAATGCAATAGTGTTCAAAATTCTGTATGTTCATACTGTAACGGTTTTTGTATATCACGCGAGCAAATGAATTATATTAAACTACAGATGTGTAACCCTAAAGACTTTTCGAAGTATTTTTGTTTAATTTATTCAAAAGCAAGTATAAATGCTTTTATGCATCACATTTTTCCCTAATCTTGTTTTGACCGGCCAAACAAATTGCCAAATTTATTGTATATTTAAGACATGGCTAGCAAACTGCGAGTACTTCTTTAAACTATTGCACTGACACTTCTTCTGTTATGGTCAATGGGTGACGAACAAAGGCTAAATTATGGTATCATTGTTCAAAAACAATCGGATATTAACTTAGCATGAGATCAATGGACTATTACATTTGAAATTGAGTTACAATTAAACTCGAATATACATACATCGAGACAATATTGCCAAAATCACGCAACACCATGCTGCATTAAATAAATCAACTACTTAAGCAAGTAGATTAAATACAAACAAATGTTAAACATCATTGAAACCAATCAGTTGTTGATTAAGGTAATACCACGAATTAGGAAAACTACTAGTTCAATATTGTCGAGTTGCCACCACCAATGATGTTCAAAAAGATATAAAATCATTGCAATCAAAGAAACAAAATTTTGAACGCATAATTAAACTATGGTATGGGCTTTGATTCATTTTTAAATATTTAGATGAGATGAAAAGAAATATAATGAAAATTTTGTGAAATACATAATCTGATAGTGGAAAATTCATGTTGGATTAGTGCACAAATTCACGTTGGATTACTGTCATTCTGTGCTTATACAATTTATTTCTTATTATTGTTTAATTACAATGTCTAGTTAGATGTTCATTACCTTTATTAACATCAACATCATTATCAAATATTTTAGAAACATTTATAACAACCTAAAAAAAAATATCATTTTTCTTTATATTTATAGATGCATTGTTGATTGTTGTTATAATGAAGTACAGGATGATCAGCTTTTAAATTGATTCAATATAAAAGAACAACTAAAGATAATAACCGGCGTTAGTTTAAGCTCAATTGGGAGGATTGTGATAATTACCGGCGTTAGTTTAAGCTAAATTGGGAGGATTGTGATAATTACCGGCGTTAGTTTAAGCTAAATTGGGAGGATTGTTGTGACGTAACTAGTTTGTGTAATAATAATTAACATTTATCATGTGGATTATTATTAAGGTTTCGGCTGTTGAATGCTTTGTGTGTTCATCCATTTTATTGACACATTTTCATTTATAAATGTCGCCTCTTGCGTCAAGCTAGAACTCGCAATATAATCTATATAATATTAAGGAACATGTAGACCGAACGAATTGAGTAAGTCGGGATTCCTCCCTTATATTTTGGACCAAGAAAAGGTCGAATTTGCGTCATAACAATACATGAATCGTCTCGTCTCAAAACAATATGACAAACTGGTGCTCATTAAGCAATACTTTCAAAAATTCTGTAATCACACATTTCGCCCTCTTCAAATATTCCAGATGTGAATATAGTGTAATGGCTGCGCCTACAATATCAAAACGAAAAAGAAGAGATGAGGACGAAGACTGGGGCCCCAGTTCATCTCAAACAACAAATGAAACAAGCATCAAATAAATTGGCTTTTGATTGACTAGTTCTTTGCTTTTAATCCAACGAGCACTATTAGAGCTGTATTCATACAAGAACATGCTTACAATCAATCAATTTAGGAAGTATGCATGGAGAGGGGAGAATTTGAATCGTACGGTATACCGCATGCAGTGACCGTGGCACTCGTAAAACACGTCAGCTACTTCGGTCCACGGCCATGCTTACTGCATTGTAGGACCATTCAGTACCTTAAAAAGGGGGCCTCCACTTTTCGCCAACCGGAGACGCGCTTCGCAGCTTTGGGAATCCTCCCACAATTACCTTTGAAAGATAATTTTAAGAAACACCGGCTTCCCCATATTTATTTCTTTTCTGAGGAAACGAACAGACTGGCACCTATTTTTCAGTGATTTTTTGTTGTATTTAAACTGACCCGTTTTAAACCTCGCCACTACAACATTTGGTATCTATATGTCACGAAACTTTGGCTGTATTTGCCTTTAGTTGTCATTTTAATGCCTTGTAGTATATATAAAGGTTTAAGTAATAATAATACGGCCAATCCTGAAAGAATAGCTATACACTAGGCGATCCTAACCGACACCGTCGTGATCGCGTTCAACTCTACTGCAATGTCATTAAAATATACTTTTATCAAAAAGCTAAGCTTATTGGTAAACTTAGAATATTTTAATTATATATATATATAAATATCGTTACCCACACACATTATAAACAATAATGGTTCAATATTTACGTTCACCACTGAAATTTTGTACTATAATCCACTCCAACACCCAGAGAGAATGTCGAAATTAGATTCAGAAAATTGATTGAACAACATTTTGTACACCAATCTATAGTTCTTTAAGTTTCTAGATTAGTTTTAAATTTCTAAATACCTATTAACTAGAATCATTTTCCAATTCAAACTCCTTTAATGATATACATATAGGTTTATTATAATATTGCAGTGCTTCGCGGATAACACTTGACGTTACAGTAGCGTATTATATTGATCTTGAACTTTCTCGACATTTAATATCGTCTTGCTACAGAATAGTGTACTGTGGATTGCCCGGAATTACTGGATGAGTGTTTCTAAACAATGGCTTATTGTATAACAACGATTTACATCCTTACATGTTGACAGTCTTTGAATATGAATTGTGTTAACTTCACATCTATCATGGTTTTTCCAGGCCCCTGCAAGGGAATCTCTCACACCTCATAAAATGGTTAAAATGGAAATAGCATCCGCGTATTTGATCTCTCGGTAGTTCTGTCTCGACTGCCGTAATCATGGCTTGCTCAAAGTCGAACACAATGCTTCTAGGTCTTCATCTATGGTTAGTAACTTCCCGAATTTTTTGCCGGTAATACTTGAAAGACGTGTCTGTAATCTGCAATTGTTTTGCTTACCATCAGGCAGTTAACAAAACACAGAACACGATTTGTATACATTCCATGTATGATAAAATACTGCTGATAAGGTCTTGGACATGTTCTTAAACTCCCATCACAATATATTTCGTGGCACATTTGTAAGTTTTCCATACTATCTGCCGTGGCAGATATAAGGAGTCCCCATTCAATGTCTTTGTTACAAGAGAAATTTTTCATCAGACCATGTTTGTTTCCTCGTTAAATGTATTGAAACATTGTCTATTAATGTTCTAGTAGGGCGCGGGTCATAGACGACCGGATTCCGGTATGTGTTCAACATCTCCCCCTCCTCTAGCGTAATTTCTGGCAGCGTTATCATAAACACGCTTGAAGGGAACACTTGGATCCTATCTGATGTTTTTGCGCAAAGTGTGAAGTGTTTTGTCCCGATTTTATTATATCGTTCTCCTCGTGTGTATGTTCATTTCGTGCAGTATCCGGATATTCGGTTCCTCGTCAAGATCGAAGACACGGGTCTGCAGATTTGCTTTTCACTCGGAACGCCAACACCGACAAAAGATAGCCTGTCTAGTCTACGGACTATTTTTCTGATGTTTAAACCCAATGTTTAGGAACCGACCATTTAACTTGCAAAAAGGGGGGGGGGGGGGGGGGCTTGGTTTTTTCCTAAAAAAAAAATTTGAAAATAATTTTTGATGAAAAAAATATTTCGGAAGCAGAGGGTAAGAAGGATTTCTGCTAAATAAAATAATGCTTATCATAAATAAAATATTCTGTCACGACGCCTTCAAAAAATAAATATTTTGTCCTGACCAAAACAAAAAACCAGGCCCCCCCCCTTTTCAAGTTAAATGGTCTGTCCCCTAGTAGGAGTTTGCCTCAGCGGTTTCCCGTGATGATTCTCGTTGGTCATTTTGACATACGATACAACTAAGAGTTTTTGATCATTTATATACGGAAGTTTAAAAGGGTATGTGATGCCAATTTTCAAGGGATATTGACACTCCCTACACATGAAATTCGTGAATGAAAAACGTTGCTAAAGAAATTGTCAATTTGGATGCCACGTTATGATTATACTTTGCAGTAGTGAACGTTTTCAAAATAGCACAACCTTCTTTTTATTATAAACATTAGCCCCTGAACCTGATCATAATATTTACAAGATTTCGTATTGTAGTACATCACAAAATTTGGAGCAGGTTTAATGTCTCGATCCTTGTCTGCATATGGGCATTTAATTTCAATTACAGCTTCTTAACCTACAACAATGGCATCAGGAAAGGCATCCAGAAATTGATATTTCACAAATAATCCTCATCTTATGTTTTAAATTTGTGCTTTAATTCAAAGCACATTAATGCATTCTTTTCATATTTTTTCTATAAACAGTAAAGAGAGACAGATTGACAACTAGGTATTCCGCCTACAGGTTGGCATACATGTATCACCAAATTTTGAGGCTTTCATTCTCCATTCCCTTTCTTAAAGCCATGCTGATTATCCTGATTTGTTTTCTTATGTTTTTTTTTCAATTTTGGCAGGTTTTTTTTATCAACCTGCAATCACAAATGTTATCCGAAATAATTACAGAACAATTGTAGAATCACAATAACACAAAAAAGATTCCACAAGTCATGACAGGCCTGCTTACAGATATGTTCTTTAGTGTTCATGGATCATGAGCTAAAATTTTGTTATGGGTGTTAGGAAAATCCCCTGCAAATTTGTAAAACTTGCTTAAAAATTATCCACTGGAAGATGTTTCTAAAGAATTGTTGGAAGGTTTTCAGACTCAATTACCATGGGCCACGTATATCAATTATTTCAAATAATCTGCGTTCTGCTGAAATACATAAAGATGAATTGCTGCAAAAAATTAACAAATAAGTATCATTAGGTAGAGTAGCAGGCCCATTTCCCCATAAGCCTATTTCCAATTTGCGTATAAATCCTGTTGGTCTTGTACCAAAAAAAAGTGGTGACTGGAGATTAATTAGTCATCTATCATCCCCTTTAGGTTCAAGTATTAATGATTTTATTGATCCAGAAAAGTGCTGTTTCTTATTCAAGTTTTGATAATGCTGCTCAAATGATCCAAAAATTAGGAAAATCTGCCAAACTTGGGGAAAAAGGACATATCCAGTTGCTTCCCCTGTATCCAGGCGATTTTTGTCTTACTAGATTTAAATTCTTAGATCATTATTACATTGACAAATGTCTTCCAATGGGCTGTTCAGTATCATGTTCTCTGTTCGAAAAGTTTTCATCATTTTTACAATGGGCAGTACAGGAAAAAACTGGATTATATACAATTGATCATTATTTGGATGATTTCTTATTTCTTGAAAGACCAGAAACGCTTGAATGTGAATTATTAATGCAGACTTTTGATAATTTGTATAAAAATTCAGGAGTTCCCATTGCAGAGGAAAAAAATGAAGGTCCAGTAACAAGATTGTGTTATCTAGGCTTAGGTATTGATACTGAAGAATTTAAAATATATGTTCCAGAAGCAAAAATAATAAAATAAAGGCACAGTTAAACACAACTTTAGGAAGAAAAAAGGTGACATTAAAAGAATTGCAATCACTTACTGGTAGCCTTGCCTTTTGTTCTAAAGCTCTGCCTGCAGCATGAGACGTTTTTATGGAGCAATGTCAGGAATCTGAAGAAGGTGTGGTGAATGTACGTTTACAGATGGATTGCAACACTCGTGTTTAGTTCGCTTATTATTCAAGTTCTTTGTCAGCCAGACAACTGTGCTCATTGTGCCAAAGTGGGAGCAACCAAGGACAAGGAGGCTTTAAAGACCCACAAGATAGTTCTGCCAATTGCCCAAAAGGAATCCTATAAAATAAACCTCAGTGTATACTGATTTAATCAATAAAGATTTCAAATTTGCCATTTTTCTTTTTTTTTATGAAAAAAACCATGTGCAAATACATACACGTCTATGTATAAATAAGTAGTTTCAAACGAACAGCATTTGATTTAATCTTTAATAATGGTACAATTTTTCCTAAAAAAATATAAAAATTTTCCTACCTACCTACCCACTCCCAGCATAGCAGAGTCGGGTTTGGGGAAACAAACAATATTTTATGTTAACTAAATGTTTCTTAAATACATTACAGACACATTTCAACAAACTTCATAGAAAAAATGAATATTCATGAGATAAAAACATTTAACAACCAATGGGAAGTGCTCTACCATAAAAATGGTACCACCCATAAAATGGACATCCTATTTAAACTGAGTTTACAGAAAAGCTTTCACATTTACAGATTTTTTAAATTTAACACAGCTTTCACATTTACAGATTTTTTAAATTTAACACAGAAAAATGGCGTGGATTTCAAAAATTAACAAAGAATTGGAAAAAATGTCATTTATAAAAATGGTGGACCCCAGAAGCATGCCATGCAAATTTTGCACCGTAGATGGTTTTGCACGGCGGGAAATGTTGCAAGTCAACAATTTCCTCAAGGACAACTCCCAATTTTCCCGAGAGGTATATGGGTTGTACCATGCATTGATCCATATGGATATTGGAGAGGGGTTCACAATGCTCTATTACCAAGATGTAAGAAGTTTGATGGCACTAAAACTAGAAATTAAGATTCAAATTAAGATTCCAACGTCACTCCACAACATTATATTTGCCAAGTTTACAATGCATGCAAGAAAAGGGGTAATCTGTCAATATCTATTCAAGTAGATTGTCTAAATTGGCTACTAACAACAATATTACAGAATGAATTTTAATGGCAATAGCAAGAACGGATTGAATTCCGATATTAAAATATTTGTCATTACAAAAGAGCCCAAAACATTTGAAGAGTTAAGACGTAGCGCAGAATTGGCAGAAAAGGCTGCATCTTAAACAAAATGAAATTCAATCATCTTATGAAAATGTTCTATCGGAAATCAAATCTCTTAAAAATGAACTGAAATCAGTCAATACCCATTCATGAAAATCAACCAAAGAAGGAAACCGATCAAAAATGTCATGGTAACAGTACCAACCCCGACACCACAGAAAGTTATTTACCAAGAATTCATACCACAACAAAGTGTATCTTTTCCGACAACTGGAAGAAGAAAATTTTACCAACAAAACTTTTAACCACAATACCCACCGAACTATAGGGTACATTACCCCAATCGACCACCTTTTCAGTACATTCCAAGATCCCCCATCTTTTTCAAATAGAAATTCTAGGGAATTCAACAGAATGCAAAACCGGGGTTTTCAAGGTACAAAAACGTTTAATCTAAGCAAACCGCGACAAGCCGTGATCCAAGCAATCCGCGATAAGCCGTGCCATGCAATCGTGTTCGAAATACTGTATGTTCATATTGTAACGGTTTTTGTATATCACGCGAGCAAAGGAATTATATTTAACTACAGATGCGTAACAAGTATTTTGGTTTAATTTGTTCAAAAGCAAGTACACATGCTTCTATTCAACACATTTTTTTCCTTTCCTGTTTCACCGGCCAAACAAATGGCCCAACTTCCTTTATTTTAGGTATGGCTAGCAAACTGAGTGAACTTCTTCAAACTATTGCACTTATGTCCAATGGGTGACGAACAAAGACTAAATGTGGTATCATTTTTAAAAAAAAAATCGGATATCAACTTAGCACCAGATCAATGGACAAATTCATTTGAAATTGAGTTACAATTAAATTTCACGGTACGCGGCCAGGCTTATGACCTGACTACTCCATATCCGCCCCCAAGGGAAGCGCTGGGCTTCCCCGTGGGACGAGCACTGGGAAACCTCCATTATGGTCACAGCAAAAGATGATTATTCTAAAAGAAGATAATGGCAATTATACTAGACATTCATCCAAACAAAAAAAGTTAATATTAAAATAGCAATTATAAGCAATCATCCAGTAATGTTTGGTAATCGAAACATGCAAAACGGCATTTCCAACTACAATAATCATCGATATATTAAATCTTGATGTAGGTCATCAGACAAATGAAACTTCAAAGAACATTTTAGGAAAAATACCAGCACCAAATTAAGTTACAAGACCTGTCTTGAAACTGGAACAAACTTCGGATATTTTTTAATGACACATTTGGACTTTAACCAAAATTCAATATTTTTCCAAACAACCAATCAGATTCAAAAGAAACACATAATTTTTAAGTCAGTGAAACACGTTAAAACATAATTAATGAAAATGTCTGACATAAGCAGTAGCTAATTAATGATCAAGAATTAAATAATTGCTAAAATATCTTACAATTAAAACATCTTTTTTTATGTATTTCAATATTAAATAGAACATTTTTTTGGAATATGGGTACAGTTTCAATTTCGCCAGATATGCAGAACCTCGCCTTCACGTAATGGATGCCCAGAGAAGGTCAACAGTCGCTCGCCACTATAAAGCAAGGTGCGTTGCGGGATTTCCTCCGAACTCCACTGTTAAAACCTCTGTGTGTTCATCCATATCAATTTTCATTTAAGGGCGAGTACAATTTATTTTGTTTTAAATATAATATATATTATAAATCATTTTATTTGCAACTTCTATTTAATAATTATATTTAAACGAAGATAAAAGATAATTGGGATAAAACTAAACTAAAAGTATTAAAAATTTATTTATAAACATTAACTTAATATTTCAGCTGTAATTGGTAAATATAAAAATTATAAATAAAGAATTTATGGGAAAACAAACACAGTTAATATTTCAAATATTTTAGTATTTTGGTCAAAATTCATTGTATGAAATATTATCAATTAATAAAGAATTCAACCGTTGAAACTTCTGTGTGTTCATCCATTTCAATTTTCATTTAAAGAACGTACCTCTTCCTCTGAGCTAGATCTCACAATCTATCTAAATACCATCGAGGAAAATATAAGCAGAACGAAAGAGTATGACGGGATTCGTCCCTTATATTTGGAACAACAAAAAGGGTGAATTTGCGTCATAACAAATGGTGCGAGAACCAAACTAAATTTTAAGAGTAGAAATTTCAAAATCGCCATAAACATGCCATATAATGAGGTGCAAAGCTAAATTTCGAATAGAATGAAGAAATTGGCTACGCCACTAAATTTTTCTGAACCACATAAGTACTTTACAAGATAAATAATAACTTGAAGACGATTTATCAAAAGACCTTATTCAACAAACAGCTTGGTCCGCAAATTTTCACAACCTGGAACGTTGCCTCCAAAACCCAGTGCACCTCCAGAACAACCAAAAAAAAAAACGTCAAAGTGTAAACTTTGGCAAATTCATGTTGTTGGGTCAGCTAAAATCCGACCTTGCAGCAACTGAACAAAATCCATCCAATATTTCGTTCAAATTACTTTTCACGGAAACTAAAACATCAACCAAGTTAGCTAATCCAGTCAAACCCAACTGAAAAATTGCTTGGTTTTAATTTACCACATGAAAGTTCTAGAAACCGAAGACGAACAAACCTTCTCGCACGATTCTATAAATACATTAAATGTTTCAAAACCCAATACTCAAATTGATTGATTGGATGTCTGCTTTACGTACAGCGAGCTGCATTTCAGATGTATTCAGGACGGGAACAAGTTAACAAAAAATCGAAGAATGTGTCCATGGGACACACACAGATGCCCCCGCTAAATGAAGACCCAATCAGGAAGTAGTTGTCTGACAGGTCTGAAAGTTGCTTAGGACGTACAACTTGTGATACTGAACCTCCCTGCCACATATCAAATTGTTCTCATGTACGGTTTCTGAGAAAAGCTTGACGGAAATTCGTACATAAGGACGGACATATTTACGTACAAATGAAGTCCCAAACAGGAAGTAGTTGTCCGACAGGTCTGAAAGTCGCGTAGGACGTACAACTTGTAATACTGAACCACCCTGCCAAATTTCAAATTGTTCTCATTTACGGTTTCAGAGAAAAGCTTGACGGAAATTTGTTCGGACGTACGGACATGAGTAATCCGTTACCCTTTTTTTTCCTCGTGTCCCATCCCATTTTCATTCATCATCATTTCATGTTCATTTTATCATCCATTTCATGTTCATCGCCTGAATATAGCTGAAATATTGCTGCTCGGGCGTTAAAGACCATTAATCAATCAATCAATCAATCAATCAAAACTTAATGCCCCCCGACATGTTGTCGCGGGGGCATAAAAATAAATCAACGGAAATATGGTTGGGATGGGTCACAGGGAATACAATTTAAACGGCCGCTGAAAAAGTATGGAGTTTTGGATAGGGGCGGAAAATTTAGCATTTTGTTGCGGCTACAATGAGCCTTCTCTTTATCGAAATCTACAAAATGGGTCTTTATCGTGCAAGGAGCTTGCCACTATCCAAACACGTTACCCACTACGGTCCGCGGTCAAGCTATGACCTGACAACGCCCCAACGAGAGGGTCTACCCTATCCGCCACCCGGGGACGCGCTGGGCTGCTCTGTGGGTCGAGCACTGGAATATTTAGACTGACACTTTAAAAGTATGGAGTTTTGGGTAGGGGCGGAAAATTAAGCCTTTTGTTGCGGCTACAATGAGCCTACTGTTTTTCGAAATCAACTAAATGGGTCTTTATCGTGCAAGGAGAATGCCACTCTCCAAACCGTATTATGACCTGACAACCCCCCAACTTACCCACTACGGTCCGCGGTCTGGCTTTCCGTATTATGACCTGACAACCCCCAACCTAAAACGAGAGGGTCTCCCCTATCCCCCACCCGGGGACGCGCTGTGGGTCGAGCATTGGAAACCCTCCTAGTACTCGAATTGACACTAGCAATAATATCACCGATAGTCCTCAAATATTGAAAGAGACCGATATTTTTGTAAAATCGAAAGACAATAGTACTAATTTAAATAGATTATTATTTAATTCTGTTAACATGTCTTCAGTTTTAAAAATCGGAGAAATTTCATGGCAATAGTTCAGAAAATATAATTGCACGGTTGTCAAAATGTACACAATGGTGTTAATTTTATGCTTTACCTTATGACAAGACGGCAAGTTCTTTTTTCATTTCAATTAGAAGGTCATGCAAATAGATTATTATTTAATTCTGTTAACATGTCTTCAGTTTTAAAAGTCGTTGAAATTTCATGGCGATAGTTCGGAAAATATAATTGCATGGTTGTCAAAATTTACACAATGGTGTCAATTTTATGCATTACCATATGACAAGAGGGCAAGTTCTTTTTCATTTCAATTAGAAGGTCATGCAAAAATATGGTATGACATTCTATCTGAAAAGATCAAGCAAAACTATGCCGCATTGATTGAAGCATTCAAATTAAGATTCCAACGTCACTCCACAACATTATATTTGCTAAGTTTACAATGCATGCAAGGAAAGGGGGAATCTGTCAATATCTATTTAAGTAGATTGTCTAAATTGGCTACTAACAACAATATTACAGAATGAATTTTAATGGCAAATGCAACGAACGGATTGAATTCCGATATTAAAATATTTGTCATTACAAAAGAGCCCAAAACATTTGAAGAGTTAAGACGTAGCGCAGAATTGGCAGAAAAGGCTGCATCTTAAACAAAATGAAATTCAATCATCTAATGAAAATGTTCTATCGGAAATCAAATCTCTTAAAAATGAACTGAAATCAGTCAATACCCATTCATGAAAATCAACCAAAGAAGGAAACCGATCAAAATGTTATGGTAACAGTAAGTTATTTACCAAGTATTCATACCACAACAAAGTGTATCTTTTCCAACAACTGGAAGAAGAAAATTTTACCCACAAAACTTTCAACCACAATACCCACCGAACTATAGAGTACATTACCCCAATCGACCACCTTTTCAGTACATTCCAAGATCCCCCTTCTTTTTCAAATAGAAATTCAAGGGAATTCAACAGAATGCAAAACCGTGGTTTTCAAGGTGAAAAAAGGTTTAATCCAAGCAATCCGCAACAAGCCGTACCATCGCAATGCAATAGTGTTCAAAATTCTGTATGTTCATACTGTAACGGTTTTTGTATATCACGCGAGTAAATGAATTATATTAAACTACAGATGTGTAACCCTAAAGACTTTTCGAAGTATTTTTGTTTAATTTATTCAAAAGCAAGTATAAATGCTTTTATGCATCACATTTTTCCCTAATCTTGTTTTGACCGGCCAAACAAATTGCCAAATTTATTGTATATTTAAGACATGGCTAGCAAACTGCGAGTACTTCTTTAAACTATTGCACTGACACTTCTTCTGTTATGGTCAATGGGTGACGAACAAAGGCTAAATTATGGTATCATTGTTCAAAAACAATCGGATATTAACTTAGCATGAGATCAATGGACTATTACATTTGAAATTGAGTTACAATTAAACTCGAATATACATACATCGAGACAATATTGCCAAAATCACGCAACACCATGCTGCATTAAATAAATCAACTACTTAAGCAAGTAGATTAAATACAAACAAATGTTAAACATCATTGAAACCAATCAGTTGTTGATTAAGTTAATACCACGAATTAGGAAAACTACTAGTTCAATATTGTCGAGTTGCCACCACCAATGATGTTCAAAAAGATATAAAATCATTGCAATCAAAGAAACAAAATTTTGAACGCATAATTAAACTATGGTATGGGCTTTGATTCATTTTTAAATATTTAGATGAGATGAAAAGAAATATAATGAAAATTTTGTGAAATACATAATCTGATAGTGGAAAATTCATGTTGGATTAGTGCACAAATTCACGTTGGATTACTGTCATTCTGTGCTTATACAATTTATTTCTTATTATTGTTTAATTACAATGTCTAGTTAGATGTTCATTACCTTTATTAACATCAACATCATTATCAAATATTTTAGAAACATTTATAACAACCTAAAAAAAAAAATATCATTTTTCTTTATATTTATAGATGCATTGTTGATTGTTGTTATAATGAAGTACAGGATGATCAGCTTTTAAATTGATTCAATATAAAAGAACAACTAAAGATAATAACCGGCGTTAGTTTAAGCTAAATTGGGAGGATTGTGATAATTACCGGCGTTAGTTTAAGCTAAATTGGGAGGATTGTGATAATTCCCGGCGTTAGTTTAAGCTAAATTGGGAGGATTGTTGTGACGTAACTAGTTTGTGTAATAATAGTTAACATTTATCATGTGGATTATTATTAAGGTTTCGGCTGTTGAATGCTTTGTGTGTTCATCCATTTTATTGACACATTTTCATTTATAAATGTCGCCTCTTGCGTCAAGCTAGAACTCGCAATATAATCAATATAATATTAAGGAACATGTAGACCGAACGAATTGAGTAAGTCGGGATTCCTCCCTTATATTTTGGACCAAGAAAAGGTCGAATTTGCGTCATAACAATACCCATCCATGAATCGTCTCGTCTCAAAACAATATGACAAACTGGTGCTCATTAAGCAATACTTTCAAAAATTCTGTAATCACACATTTCGCCCTCTTCAAATATTCCAGATGTGAATATAGTGTAATGGCTGCGCCTACAATATCAAAACGAAAAAGAAGAGATGAGGACGAAGACTGGGGCCCCAGTTCATCTCAAACAACAAATGAAACAAGCATCAAATAAATTGGCTTTTGATTGACTAGTTCTTTGCTTTTAATCCAACGAGCACTATTAGAGCTGTATTCATACAAGAACATGCTTACAATCAATCAATTTAGGAAGTATGCATGGAGAGGGGAGAATTTGAATCGTACGGTATACCGCATGCAGTGACCGTGGCACTCGTAAAACACGTCAGCTACTTCGGTCCACGGCCATGCTTACTGCATTGTAGGACCATTCAGTACCTTAAAAAGGGGGCCTCCACTTTTCGCCAACCGGAGACGCGCTTCGCAGCTTTGGGAATCCTCCCACAATTACCTTTGAAAGATAATTTTAAGAAACACCGGCTTCCCCATATTTATTTCTTTTCTGAGGAAACGAACAGACTGGCACCTATTTTTCAGTGATTTTTTGTTGTATTTAAACTGACCCGTTTTAAACCTCGCCACTACAACATTTGGTATCTATATGTCACGAAACTTTGGCTGTATTTGCCTTTAGTTGTCATTTTAATGCCTTGTAGTATATATAAAGGTTTAAGTAATAATAATACGGCCAATCCTGAAAGAATAGCTATACACTAGGCGATCCTAACCGACACCGTCGTGATCGCGTTCAACTCTACTGCAATGTCATTAAAATATACTTTTATCAAAAAGCTAAGCTTATTGGTAAACTTAGAATATTTTAATTATATATATATATATATCGTTACCCACACACATTATAAACAATAATGGTTCAATATTTACGTTCACCACTGAAATTTTGTTCTATAATCCACTCCAACACCCAGAGAGAATGTCGAAATTAGATTCAGAAATTGAACAATATTTTGTACACCAATCTATAGTTCTTTAAGTTTCTAGATTAGTTTTAAATTTCTAAATACCTATTAACTAGAATCATTTTCCAATTCAAACTCCTTTAATGATATACATATAGGTTTATTATAATATTGCAGTGCTTCGCGGATAACACTTGACGTTACAGTAGCGTATTATATTGATCTTGAACTTTCTCGACATTTAATATCGTCTTGCTACAGAATAGTGTACTGTGGATTGCCCGGAATTACTGGATGAGTGTTTCTAAACAATGGCTTATTGTATAACAACGATTTACATCCTTACATGTTGACAGTCTTTGAATATGAATTGTGTTAACTTCACATCTATCATGGTTTTTCCAGGCCCCTGCGAGGGAATCTCCCACACCTCATAAAATGGTTAAAATGGAAATAGCATCCGCGTATTTGATCTCTCGGTAGTTCTGTCTCGACTGCCGTAATCATGGCTTGCTCAAAGTCGAACACAATGCTTCTAGGTCTTCATCTATGGTTAGTAACTTCCCGAATTTTTTGCCGGTAATACTTGAAAGACGTGTCTGTAATCTGCAATTGTTTTGCTTACCATCAGGCAGTTAACAAAACACAGAACACGATTTGTATACATTCCATGTATGATAAAATACTGCTGATAAGGTCTTGGACATGTTCTTAAACTCCCATCACAATATATTTCGTGGCACATTTGTAAGTTTTCCATACTATCTGCCGTGGCAGATATAAGGAGTCCCCATTCAATGTCTTTGTTACAAGAGAAATTTTTCATCAGACCATGTTTGTTTCCTCGTTAAATGTATTGAAACATTGTCTATTAATGTTCTAGTAGGGCGCGGGTCATAGACGACCGGATTCCGGTATGTGTTCAACATCTCCCCCTCCTCTAGCGTAATTTCTGGCAGCGTTATCATAAACACGCTTGAAGGGAACACTTGGATCCTATCTGATGTTTTTGCGCAAAGTGTGAAGTGTTTTGTCCCGATTTTATTATATCGTCCTCCTCGTGTGTATGTTCATTTCGTGCAGTATCCGGATATTCGGTTCCACGTCAAGATCGAAGACACGGGTCTGCAGATTTGCTTTTCACTCGGAACGCCAACACCGACAAAAGATAGCCTGTCTAGTCTACGGACTATTTTTCTGATGTTTAAACCCAATGTTTAGGAACCGACCATTTAACTTGCAAAAGGGGGGGGGGGGCTTGGTTTTTTCCTAAAAAAAAATTTGAAAATAATTTTTGATGAAAAAAATATTTCGGAAGCAGAGGGTAAGAAGGATTTCTGCTATATAAAATAATGCTTATCATAAATAAAATATTCTGTCACGACGCCTTCAAAAAATAAATATTTTGTCCTGACCAAAACAAAAAACCAGCCCCCCCCCTTTTCAAGTTAAATGGTCTGTCCCCTAGTAGGAGTTTGCCTCAGCGGTTTCCCGTGATGATTCTCGTTGGTCATTTTGACATACGATACAACTAAGAGTTTTTGATCATTTATATACGGAAGTTTAAAAGGGTATGTGATGCCAATTTTCAAGGGATATTGACACTCCCTACACATGAAATTCGTGAATGAAAAACGTTGCTAAAGAAATTGTCAATTTGGATGCCACGTTATGATTATACTTTGCAGTAGTGAACGTTTTCAAAATAGCACAACCTTCTTTTTATTATAAACATTAGCCCCTGAACCTGATCATAATATTTACAAGATTTCGTATTGTAGTACATCACAAAATTTGGAGCAGGTTTAAAGTCTCGATCCTTGTCTGCATATGGGCATTTAATTTCAATTACAGCTTCTTAACCTACAACAATGGCATCAGGAAAGGCATCCAGAAATTGATATTTCACAAATAATCCTCATCTTATGTTTTAAATTTGTGCTTTAATTCAAAGCACATTAATGCATTCTTTTCATATTTTTTCTATAAACAGTAAAGAGAGACAGATTGACAACTAGGTATTCCGCCTACAGGTTGGCATACATGTATCACCAAATTTTGAGGCTTTCATTCTCCATTCCCTTTCTTAAAGCCATGCTGATTATCCTGATTTGTTTTCTTATGTTTTTTTTTTCAATTTTGGCAGGTTTTTTTATCAACCTGCAATCACAAATGTTATCCGAAATAATTACAGAACAATTGTAGAATCACAATAACACAAAAAAGATTCCACAAGTCATGACAGGCCTGCTTACAGATATGTTCTTTAGTGTTCATGGATCATGAGCTAAAATTTTGTTATGGGTGTTAGGAAAATCCCCTGCAAATTTGTAAAACTTGCTTAAAAATTATCCACTGGAAGATGTTTCTAAAGAATTGTTGGAAGGTTTTCAGAAAGGCTTCAGACTCAATTACCATGGGCCACGTATATCAATTATTTCAAATAATCTGCGTTCTGCTGAAATACATAAAGATGAATTGCTGCAAAAAATTAACAAATAAGTATCATTAGGTAGAGTAGCAGGCCCATTTCCCCATAAGCCTATTTCCAATTTGCGTATAAATCCTGTTGGTCTTGTACCAAAAAAAAGTGGTGACTGGAGATTAATTAGTCATCTATCATCCCCTTTAGGTTCAAGTATTAATGATTTTATTGATCCAGAAAAGTGCTCAGTTTCTTATTCAAGTTTTGATAATGCTGCTCAAATGATCCAAAAATTAGGAAAATCTGCCAAACTTGGGGAAAAAGGACATATCCAGTTGCTTCCCCTGTATCCAGGCGATTTTTGTCTTACTAGATTTAAATTCTTAGATCATTATTACATTGACAAATGTCTTCCAATGGGCTGTTCAGTATCATGTTCTCTGTTCGAAAAGTTTTCATCATTTTTACAATGGGCAGTACAGGAAAAAACTGGATTATATACAATTGATCATTATTTGGATGATTTCTTATTTCTTGAAAGACCAGAAACGCTTGAATGTGAATTATTAATGCAGACTTTTGATAATTTGTATAAAAATTCAGGAGTTCCCATTGCAGAGGAAAAAAATGAAGGTCCAGTAACAAGATTGTGTTATCTAGGCTTAGGTATTGATACTGAAGAATTTAAAATATATGTTCCAGAAGCAAAAATAATAAAATAAAGGCACAGTTAAACACAACTTTAGGAAGAAAAAAGGTGACATTAAAAGAATTGCAATCACTTACTGGTAGCCTTGCCTTTTGTTCTAAAGCTCTGCCTGCAGCATGAGACGTTTTTATGGAGCAATGTCAGGAATCTGAAGAAGGTGTGGTGAATGTACGTTTACAGATGGATTGCAACACTCGTGTTGAGTTCGCTTATTATTCAAGTTCTTTGTCAGCCAGACATCTGTGCTCATTGTGCCAAAGTGGGAGCAACCAAGGACAAGGAGGCTTTAAAGACCCACAAGATAGTTCTGCCAATTTGCAGGGACTGTTCTGCCATTGGGATGATTCCGCCCAAAAGGAATCCTATAAAATAAACCTCAGTGTATACTGATTTAATCAATAAAGATTTCAAATTTGCCATTTTTCTTTTTTTTTTATGAAAAAAACCATGTGCAAATACATACACGTCTATGTATAAATAAGTAGTTTCAAACGAACAGCATTTGATTTAATCTTTAATAATGGTACAATTTTTCCTAAAAAAATATAAAAATTTTCCTACCTACCTACCCACTCCCAGCATAGCAGAGTCGGGTTTGGGGAAACAAACAATATTTTATGTTAACTAAATGTTTCTTAAATACATTACAGACACATTTCAACAAACTTCATAGAAAAAATGAATATTCATGAGATAAAAACATTTAACAACCAATGGGAAGTGCTCTACCATAAAAATGGTACCACCCATAAAATGGACATCCTATTTAAACTGAGTTTACAGAAAAGCTTTCACATTTACAGATTTTTAAAATTTAACACAGCTTTCACATTTACAGATTTTTTAAATTTAACACAGAAAAATGGCGTGGATTTCAAAAATTAACAAAGAATTGGAAAAAATGTCATTTATAAAAATGGTGGACCCCAGAAGCATGCCATGCAAGTTAGACGAATTTGGAGGACTCGTGCTTCTCGTTGAAAAAGAAAAGTCGGTCAGCAAAGGCATTTCAAAAGTTGCGAAAGAAACTCAACTTCGACACGAAAATTTCAGAGACTGTCTCTTGAGGAGCAAGTCGACCATGCATGAAATGAAATTAATAAGAAGTGAAAGACATCAATTGCATATGAACAATATTGTAAAACGAGGTTTAAGCAACTTTGACGACAAACGATTCTGGGATGGAATTTATAGTCTAGCGTTTGGTCACTATAAACTTAAATAAGAATTCACCATGTTCATTAATAAATTACTATTGAAATAAAACTGATTATGTATCGATATTGTCTTCTTTCTTCAGTGTTGTCCACTCTATTATAGCGTGACCTAGTATCCGTTTTCTAACTGTGGCACATTTTACAAAACATGCAGTAGCACGCAAAAAACCATTATTGCAAAATAATGACCAGTTATCTCTCATTATTTACCGTTTTTCTGTTGATGTATCCTTCAAAATATTTGGTATAACTGTTTCAACCGTGTGAATCGATTTTGTTTTATAGACATAGCATGTCTATGATTTTTCTTACATTTGTTTAATCACGGTTTTGTCTGTTCGTTGAATACCGTTTCTTGAATACCCTACGGCATTGTTTGTTTGTTAGTTTGTTTGTATCTTGAAGTTCTATGTTGTTTTGATTTTTGTTTCTTCCTTTTTGTTTTTGGTTTGCTTTTGTTTAGCAGACACGACATAGACTGTGGTGTTTAATCACGGTTTTGTCTGTCCTGTGAATACACTTTTTTGAATACTCGATACCTCGTGTTTTTTCTGAATGAAAATACTATAAATCGACGAACAAGACACATGTGTTGTTATGAAGTAAAGCCAGAAAATATAAAATTAATTTATTCTTGAAGAAAATATGTAAATACATGTACATATATAGAAAAATATAACTTCATTGTTTAACCACTAAGTACCAGTGTGATCAATTTTTCCGTAGAAAAACATTACATAAAATATTCATCGAAAATTTCTCTAGGAATGTCATACACTTGTTCCCTTATACCACTCACGGTAGCGTCAGTGGAAAATTTGACCTTTTTTGGTATATTCGAATCTTCTCCAGTAAAACGTCTTTTTCTAGCTAAAATTGGAATCGGTTTTCCAAAAGTTGAATCCTTTACATCTAACTTTTCTTGTAGATATGACACTGTATCTGCTACTGGGGACACCGGTTCCACACTGGGTGTGTATGATGGGTTATAAAACCCTGTCACATTCAAGGAATCATCGTTCTAAAAACGAAATATATATATATGCTAACAACGTGAAATAATGTCACTCTAGTGAAAACATTTTTCAATATATCGTTTGAACCTCTCTTAGTAGGAAGGCACTTAGCTTGCAAAAATGCATGTGAATAATCTCATTATAAATTTATCGGAAAAAAATTCCCCATTTTTACCCGGTAAGTAACCTATCCATCAATTCTCTACATATTTTAACGGGGTGACCAATACGACTCTTCGAACATGAGATTTCATTAATATCAACAAAGAATCAAATGGATCTCATAATAAGAAAAGTTGACGAATGTATTTTAAAAATTGAACCTAAAAACTTTTTCATAAATGTATTCATTTACTTACCCTTTCCAATTCAACATGAAGAGCATCCAGTAGGTTTTTCATTGAGAACAGCTCATCGAACTCATCTTTTCCTAGGAACATGGAATTCTTTTCATATTTCCCGGATCTGTTATCGCACAAGGTAACGTACGTATAGTGTGGCGGTGCTGAACTTTTACTCATAACCACTTTTTTTCCTTCCAAATGACAGTCTGATTTCTGGCTTTCCATCTTGTCTAATTCTCTTTGTAACGTTTTCCATTTTGAAAGAAAAAATGATGATCTATGGAGTAACTTCCAATTTTTATAAGTAAAATAATTAACGACGATTGGTTGAATGAAAGACGCGGAACGAAGGAATAATGTGATTGGTTGTTTAATTATTATTAAGCGAACAAACAATAAATGAGTCATCTTTCCCCCCAAAAATTCAGTCTGAAAAAAAAACTCATTGGTATATCATGCGAAGCAGAACAGCGTCACTCTTTGCAAACAATAAAGATTTTGGTTATCTTATCCCATTAAAATTCAATCTGAAAAATCATTGGTATATCACGTGAAGCAGAACAGCGTCACTCTATGCAAAAAAACCAATTTGTTATCTTAACCCATTAAAATTCAGTCTGAAAAATCGTTAGTATATCATGCAAAGCAGAACAGCGGCGTCATTCTATAGACACACAAAACGATAAAGAAATGTGTCATCTTTCACGTCTTTACAAAATTTATAACGCACTATCCCAATCAGAACAGTGTTTAAATTTTGTAGCTACGTATTTACCTACCAAAATTATTAAATGTAATGTTTACAACCTAATTTAGTCAAATTACTTTGTCAATTTAAATTACATACATTTTACACTTTTTTGTAATTAAAACTACCACAATGTGTGAAAAGATTCAAATGATAAAAAAATATCAATTTTAAATAACCCGCCACTTTCACGCTCGCTGCACACGTGCTCCGACATCCGGGTACCTTTTTCATCTGCCTCGCAATCGACATCATACGCTTTTCTCGATCTAGAATTCTTACTGTCGAAAATCATTTACGTAGTCTGTTCGAAGATGTATTTTATGTTTGTTTTATTTATGCTTAATGTGTGTTCTGGATGTGGATATGAAGTTGGTCCAGGGACCTGTGATGTGCTGGAAAATTACGTATTCAGCATCACAGGGTTGAGATGTAAATATAACGGTGTCATATCATTTTTATTCAATGGTTTTGGTAGGAACGAGGACGTAGAACTTATTACCTTCGACACCTTTTCTGAGAATTCATTTTTTAAAGTCACTTTTCCCGGAGTATTACAAAGGATACAAGTTTTTTTCTGGTAGTTCAGAACTATGTACCAACTTCGACGTTCCGATTGATGTCAGTATTGTCATCAACGACATTCGTTGCGTAAGTAAATAATATAAATTATGTTTAGTTGACAATGATTGAAAACTCGATGAATTTGAAAAAGTATATATGCATAGATCGGAATAGTCGTCTAGGTTTTAGTTGATTCAAGAACAAGGGGGATAATTCGAAATGATCACGATGAAAGCTCATTGGAATATTGTGAAAAGTTTCAATCATACATCTTGTTTACACTCATGATAGTGTTTATTTCTTCACTTTTACTGAAATTTTATTACAGATTTTCTTGAAAACCACCAGAACCCAGACAGATATCATGACAACACAAGAATGGTCATGTTTCTCTCCGTAGTGGTTCTGTACGAGTTGTTTTTGTACTCCTTAATATGTCTACCATTTCTCAAACAATACTCTGTATGTCAAATTTTTCGTGAAGGTTAACCATGTCATTTTACACAAGTTTACAATTCAAATAACCACATTGAAATTTTTGCAGTTCACTATTAAATTAACTTGGACATTAACGATCATCGAATTTATGTGCATGTTTGAATGATTAATATATACATGTCTATAAAATAAAACTGCTATTTGTTTGACTTGTCGATTCTTTGCAAATAAAAAAAAATTTTATTTCACATAAACATTAATCCACATGTTCAGACATTAGATGCTTGTGTAAGTAACCAATCATCAATGTTTCCTTTAGACACGGCTAAATTGTTTAGTTGCTTGTCATCGAAGTATAATGAATTTATCTCTTTTTTTTGGTAATCAAGGTAGAATTTTATTGACCTTGCTAAGATATCATCACCAAGTGGTTGTGTTATGTTTTGGTTGTGCATAAAAATCACACCTTTTTTTTGTTTTGACAGTTGACCAATACTGTGACGAAAACACTGACTGCAGAAGAGTGGGTGAGTCTTTTGTGGGTTTTTGGTTTAGCATATAGTTTTACTATATAATAATTATAATAATAATAACTGCTTTCCAACTTTTTCTTGTTTTTCAAATGGTTTTTTTTCTTGTAGATTACAGCTACTAAGACTAAGACATTGATAACTACTATTGAGATTGCAGAAGAATGGGTGAGTTAAATCCATATATTTATAAGCTCTCAAATAGTAGAAGAGTCTTTGGAAGTAGCCCTACATACTTGGTGCCTGCAAAATTGTCTTGTTGGTCATCAAGGTTATTTGAGAGAATCTATTATGTTCTAAAAAATTTTAAAAATGATTTACTTGTATTCTGCAGTATTGCATAAATTGTAAAGAACAATAAAATTTAACTTCATGTTGATTTTGATTGTTTTCTAGACAATGGACACCCCAACTGCCATTACAGTTACGATATCACCGTCCACAGTCAGTACTTCTACAGTTACAGTTACTTTATCTGCATCAACAGTTCCTTCAAATGTAAGTTAAGTTTAAGTTTAAAAATAGTTATTTGCTTTGAGCAATGGGATTAGATATAAGTGCAATTTACAAAGGTTTTCTCTACAATACAAAATAACATATATTTAAAATTTTTAATTTATGTAATTGACAAGATGTCCAATGTCTATTTCTTGCTCAGATGTTTGTCTATGTGGTGGTGATGTCTGTGCTTCTGTTACACTCTGTCTAGATGATGATGGCTGGGCAGATGGCAGTCTAATTGGGGGTGATAATGGTGGACTTCTTGGTGTCACCCCTCTCATATTAGTATCACTATGGAAAAAGGATGAAATCAGAGACTCTCTGAAATAAAAATATAATGTTTTTAATTTCAGGTTCCTCAAGAAAAAAACAATGGAAACCCTTGACCTGTTTGGTTACAAGCTTTTTTAGGATCTTTGCTTGGTAAGTTTTTAAAAAATGACTTGAATATCTATTGTTGAAGTCAAACATGATTCAATATACACTGTGAAAAGTAATTTGCATATGCATCTTTTTTTTATGTGACATGTTCTTTTTTTTCATCCCAAATGTAATGAAAGTTCTTAAAAATTTATTCCACATGTTTGTGTCAACTTTTAGTAATCATAATGTGTAAAAAGCTTACAGATGTTTGCATATCCTATTCTCAGTTTTTAGACGTGTATTATCCGTTATACTTAGATAAAGAGGGTTTTTCTTTTACAGTGTCACTGATAAGTCTGGTCATTTGTTTGGTTGTATTTTTTATCAATCGTCACAAGAAAAAGCAGACTACAAGGAGAACACTTCCATTGAATACAAGAAGGTCACTCCATATTCATGACCCTATAGAAAATCCGCACAGTATTGAATCAATAAATTTATTTCAAGTCATGGGTGAACTTTTAGAACAACCATCGCTAGAACCTGAATCTATTGAAACTTCTTTTATATATTTGCAGAATATGGACAGTCCATAATTCTTATTTTGATTGCCACAAGACAGATTTTACAAAAGATAAATTTAAATCTTGAAAAAATTAAAGAACTTTTTGAAAAAATTCATCAATATGTTTACAAGTCAGAAGAACAACCAACACCACATAACGATCTGCAACAACCAATTCCTCCTAATGAACCTAGGCAACTCAGAAGAAGTGCACATGGAAGAATTCTTAGGCCTGTAAATAGACTAAATTTATAAATACCTCTGTTTCAGCAGGTCTTCACATTTTTCTTTTATTTTTTGACTTATTCTTCTTCTAGTGTTTTTCAAAAGCATTATAAGTCCAGTAATTGTCGACTCATCATACATAATGAGTGGATCCTCAATGTCATGTAATAAAATGTGGAATATTTCAAGCAGGAATGTTCTTTGCCCCCTGTTGATTTCAGCTCTTTTGAAAATTCCGTTATTTCATCCTTGGCCATTGGGTGTAAAAAGCACTTATGGCACGGATACACACCAGTTTTATGTTTTGAAAGATATCTGAACTGATTTATATAATTTCTACTATTCATCTTGTTGACCGTTAAAGAACTGTGAAATTGGGTAGAATTCTGTTGTTTAAGTAAGGGTTAAAAGATTTGTTTTGATTGGCTAAAATTTAATTTTTTATAAAAGATATTGTTTTTGTTAAACCCTGTTTATAATTTGCATAAGAAAAAAAATGGGAGGGTGGTTTAACATATATTTTGTTTTTGACTATCTCCAATTATAATTTAAATACCTTATGGCGGTATTTTGGATTTGTAAACATATTGATGAATTGTTTCAAAAGTGGAGGTTTAAACCATGCATATTTATAAAAACTTTTGTAAAATATGTCTTTGGTACCTAAATAATCTACACTTTTGGTTTTACTTTGTCATATTTAAAATAACTAATCAACATGTAGATCAGCTGTGGGAGTCGCTAAGTTTTTTTTTTTTTTTTAATAATAACATTCCTATTTTTTTCTTTTTTTTAAATCTTTGTTCTTCTGTTAGTTTTCGTTTCATGATCATTAGCTGTATGATAATGTCCATTGATATCACTTGGTTATAGTTGTTGATACTTGATGGTTGTGAACATATACTGCTATATGTTTTTATAATTATAATGATAATAGAGTCCAACATTCCTTTAATAAAATGATAATTATCAGGGTGTTTCCGTTGCTTTTTATTGAATTGTTGATTTTTATCACACCAGTATTTTTACCTCAGTGAAAAGTTTTAAAGTGGGTAACATAATGCACATGTCAATAAATCACTATAAAACTTATTTGGATTGTAATGACCATTATGAGCCTTCATTTTATACTATAGTGTTGCTACAATTCATATTGCTGATCTCAGGAATATTTATGACATAGGTTTTCTTTTAATGAATAGTTTTGTCTATGTTTATTGTGGTATAATAGTGTGTGATGGCCTTTATTGTTAGTATTTATCACTCAATTTGGTATTACACTGTATCATGATCTTTTATTCCTGTGATTTCTATTAAGTTTTCACATGTGAAGATTGTATATTATGTAAATAATTTTATGAGCGAGTCAAGAATGCCAGTATTATTCCACTGTTATGTTTATTGTTGAAAATCTTTTTTTATACCTTTTCAAACATATACACTTTAAAATAAAAAAAATACAATTAGAAATTTACGCCATTTTCCTTTTTTAGCTCACCTGACCCACACCCAAAGGGTCAGTGTGAGCTATTCTCATCACTTTGCGTCCGTCGTCGTCGTCTTCGTCGTCGTCGGCCGTAAACTTTTTACATTTTAATCTTCTTCTCCACAACCACTTGTCCAATTGGAACCAAACTTGGCAGGAATGTTTATTGGGTGGTTCTTAACAAAGTTTGAGTTTTTGGTGCTGATCAAATATGAAACATGGCTGCCAGGGCCATTAATGCGTTCTGATTGGCTGAAATTCAAAAATCTTCTTCTCATAAACTGCTTGGCAGATTGATTTGAAATATTGCAGAAATGTACCTTAGATGGTCCTCTACAAAGTTTGAGTTTTTTGTGCCGATCCAAAATCCAAGATGGCCGCTATCGCAGGACATAGTTTAACATAGGACCCTATAGGAAAAACATACAAACAACTTCTTCTATGAAACTGTTCCACACAATGAAGCCAAATTAATAAGGAAATGAAGCTTGCATAATTATCTTATTGTTTTGGGTTTTTCGAGCCAATTGCAAATTTAAAGTTAAATTTTTAACTTGTGTGGGAAGGTGTTAGAAGAAAAGTTTTGAAACTACTTTTATTCATTCATTCATTTTATCCATTTATTTTAATTAATAAAAATATGTGTGTTGTCCTGAAAGGAACTTTAATATATAGTGATGATAACCTCATCTGAACTCTGTAATTGTTTTACAATATCAGACATTTTATTACTTTAGAATCTCCTGTGGTGTTGACTTTCCTAATTGTAGACAATGTGAGGATGAACTCAGAAATCATAACCTAGCAGAGGTTAGTATTTACAACTTTAATTTTACTGTAGATTTAGTTTGATATGTTAATATTTTTTTATATTACATGTGTAGGAGGTCCATCTTTATGTCACATTAAGTAGAAAATGACATCATTGCATAACATGTATATATGCAAATTTAAAGAAAAATGGGCTACAAAAAGTATATTGAAATTTTCACCGCTGCAAATTAAGAGGCCAAAATAATGGAAAACTACTTGATAGATACACGAGTAGAATTGACCGACTTTGCCTTATCCAACGCAATAAGTGATGTACAAACATTGTTAAATCAGAAATTTACAGAATATAAACTATTAACTACAGACATTAGATATTACTATTAAAACGCTATTGTGTATGTCGTTAGAAATGCAACTACATTGTGTTTATCTGTGGATTTTCCTGTCACAACAAATCTAAAAACGTTCATTACTTTTCAAACTATTTTCGTGGTACCTTTAAATAAAATAACCGACCATGGCACATTGTTATTAAACATTCCTAAATATTTACTTGTCAATTTCAGACAACCACAATCAAACTAAATGATAGGGAGGATGCGAATTTTATCTATGCTGATTTTTCATAATGTGGGAAAGAACAACGCTATTAAACATAGTCGAATAAGCTGCTTTTCTAAACATTGAGACTGCAGAATTAGAAAAAACACATTCCGCTTCTGGACATCAATTAATATACCGTTCAACATTATATTCCTTTCATTCTCAGACTATTAACGCGAGGTTATCAACACAAAATTTAAAAGGTTGTATCGAGACAGGAGAAATTTAGAGGAATGGAAGAGTAAAAATTCGAGTACTGTGGTTGTCAAGAATGTACCAAAATGAGACGTGTTCGTAAATGGTGGTAGGATGTTAACGATCCCAACTCTCACAATCATTTAACGGTCCGCGGTCAGGCTTATTACCTGACTACTCCCTATCTGCCAGCCGGGGACGCGCTGGGCTGCTGTTCGGGTACAGCATTGGGAACCCTCCAGTATGGTTCCAACACAAGAAAAAAACTTCGGCCCATTGCAGTTTTTAGTCAATTATAACGACTTTTTAAAAACATTGTGTATAAACTAGAGTGCAGCGACATTAAACATACAAAATATTCTTTCGTGAATCAAATCTCTTAAAAATGAATTATAAAAATTAAAGATGCGTTAACTTAAAGACTTTTCGACGTATTTTGGTTTCATTTGTTAAAAAGCAAGTACACATGCTTCTATTCAACACATTTATTTTCCTTTCCTGGTTTCACCGGCCAAACAAATTGCCTGTACTTCTTCAAATTATTGAACTGATGTCCAATGGCTGACGAACAAGACGAAATGTGGAATCGTTTTTCAAAAACAATCGGATATCAACTTAGCACCAGATCAATGGACAAATTTATTCGAAATTAAGTTACAATTAAATTTCACGGTACGCGGCCAGGCTTATGACCTGACTACTCCCTATCCGCCCCCAAGGGAAGCGCTGGGCTACTCTGTGGGTCGAGCACTGGGAACCCTCAATTATGGTCACAGCACAAGGGGATTATTCTAAAACAACAAGATAATGGCAATTGTACTAGACATTCATCCAAACAAAAAAAAGTTAATAGCAATTATAATCATCTAGTTATGTTTAGTAATCAACATGCAAAACTTCTAAAGCGTTTCCAACTGCAATAATCATCGCTATATTAAATCTTGATGTAGGTCATCAGACAAATGAAACTTCAAAGAACATTTTAGGAAAAATACAAGCACCAAATTAAGTTACAAGACCTTGAAACGGAACAAACTTCTCCGGATATTTTTTAATGACACATTTGGACTTGAACCAAAATTCAATATTTTTCCAAACAATCAATCAGATTCAAAAGAAACACATAATTATTACGTCAGTGAAACACGTTAAAACATAATTAATGAAAATATCTTACATAAGCAGTAGCCAATTAATTATGAAGAATTAATAATTGCTAAAATATCTTACAATTAAAACAATTTTTTAATGTATTTCAATATTAAATAGAACAATAATTATAGTGCAAAGTAAATTCAAAATTAATTTGAACAATATTTTGGAATATGGGTAAAGTTTCAATTTCGCCAGATATGCAGAACCTCACCTTCACGTAATGGATGCCCAGAGAAGGTCAACAGGCGCTCGCCACTATAAAGCAAGGTGCGTTGCGCGATTTCCTCCGAACTCCACTGTTGAAACCTCTGCGTGTTCATCCATATCAATTTCCATTTAAAGGCGAGTACAATTTATTTTAATTTAAATATAATATATATTGAATCATTTTTATTTGAAACTTCTATTTAATAAATAAATAAATAAATTTAAAATAAGATATAAAAGTTTATTGATTGATTGGATGTCTGCTTTACGTCCAGCGAGCAGTATTTCAGCTATATTCAGGACGGGGAAAGATATAAAATATAATCGAGATAAAACAAAACTAAAATTATTAAAAATGTATTTATTAACATTAACTTAATATTTCACCTGTATTTGGTAAATATAAAAATTATAAATAAAGAGATTAAAAGGAATTATTACTATTCATGTAAAAAACTTTCATTATCATTGGAGTTCTATTATTCTGGCATATGTTAACAAAGAACAAATAGCGTAGTAGTATTATGCATAAGCAAATTACATGCCATATGCATATAGGCGGGGCTACTGGGCGTTGCTTAATAAATATGTCATGACTGATTTTTTGGACATCAACTATGCGCTTTATACAATGAGAAAATATTATCTTACCGAAGTTTTGGTTTAAAGTATATAGTCTGACAACAGGCTGAAGGAAAATGTCAACATGTAGGTTTGGCAATGTTTATTATGTTTATAATGTTTATTAAACTTGTTTAATTTGGGATGAATTTTGTTAGCACATGCCATTGCCTGATTTGATCTTATTACGATGTTGGATCAATTATCATTCATAGTAATAATAACTTCGGGAAGTGCATTATGCCTTCTAACCTTGGGACATATTTTCGCATATGACATGACAGTATTATTGTATAATTAAATTTATGGGGGAAAAAAGTTAATATTTCAAATATTTTTGTACTTTGTTCAAAATTCATTAAATGAAATACTATCAATTTATAAAGAATTACACTGTTGAAAATTATGTGTGTTCATCCATTTCAATTTTCATTTAAAGAACGTACCTCTTGCTCCAAGCTAGACCTTACCATCTATCTAAATAACATCGAGGAAAATCTAAGCAGAACGAAAGAGTATGACGGGATTTGTCCCTTATATTTGGAACAACAAAAAGGGTGAATTTGCGTCATAACAAATGGTGCGAGAACCAAACTAAAATTTAAGAGTAGAAATTTCAAAATCGCCATAAACATGCCATATAATGAGGTGCAAAGCTAAATTTCGAATAGAATGAAGAAATTGGCTACGCCACTAAATTTTTCTGAACCACATAAGTACTTTACAACATAAATAATAACTTGAAGACGATTTATCAAAAGACCTTATTCAACAAACAGCTTGGTCCGCAAATTTTCACAACCTGGAACGTTGCCTCCAAAACCCAGTGCACCTCCAGAACAACCAAAAAAACGTCAAAGTGTAAACTTTGGCAAATTCATGTTGTTGGGTCAGCTAAAATCCGACCTTGCAGCAACTGAACCAAATCCATCCAATATTTCGTTCAAATTACCTTTCACGGAAACTAAAACATCAACCAATTTAGCTAATCCAGTCAAACCAACTGAACAATTGCTTCGTTTTAACTTACCACATGAAAGTTCTAGAAACCGAAGACGAACAAACCTTCTCGCACGATTCTATAAATACATGAAATTCCAATAGTCATATTGATAGATTGGATATCTGCTTTACGTCCAGCGAGCTGTATTTCAGCTGTATTCAGGACTGGAACAAGTTAACAAAAAATAAATCAACGGAAAATATGGTTGGGATGGGTCACAGTGAATACAATTTAAACGGCCGCTGAAAAAGTATGGAGTTTTGGATAGGGGGGGAAATTTAGCATTTTGTAGCGGCTACAATGAGCCTACTCTTTATCGAATCTAGAAAAGGAGTCTATCGTGCAAGGAGCGTGCCACTATCCAATCACGTTACCAACTACGGTCCGCGGTCAAGCTATGACCACGAGAGCGTCTCCCCTATCCGCCAACCGGGGACGCGCTGGGCTGCTGTGGGTCGAGCACAGGAATATTATTGAGACTGCCACTTGAAAAGTATGGAGTTTGGGTAGGGTCGGAAAATTAAGCCTTTTGTTGATGCTACAATCAGCCTACTCTTTTTCGAAATCAACAAAAGGGGGTCTTTAACGTGCAAGGAGAATGCCACTCTCCAAACCGTATTATGACCTGACAACCCCCCAACTTACCCACTACGGTCAGCGGTCTGGCTTTCCGTATTATCACCTGACAACACCCAACCTAAAACGAGAGGGTCTCCCTTATCCGCCACCCGGGGACGCGCTAGGCTGCTGTGGGTCGAGCATTGGAAACCCTCCCAGTATGGTCCCAGTACTCGAATTGACAATAGCAATAATATCACCGATAGTCCTCAAATATTGAAAGAGACCGATATTTTTGTAAAATCGAAAGACAATAGTACTAATTTAAATAGATTATTATTTAATTCTGTTAACATGTCTTCAGTTTTAAAAATTGGAGAAATTTCATGGCGATAGTTCAGAAAATATAATTGCACGGTCTATGCCGCATCGATTGAAGCATTCAAATTCAGATTCCAACGTCACTCCACAACATTATATTTGTCAATTTTACAATGCATGCAAGAAAAGGTTATCTGTCAATAGCTATTTAAGTGGATTGTCTAAACTGGCTACTAACAACAATATTACAGAATGAATTTTAATGGCAATAGCAATGAACGGATTGAATTCCGATATTAAAATATTTTTTCATTACAAAAGAGCCCAAAACATTTAAAGAGTTAACGTAGCGCAGAATTGGCAGAAAAGGCTGCATCGTAAAAAAAAGAAATTCAATCATCTTATGAAAATGTTCTATCGGAAATCAAATCTCTTAAAAATAAACTAAAATCAGTCAATACCCATTCATAAAAATCAACCAAAGAAGGAAACCGATCAAAATGTTATGGTAACAGTACCAACCCCGAATTGTTCATTAAGTGAAACATCATTGTATCTCGAAGAAGAATCGAACACGCAACGGATTTGGTCCGGCTTGCGAGGGTGATAAATGCCAAACAATGGCAAGTACCAACGTTCAGTTTCTGGAGGTAAGTATGGAGCTATTTCCACATGGTGATTATCAAAAATCTTCTGCATAAACTCTAAGAAATGTTTCTTTTTTGTTTCGTTTTTGTGCAAGGAAGCATCTAAAGCCTTAGCTCGATTTAACGCTAGTTGGTAATTATCTGGCATAGGATCACGTGGTGTACAAAATGGTAATGGTGCTATCCATTTACCTTCATCACTAAGTCGGAACTCACAGTTCATAATATCTAGGAATTTGCGATCTTCGATAGATAGTCCAGGTTTGTTATCATCGCTTGTTATTTCAAAAATGTCTGCTTTGACAGGCTGAGGCGTAAAACTGTCAATAAAGGTTTTCCTTACATTTATGATTTGCTCACATGTTTTCAAACCTGACGGACGTCCATTACCGTTTGTGAATGTTTGATTTGATTCACTTGACGACGGACGATGTTTTCCGAATAAACACACTTCACCTATGATTGTCCAACCTAACGTTGAGCGAACGGTGAGCCAGGCGGACCCAGCCTCTGTTCAAAGACATGATGTGCCTCAGGCGTATCTCGGCCTATAAGTAACACTACTTTCATGTTCATGTTATATTCAAGAAGATGATCTGCAATATCGGTCATGTGTGAGTAATGACGTGCGATGTCTGGAGTAGGAACTTCAGCTTGATTATTTGGCAAATAGTTGCATTCAAGAACTGGCGGTAACTTAAGTCGTAAATTGTCAGTGACACTTTCAACTACCAAATTGTTTATTACTCGTCCACTACTCTTAGATCTACCTGAACATGAGTCGATTGTGTACTGAATTGTAGTAGTACTAATATTCATATTGTCAAATAAGTCAGTACTACCGAGTGTTTTATTACTTTGATCATCTAGCATAGCGTATGCTAGTGTTGATTTATGGTATTGTCCTTCCTGAAAAATTCGCACAGGAACTATTCTTGCACATGATTTGCCTGTAAAACTCTGAGTTCCACATATTTCAGTACACTTTGAAATACATGTTACCTCCTCGCCATGCTTTACGTTACTTTTGAAAGAAGTTTGATTTTCAGTCAGGTCATTCTCCTTGTGAAAAACCGTACAGTGTGAGGTTGCTTTACATATGTTACATTGTACTTTAGCTGAACAATTTTTTGCGAAATGATCAGAAGTTTCACAACAACGAAAGCAAAGATTATGGCTACGAATAATGTTTTTGCGTTCTTCTATGCCTTTTGCTCTAAATGCTTTACACTCATTCAGGGAATGTTTTGATCCTTTGTGAATAACACAAATTGACCTCAGATCTTTGGTTACAATATTTGAATTTACATCAGTTTTATGCACTTTTACCGCTCCAAGTTGTTTGCCTTGAATACTTTGTTCTGATTTCTAATAATGTTCACTGTTGACGGAGAATCATACACAAGACAGGGGTCATTTCTGATAACGCTAATTTCACCGATGAACTTAACAAGTTCACTAAACGGTGGGAAAACTGCTCCTGTTTCATGTTTAAATTTGACTACTCTAGTAACCCATTTGTCCTGTATAAACTTTGGCAGTTTCTGAATTATCGGCCTTATGCCAATGGATGAGTCAAGATAGGAAAATATCACTGAATATTCCTTGATATCTTTGACGGCTTGAGTTTCCTTTAACAAGTCATGAAGGTCGTACAAAGCTTTGTGATCGATATACTGTGGTAAGCTTGATAGTTTTGACTTTAGAGCTGATTCAATCAATTCAGGTGAACCAAAACCTTGGTCCAGTCTTTCCCAGATTTTCACTAAACAGACATCTGGGTCGCCTGCACATGAAGCCCTTGAACTCATGATCAATTGATAAGCACTTGAATCTCTTTTAACGCAATTAGTACGCAAAGTTATTTGTTCAAATGGAGAACAACGTATGTCTGAAATTATCGAACAAAACTGTTTTTTCCAAACAATGAATCTTTCTGGTTTGTCGTCAAATTTCTGCTGTTGTAGACTTTCAAAGAGCAAGTTTTTCTTAATAAAATAATCTGATTGTTGATAAGTCTGACTAATACATTCATGCTGATCAGTATTTTTTGTTGTCACAAATTGATCATGTAATGGTTGGGATTTAAAGTCACCTTGAGTTTCACAATTTGTCACTATCGGCATAGCAGAAAGTGTGTAAGTACGATTTACTATGGGCGTTGATGAAGTTACTTGTGTGTCCATGAGTGTGGTATTAGGTTCATCCATGGGTATGAACGGTTTTGCATGAACTGAAAGTGGCTTTTCTTGATGTGCTGTTTCTAGACTGCCAAGATAATTTAATGTTTTTTCAAAGGGACTTAACTCCTCTTTAAGTAAAATGTTATCCTATGATTCCAGAGGATCAACTTGAGAATGTTGTGAATGTTTCTCTAAGACTGAAGCTTCAGCATCTGCCGCTGCGGCATTTTTCTGTTGTTCAAGAATTTCTAACTGAATTTTCTTTTCGAATTGTTCTATTTTAATCGCTGCTTCTTTTTTGACAAACTGAAGTTTAATTTTCTCAGATTCAGCTTTAGCAGCTTGACTTACAGCATGCATTTCATGGTCTGACGCATAAGATTTGTGTGATCTAGATCTAAGTGAATTATGGGAACGGACTGAACGAAGTTCAGAGGATTCCTTTTTCAACTGAATTTTGTCCATCATAAGTTGATATTGTTTCTTCAAGTTTGCCACTGTTATCCAAAATTTTTCCAGTTCACTTTAGGCTTCACAATAACTTGATCTATCAAGAAAGTCCATGTATTCATTGGCACTTTTATCAAAACGTTTGAAAACATTGTAGATATCATTCTCTGCACTTTCTAATGCTGCCAGAGAATTAGGTAATTCTTTGAGATTGTCTATAGTTTGAATCAACATATGTTCTGATGATTGCACATGTTTTAGGAATGATTCTTTATTTTGACGATAGAACGATTCCCCATTTTCTGTCATCTCTCGAGTTCGTGACTCTGTGTCTTCCTGTTGACTGTCTGTTGCCATTGAAGAAATGTAACAGTGTGTCTAAGGGAGTCTTTTTACTGTGCTGCCTCAAATTCATAAAAAACTAAAATATGCAGACAGCTAACCATTTATTCCAATAAGCATGTTGGACATGTTGAAGAATTTCCGGAATTCGTTCCGGCACAGTCTGTAATCTGCAATTCTTTTGCTTACCATCAGGCAGTTAAAAAAACAGACCACGATTTGTATACATTCCATGTATGGTAAAATACTGCTGATAAGGTCTTGGACATGTTCTTAAATTCCCATCACAATATATTTCGTGGCACATTTGTTAGTTTTCCAAACTATCTGCCGTGGCAGATATAAGTAGTCCCCATTCAATGTCTTTGTTACAAGAGACATTTTTCATCAGACCATGTTTGTTTCCTCGTTAAATGTATTGAAACATTATCTATTGTAAGCGGCACTTGAGGTAATGTGTTCAATATCTCCCCCTCCTCTAGCGTAATTTCTGGCAGCGTTATCATAAACTCGCTTGAAGGGAACACTTGGATCCTATCTGATGTTTTTGCGCAAAGTGTGAAGTGTCTTGTCCCGATTTTATTATATCGTCCTTCTCGTGGGTATGTTCATTTCGTGCAGTATCCGGATATTCGGTTCCTCGAAGACACAGGTCTGCAGATTTGCTTTTCACTCTGTACGCCAACACCGCCAATAGATAGCCTGTCTACGGACTATTTTTCTGATGTTTAAACAAAATGTTTAGGAACCGACTATTTAACTTGCAGGGGGCCTTGGTTTTTTCCTAAAAAAAATTTGAAATTGATTTTTTATAAAAAAATATTTTGGAAGCAGAGGGTAAGAAGGTTGTTTTTTTTTCTTATTTTTCGCAGATTGTTTTTAAACATTTGAAAAATATTAAGTTTTGGCTGAAATAACTAAATATATAATTTTGTCCACGTCTTTACAGGTAAAATTAAATATGAGTTTCCCTGGAAGCCACCTAGATATTTTTATAGAAAGTGTAGCATTAGAATACTTATATTTTAACAAAATATCTTTGATGGCTCGTGAGTATGCTCATAATAAATTCTGGTAAAAACGAATGATATCCACCAGCATTTTCCAAAATTCTTCAATTTATGCATTTTGCACAAGCCCATTTTCATTTTATTTGTATTAAAGTTTCAAGAAGAAATCTCAATCAAGAAAATATGAATATCTATAGCTTAAAAATTTTAAACTATCAGTGAAATATCTTCATCTTGTAAAATATCTGAAATGATCTCTTGTCCTACCATGTCCTTTGTGCAAGATGCACTTTCTCTTATACAATAAAGCTGCAGCATTCTAATACAAAATTTAAAAAATGATAAATTCACAAGTACATTAAAAACAATAATTGTAAAATATAACAATAAAAATTAATGAATACAAATAGTTTTAGTTTTATTGTTCACAAATGTCAATTATCGAAATCTGTGATTTTCTATTTAGAATATTTGTTTGACAAATATTGTCCAATTAAAACTGGTAAATATTTTCCTCTGGCTCCCAGCTATCTTCACTATTGCGATACCCTTTCCAATGAATAAGATAATGTCTTTTCCCTTCTTTCTCCTTAACTTCAAGAATTTCGTCAACAATGTATGCTATTAAATAAAAGATTAAAATTTAACTTTTAAACTCAATATTATGTTCATTTTGTAAAACTAAAGACTTGTAAACCGGTTACTTTTATGCTTTATAATTCATGTCAAGGATGAAATGAAAAACTGAAATTTGAGCAAATGTTGAAAAAAAAAATATTATGGTTTTTTTTTTTCCTGTTTTATCCTAGTTTTTGTTTGTTCCCTAACTATTGAAGTGTTAAATCTTACTCTGTAACCATGATTTAGCAGTCAAGAATAGAATGAGGATCATCTGTTGCATTGTGAAAACTTAAAACTAAAATGGTTACATTGTGAAAAATTAAACCTAGCTAAAATGGAGCATCCAGGGATGGTGTATGTTGTCTTTGTGCAAGTTTTCAGTATACAGAAAGTTGATGTGCTACGACCATAAAACATATAGATGACATAAAAATTATCTTTAGCCTTTTTCTTTTTTATAACTCCTGATTTCATAGGTTTTCTTCTCTTTTTGCTTGATAAGGTGTCTGAGGATTTGTTCTTTGTTGTGTGGTTTGAAACTGTTTCTTGTGCAAGTGTTTGTGTAGTTGGTGTTTTTTCAGTGGAGAGGGTTTGTGTTGTCGGTATTTGTGTGTGTGTGTGGATGAGTTTACTTGTGGTGTTTTTGTGTGAGTGGGCTGTTGCTGTTTTTGTGTGTGTGGATGAGACGGCTGGTGCAGTTTTTGTGTGTGGATGAGTGTGCCAGTGGTGCTTTTGTGTGTGTTGATATTTCGGCTGGTGCTGTATTTGTGTGAGTGGGCTGGTGCTGTTTTTGTGTGTGTGGATGAGTGGGCTGGTGGTGATTGTGTTGTCTGTTTTTGTGGATGAGTTGGCTGGTGGCGTTTTTGTGTGTGTGGATGAGATGGCTGGTGCTGTTTTTCTGTGTGTGGATGCGTGTGCTGATGGTGTTTTTGTGTGTGAATGTGTGTGCTGGTGGTGCTTCTGTGTGTGTGGATGAGTGGGCTGGTAGTGTTTTTGTGTGTGTGAATGAGTGAGCTAGTGCTGTTTTATTGGGTGAGGATAAGATGGCTGGTGCACTTTTTGGGTGTGTGGATGAGTGTGCTGGTGGTGCTTTTGTTTGTGTGGGTATGTGGGCTGGTGCTGTTTTTGTGTGTGTGGAAGGGTGTGCTGGTGGTGTTTTTGTCTGTGTGGATGAGTGTGCTGGTGGTGAGATAGTGGCTATGTTTCCTCTTCATGAGGTACCAATAAGTCTAATAGTAACTCTTCATCATCAAGCCTACAAAAATATAAAAATAGACATAAGTTCTACATTTATTTATATTATTATTAACAATGTCTTTTTGAGTGCTAAGCCAGAAATAAGTGTATTAGAGGATCTCGAGGCACCTTTTTTATCCAAACATAAACATTATTTCCCTTTGTCTTACACAATCAACATTTGTACAAACACTTTGTGTATAAGACAGGATTGGTACCAAACAATTAATAATAATTTTTTATTATCTATTATACGACCCTATTTTAATGAAAATGGAAATAAAAATAAGAGACTCTTTTAGTTTTACTTTTATATGTAATTACAAAATGTCTTGAATTTAGCCCTGTAATTACTTTACCCGTTAAGGATGTTCGCTGGTCAGTTTGAAAATAACAAAGTATCCAAAAAAATTTTTATTTGAACAAACAGACCATAGGTAGAGGTATGAAATAAGCTGAAAAAAAGAGTTCAAAATTGAACAACGAGTTCAAAATTTGGCAGGAAAAAGCTTTTTCATGGGTTTAGCATTTTTTTGTTTTAGTGTAAAGTTCTATGAAATAATGACAAGAAATTTATAAAACTTTTGTAAATTAGCTCTTAATGACCCAATAACCCCTATTATAAGAAGAAAATAGGGGGTTACTGAGAAAATTTTTTTTATTTCTATTGTAATCGTAAAATCCTGAGAATACAGAAAATCTGAGAAAAATCTCAAAAAAAAATTTTTAAGGTAGGTCCGGTGTACAAAAATATTTTCCATAGGTTTTTCTTAATTTTCGGTGATTTAGGTAGCTCATATAGTGTTCTTTCAATTTAATACATAAAAGATGATGTTTACCATTTGATATCTTTAGTATAGGGTTTAAAAAATGCTAAGTTATGTTAATATTCAATAAATTTTATATAGATTATAAATAACTTTGGTTTTTCTGTAATTAAAAAAAAACTTCCACACAATTTCAAAAAATTTCAGTTTAATACACACGATCCATCTTAAGGAGCAAAGGCCAAAAATAATCAAAGCCATCCTTTGGTGGTAGGAAACATTGTTGTAAAAGCCCTCAATTTAGTCTAGTAAAAATGGTCGCCTGGGCGACTAAATTGACATTATTGGCTACTAAAAATCACTAAAAAGTCGCCAATTGGCTACTTCCAATTTATTTTAGTGACGACCAGAAAAAACATTTTCAAACCGACTTTCTTCTAGAATTTAGTTATTTTTCAATTAAACGTTTGAAAGTAGCCAGATTTTAATGCCAATTCAGGTGGATATCGGATTTTTTTCTTGTTCAACCACACTGTCATTTCACTCCCCTTTTAAAACAAATACCCCAAAAATTCCGAGAGCATACCAAGTAAACAATTCTTGTTAACCTGGTTTTTAAAATGGCCAAATCGGACTTCTTAATCTACCGAAAGTGAATTAATTACAATTCTCTCTGTTCGTGGTTAAATTCTTTCACCTTTAAGGTGAAACTGTAATAAGTGTTAACAAATTTAATTTCCCACATATAACTGGTTCCGTGGATGCAATGCAAGTGAATACATTGTTCTGGTTCACAATGAATCGATAAGATTTAAAAGCTCTTTCATATACTGCATATCCTCTCAAATCTTTATTCTCTCCTCTGGAGAATTATGGGTCTATTTGGCGTAGTCAACATTAATATTCTCTCGAATACTCTTTCCTGTGCAATCCAATTAATATTTTTACAGGTGCTGTCTAGACCTATATCGCCCAATCCTGCCACTCTTGCATCCTGCAAGGCATGCTCTAACTGATCAAAATTGTCTTGAGTAAAATGCGGTGCTGCACGCAAGTAAAATCCGATTGCAACATTCCATTGTGATTCCGGCCATATCGTCGGGTACGTGACTGGCTGACAATAGTTTATTACTCCTACGATATCTACTGGAATCGAAGTTGAAGTTACAATTTATCTACTTAACCATAGTTAAATCTAAGGAACCTGTAAGCAATATGCTGGCTCTATCCAAGTGAAAATGACTATCAAATGCTTTAGGAATAACCGATATTCTTTGAACTGTTGTCTTCGAATTTTTATTTTTGTACGGCTCCTCTGGCCTGGTATCTGTCTTAGTAACTTCTGCTTGTTTAGTTTTTTTTTCGTGTTGATAATTAGTCTTGCATGCGCGACGGCGGCACCGACTGAGGTAGTTTCTGTGGTACTTCTACTTTTTCCTGAGGTAACGGGATGACGAATCCCTTGATATGATCTTTTGTTCCTTATAGTGTACTTGTGAACGGGTAAAAAAAACTCTGCTCGCAGCGCCAGTATTGTGATTACCGAGTATTAAATCGGCAATCGATTCGATGGTAATTGTAAATCACATATACTGACTAATTATAAGTTGTCAGCTCTCAACTCAACTGTGCGTCTTCTCTCGTTTGCTTCAGACTACAACTGCGCATCTGCATTCACCTAGTGGTTTCTTTCCATGTAGAGCTAAGTACGGCAGTGTCTTATTTCGGAATCCATTCCATTACGGTATAACTTAATACCAACTAATGTACATATCTTCATGTACAGTCCACCTAGGTGATTATCACTACCGTGGTGTGACCGCACACCACACTGGTAACTAATTCATGAAATCAGGAGAACATGTACGAGTTCGTCAAAAAAACTTGGGAACCAGAGGAAGTAGTTGTTAAAACATCATAACATCATGACCAAGATCATACTTTGTTCAAATGGACAGTGAAAACACGTTAAGAAGGAATAGAGACATCAGGCGATCTTCTGATGATAAATTGGATTACGATAACATGGAAACGTCAGTTAACTGTAAATCCACAAGAACGATCTTATCACGGAGAAGATTTATTTAGGAATGTTAATGTTTTATGGTAAATGGTAATTCAAACGGTGAGTCATTTGCTACTAACCTCGGACTCCAAATTTCATTCTCTGAATTCTTGGCGGTGCTTTGTACAAAGCTTCTTGCATAAACTTTCTAATGGTTTATGGTCGGTTTCAACCTGAACTTTTTTCAGTATAGGTATTGGTGAAATTTTAAACATCCAAAAACTATAGCAAACAGCTCTTTCTCAATTTGGCTGTTGTTTTTCTCTTACTGATTACGACCTTTTGATGCATAACTTACTGGTTGCTGGTTAGCATTAAACACGCTCCTAGTCCTTCTGACGATGCATCTATTGATAATGTTACTGGCTTCGTCACGTCGAAATATTTCAAGACTGGTGCCTTTGTCAACATACATTTAAAATCTTGAAAACACTGTTCATGCTTTGCATCCAAGAGTCATCTTGTTGTTTTCTATAATAATTCTCTAAGAGACTCCTTGCTACATGATAATCCAAATTTCTCTAACTCGTTTAAGTACCGTTGTTAAACGCTTGTTGTGTTGCTTTTCATCTTTTCCCCAGACAATAATGTCATCTATAATAACGTCGCAACCTTCTACATCTTCAAACCATTGTGATATTCTACGCTGAAAAAATTTCGGGAGCACTGCTCATCTCATCGGCATTCTTAGACATTTATATGGCCCGAAAGGTGTATTGAATGTTGTGTGTTTTGAGCTTTCCTCATCTAATTTCAAAGTCCAAAACTCGAATGATGCATCTAATGTACTGAACACTTTAGCTCCACTAACTTCCTTTGTTGATTTTAATTCTATGATTGTCTTTTAAGTCTCCATATTCACATGAACTCTCTTTCATTCTAAGATCTGTCACACTTTAGTCGATAGTTTTGGACGCTTCTTGGCATTGTGTATTGAAAACATTTCGCTCAAATTTTACATTTTTTCTCGGGTTACTGTATTGCTCGAATTTGTCTTGAACTGGTTTCAATTTTGATTTGTCTCCAGCTTCTTCAAACTCAAATGTAGTAAATATCTCAACCGCGTCTTGGCCTATTAAATGCAAAAGAGTGTTCGTTTTCACTTTTTCACTTTTTTCGTTTATTCCTGACGCAGTTAGGTAAATTTCAAATGCTTGACTAAACCTTCTCCAGTTTTCCTTCAAGGGAGAGTGTTGAAGGCAGCGGTAACTTGTGCATTTTTTGTTTAAATTCCCTTTGGTTCAAACCTGACACCATGTATTACTCTGATATTTTTGGGCATGTTGTGACAAAAAGCATCTAGAGCAGAATGATTTACCGAAATATTATAACGCAAACTACACAGTATCAATTTCACGTTAGCAGCGTGGGAAAGATAATAAAAACTACCATGATCATAAAGTGATGTTTAACAGATGTTTAAGAGTATGCAAACATATATAATCATTTAACAATATTATTACATACATGTGTCGTCCATAAAAAAGAGAGTCTGCATCAGCAATCAACTGCAGCATGTGTTTAGAAGCAAAAATGATGCCCTTGTTATGTTGGTCATGGTGAAGAAGAATACGACTGGAATCAAGTGTCTCGGTCCATTTACCTTACAAGTTGATGTTGTTTGCGGTTACAGACAGTTCAGGAAAGTTCTTTTTGGCGATAACAGTAGTGATAACTTGTAGGAGGGAACTGTTGGCATCGGAGCTTGCATGGCAGTACGGTCCTCATGTTGAGCAACGTCTACAATGACATCGTTGACGATAACTAGAACTGGTTCTGTAGTTGTTTGTATTCTCACGGGTCAAATGTTCAAGTTGTTTTCTGATTTAATGGATGGCTGTGTGGAGTTGAACTCTGTACTTCGTCATACTTCATCCTCTACCATTAATATAACGAAAGTCGTCGTAACGAAGGACAGTACCACCACGAGAAGTGTTAATGTACTCAATGATGAACTTAATGACATGAGGAAGGTGTCTGTATTTTGCGGGAGATCACATTTTTAATTACCAAGAAAAACTTTTCAAAACATCGAATGTGGAACGTTCCATAGAGCGCATGAAGAAGTTCCGAATACTTAAAAAGTTATTCCGTTATCACTGCAGCCGCTGTTTTCAGTGTGTTTTTGGGATAGACTGTTTGGTAAATTTTCAGAACACATTAGTGCAACGAACAGAAACAAAATTAAATGACAACATTTTTAAACTTGTTTGTGCATTCTCATTGTTGAAGCATTTAGTTGTTTTTGTACCAACTTTTTACTGTTATACGTTACACTAATTATTGGATTACTAAAATAACACGGCCCTGTGCGGGATCCGGGTGGCTAAAAGAATAGACCGCAGTCGCGCTAGCTTGTCGTAAAAGGCGACTAAATAGCGCCCAGTACCCTGACCGGCGTGTCAGGTCGGTTTGCCTAAAGACCGACTGGGATGTTTGCCCCAGGTGGTTGAATGGGGTACCCCTGGCAAGCTGGGGTTGTCAGGCCATTATACGGAAAACCTGACCGCAAACCATATTAGTGCACCGTGTTGGGAAAAATACCACGTTCCTCGCACGCTAAAGAACGCTGCTGTAGTATTCGCTATGAGTAGGGATTTCCATCCCGCTACAGGAGGCTAAATTGCCCGACCCTATCCATCCTCCCATTTGCCAGTGGCAATCTAAAATCCGTTACCCCTATTTTTCCTTGTGTCCCATCCCATTTTCATTCATCATCATTTCATGTTCATTTTATCATCCATTTCAAGTTCATCGCCTGAATATAGCTGAAATATTGCTGCTCGGGCGTTAAACACCATTAATCAATCAATCAATCTAAAATAACACATGCACACAAGCATGAAGAAATGCAGTTTTTATACCCCGCCACACGAAGTGGCGAGGTATTATGTTGTACCCTCCGTGTCGTTCGGTGTCTGTCCGTCCGTCCCCCGAAGGTTTCCAGATGATTTCTTGGAAACGCGTCAACGTATTTTAATGATATTCTGCACAGCTATTTAGAACAATAAAGTAAAGTCAAGTTCAATTTTCAGGATGATCCGAAAAATATTAATTGCAGTTTTTCCATTTTAAAAATTTTACAATGCTGAAATTTACTGGTCTAAGAAAGATAACATTGTTGCTCAGAAACTGAACTTATCTTATTCGTTTTATTATATAATCATAGCGTGCGGATCACAATAACAAACTTTTAAATATATATTTATTGATAACTTTAATGACAAATATGGTGGCGGGGTATCATTTAATGTCCCGTTAGATGCCCTATTTTTAACTTTTGCCAGTGTTCGATATGTAATTAATAGATCGAAGTAAAAAGGTACTAACAAAAACAAAATAAGTACCAGTATAATCGTTCTTCTTTATTAAAGATTTAATTGTCAATAGGAAGTAAATTGGTGCTAGCTCCCGTGGTACTTCCATACAGAAATATTCAACGCACACGTATTTATTGTGAAATGCTACCAATTTGTCTTTTGTTAACATGTTCATTAAATCTGATTGGTAACATAAAAATTTTTCTTCGTAATATCCCCATCTTCAGGGTAAATTGCTAACCCATCAGCAATTCATGGTATGCAGGATACCCGAAAACCTGTTATGTGAACAACTGAATGCATCAATGTTTTTTCTGTCTCTTTAACGTGCTTATTCGAGCTTGATCTTCATTCACTCGACCATAAGCACTTGCAATTGTTACTAAGTGCTTAGTTTGCCACATTAGTTTTTGTAACCTGTTTTTAAATATCTATTAATGAACTATTATCATCTAGTTTGCTACTTATTTGACACATTTAAGATTTGAAATAAAATTCCAAGAAATAAATATATTTAATGTTCTTGCTAAAGAGCATCGTTCCAAAAAAGCATCGACAAGAACAATGTATGAAATAAAACACTCGGTTCACGCTTAACTTTATAAACTGATTAAATGGCGTTTCCTGAAAATTTTTGTTGAATTTGATCAAAACATTTATATAGTCATCGTCTAAATTTACTGCCCTGAAGTTTCGAAAAAAAATTGTAAAGGTTTTTCTATTTTCAAGGTGTAGATAGCCTTAGCCGGATTTGGTATAACGTTTTGGAATTTGGGTGATAACATCTCATTCATTTGGATATTGTTTGGGTTCGAGCGCCACTGACGAGTCTTAATTAGACGAAACGCGCGTCTGGCGTACTAAATTTTATTAACCTTGGTATATTTGATGACATTTTATATATATCCCTCCCACCCTGCTAGGGGGTATATAAAGACTACATGATAAATTATGTGGCAGAACTCGAATTTGATAGTGAACATTTCCAAATGAATCTTAAATATTTCCTAAGTAAGATTGTCTGCTTCTTTCGCCAAAAAATTTTTGAAACAGCCTTCCACAGCACTTTTTGCTGTCCAAATGGAATTCGGAACCGCGTCAAGTCATCTTTTTCGATAGTTGATATCGCTTCCATTGAATCAAATCCCTGATTAATGAGCTCTGTTGCCGTATCTTCGCTAAGTTTCATAGTCGTCGCCCAGAGTTTGACTCGCTCTACGCCATCCTTCACAATTTGGACTACGTCGTCTTCGAAGTCGTTGAATTCGCTATTTCTCGCTGCTATTGTGAATAAAAACTATAACAACATGTAAAACGTTATACTGAATAAAAAGTTTATATTAGCAAAACGACAAACTACGATCTCGCCGTACTTAACAAGACCTTGAACGTGGACCTGCTGAAAAAGCACAAAAAGTTATATCCTCATCACAAAAATAACATCCATTGCAAGATGCTGAACAGTCCAGTAATAAAATCCACATTGCGCGATTGTAATCGCCTTCATCTTCTTCAATGTACGAATTTAAAAGTTCAACCTCGTCAATTGTAATTAAATACCACTCCGGTATTTTGAAGAAATTTCTCACATTAGTTTCCTGTGCATCCATTACAAGTTCATTTCAAAAGTATATAACCAAATAAACGTATTTGAGATTTGGAATTCCATCATTAATTGAAGAACCTTCCCATTATCTATTTAAATCTGAATTTTCTGTTTTAAAACTTCATAATTTTCCAGTGCCGATTTAAAATTGTTACACGTTCTCAAAAGTTTCTGTAGCCAATATCTTAAACGATCCCCCTGAACAGGTGTCACTATCCCACTATTTCCCTGTTTGGTATTCCAATGGGCTTGTTTTGTTAAGAAGTTGCTTACCCGCATTGAACCTGTTGTTTGTAGTTGACCCTGAAATGGTGTTTTGTTTTTGCTTGGGTAAGTCGATGTCACATTGTTTTTTATTGTGTGGTCCCCTACACTTTTGGCATGCATGGGTATACGGGCATCTGTTTTTGGTGCAAAATCCTCGGTTATTGAATAGGTGACATGGAAGTTTTGAGGGTTCGCGAAAAGAATTCTGATTCTGTAAAAACTGCCCCTGAAATTGGCTGCATAGATTGAATTTGAGCTGTGTTTAGCTATTGTGAAACCAATGGCCAAAGCTTCACTATGGATTTCAGGATTTAATATAATCCATGAATATGATTCAGGGTTAGCACCTCGACACTACCTAAAATGTGTATCATAATACAAAGCTGCCTCATCATTAATTTGTTTTGCTAAATTTTGCTCTCGTTTTTAGACAACCAAGCAGCTATAAGAAAGGTTCTTACGATCCAGTCCATCATGAAGGACATACTCCAGATGAGCAAAGATCTAAAAAGAAGCGTACAAGCTAACATCAGTTTACTACAGCAGCATTGTGACATGGAGACAAGAACCATTAATAGCTTACGTATTTCCTTGCTAACTGCCAGCCGTTTTGATTATGAAATGTATTTTAGTGTATTGTTATTTAATATATATTTTATTTTTAAGAAATAAAGTGTTGGAATTCAGGGGTTTTTTTTTGTTTCATTTGATATGTTTTTGATATAATTACATGAAACTATCAAATTACCCCAAGCCTGTCATTAGTGTTGTTTCAACAATTACACTCACAATAAACCTTGAAATACATTGATATAAAATTATATATTTAGCATGTATAATATTATAATAATTTCATTTAAATTAGAAAAAACACACACTACTCGTATACTTTTTATATAATAGTATTGTATATAATACTGGTATAAGAGTATTGTTGTCGCCAAGTTCAGGTACAAATTCCTATTGTTCAGCTTCCATGAAGAAAGATGTTCCTTGTACTTATATTTGCCCCCACTGATAAAAACCTCTACCTTGTTGATACTGTGGAAGGGAGTGGGGCTTCCGTTTTAGTGCGCTGAAACAGTTTCAACTAGTATTTGTTATTTATGATTTGAATATGCTTTTCAATAGAATACCTTGAAAAGGGGGCTTAATCATTTATTTTTATCAATTAATATAATCTCAAACACTTAGATTTTTGACTCTTTTAATTTCAGCTTAAGACATAAACACAATGTGAGTGATTGATTAAATATCTGCATTACGTCCAGCGAGCAGTATTTCAGCTATACTCAGGACGGGAACAAGTAAACAAGCAATAAATTAACGGAAAATGGGGTGGAATGCGTAACAGGGAATACAATTTTGACTGCCACTGGAAAAGAATGGAAATTTTGGGTAGGGGTGGAAAATTTAGCCTTTTGTAGCGGCTACAATGAGCCTACTCTTTTACGAAATCTACAAAAGGGGTCTTTAACGTGCAAGGAACGTGGCACTATCCAAACACGTTACCCACTACGGTCCGCAGTCAGGCTCTCCGTATTATGACCTGACAACCCCCAACGAAAGGGTCTCCCCTATCAGCCACCCGGGGACGCGCTGGGCTGCTCTGTTGGTCAAGCACTGGGAACCCTCCCAGTATTGTCCCAGAACACATTTTAAAAATACATGTGAAATACAAAACAAGAAGGCTGCCTTTTTAATCTTAACTGTGCATTGCCATTACAAAGAATGGGTTTTCTAGTAGTACAAAAAAAATTAAAAAATAAGCCAAAAAATACTTCTCATTCCAAAAAAAATAACTACCTTCTACCATGGTTTTAAAACATACCTAGTGCTGGTCCGCTAACAATTAACCTATTGGACTTCAGTCTCTCTCCTTTTTTCTTCATGCTACTTTGGGCATCTTGTCACTTCTTTTTATCTTCTTCCATAGTTCTTTACATTTTATACTGAGTTTACCCTTATTGACAAATATATATAAATGTATATCAAATTGTTGCCCTTTGAATAGTGAACAAAAGACAAGAGATGTCGAATGGCTACAACAGTGAAAAATTTTTAAAAAGAAATTGCAATTAAAGTTTTCAGAAATACACGACAGTAAAGGTTAGTTTTCTTCAAATATACAATAATACTAATAATTATAATAATATTATTATTTAATGTTTATTGGAGAAAGCTCAACATGGAACATTAGTGTACAACAATTACACAATCATATAGAGAATAGCAATTAAGAATAAAAGTAATATTTAGGGGGGGATTAGATCATAAAGTAAGTGGCGTGAACTTCATATCCTAGCAATATTAATGTATAGACTAAGTAACATTAAATGCAAATATTGGACATATATAAAATTATATTATTTTATTATGAACATTGATAAATCTAGCAACCTTCTTAATGGTAGTTACATTGTAATTTTTGTTACTTAATAACCAAACAAATTCGTGTCTGTTATTGAGTTTTCAAAGTATTTTTATTATTTTTTAAACAGTTCTAATTGAGGTCAATAGTAACTCCGTTAATAATATAACATCCCAATTCCAATACAAAGTTCGTTGCCAAGTTCATAATATAAAAAACCACGTACATGTAGCGGCTGGTCTATAATATTATATTAAAATTATATCTCGTATTGATTTTATTGATATTTCGTATTAGTAAAACGGGATCGATGCGAGATTTGGAATTTTAATCGCGAATGATACGACTGTTGTACTTTTTTACGGATTTGAATTCGGACATGAATTTATTTTGGGTGCAATATAGAAACAGTGTATAATGTATTTTATACAAGTTCAGCAGGTTTTCTTAAAGGGTCAGTCAATATAATTAAACAGTATATATAAGTATTTATTAAATGAAACGAGTAACACAGTTGATATAAGACATAGTTGCATATAAAAAAAATAAAATATGTGCCTTATTGTTCTGTTATTTCTTGCAAAGCTTTATTTTTCTGTCATTTGTGATAATAGGAGAAAAATTCCATTTTATTATTTTGTAATTATCCTCCACACTGTCAACCTGTACATTCATTTTTTCATCACTACAATTGGGCTGTCTATTCTTTTTGTTTTCCACATCTATTTGTTTCATCAAAGCGAAAGAAGTAACTGAACATGCGTAATATTGATACGTGCAAGACGTAAGATTTACCATTGTTTTTGTACTTGTAAAACTGCTGCTACTTTCGAAAATACCGATAATCGTAGACGTAAACGTTCGTTACGACTATCATATCTGTACACGCAAGTGTTGATTTTCGATTTTATGAGAATGTGGCTGCTGTCTACTTAATGTGAACCATCTGATGCAACCAATTTTCTCTTGCCCCTATGAAAACCACTTCCGGTAACAGTAAAGGTTGCAGTTGCTTCGGGAGTGTGTTTGTCAGGGTCAATAGAGCCATCTGCAAGGAAACTAAAACCAAAACAGTTTAGTACGTGGATACATAACGAAGGAAACGTAAAGGCAAGTTAAATTATTTGCATTGTAATTTAAATAATTTTATAAGAATCTAGTCAAATATTAAAACGTTCGTTATGCTACATCTACACGAAAAGATAAATGATACATTATTCATTAAATGTAGGTTTTACTTTTCAGGGACATGCTCATTAACATTCACTAGTGCAGATTAGTAAGGTCAAAAGTGGATTGACAATTAGTGTCAGTTGGTTGCCGTTCTACTACGTACGTATTGTTAGCTAGTGGCGTGTCAATTCTGGAACGAACTCCCTGCACTTGGTAAATATATTTCTGCAGCAGGATCAATAGCTGGAATAGTAGCACAAAGATCGATAGCTGGAATAGTGGCACTAAGATCAATAGCTGGGATAGTAGCACTAGTTGTAGTCAATACATTTGTAGGCGCAGTCTTAGTTTTCTTACGTAGATCTGGGAATATCAGTATATATTCTGTGCAGCCACCTGTCACAGTCGACACCGACAACTCCCTCTTGTCGATTGGCAATAGTAGTCGAACAAGATACGCACTCTCTGTCCATGTTTCGAACAAATAATTTTGCTTTTTGCAAAAATGCCGTTTTAACTGATTTGGAAGCTTGGGATGTAATCAGAAGTCAGCTTGGTCTTTCTCAATTTCATGACACGTCTGTTAATCTATATTAATTACTTAAATGATTATAATCCAACAATGTTAAGACACTGGAAAGCAAACACGAAACATACAATTAATCAAAGTGCTGAAGGTTCAGCTTATTACGTTTGTTCATATTTGTGTAAAGTAAAGTGGATGTTTTATAAAATGCATTGGTGTACTACTATCATGTACAAACAGGTAATTGTGAAAAGAGTCCTTGTTCTGATGATAATGTTTGGTACAGAAAAAATAAAAGCTTTAGTTTTGGCAGTGAGGATTACTTTTATAGCTTTCTTTTACTTCTGTTGTATTATAGGAATAAGCAATTGTGAAATAATTACAATAGTGCTTAAGAATTTTTTTTATCATAAATCTTCTTTTCATTAGCATCAGAAGTAGAAAATGCAGTGCGTCAGAGTGAAGTTTTTCGGTGGTTCAGAAAAAAAAATTGGTTCGTTTCATGGTATAGAACATCCAGAAATTATGTATTCAACTTTCTCCTTGATTAAAACACATTTGCAAAGCACATAGTTTTCTGCAACTGGGGTGCATCGTGTGCATTAATTAGAATGTTGGAGAAGAGTTAAATGGGAATATTAAGCGTATGTCACCTTGTCAACAAAAAGTTTTCGAGAATCTTTTTTATAAACTAAATCAAAAACCTGATAGTATGCATTTATTGAATATAAACAGATTGGTCCTCAAGTTGTTTCCAGGACTCAAAAGGAAAAAAGCTTGATCAGTGGAAAACTGTTACAAGTAGATGGCACTCGGATATAAAAGGTAATAAGTATGCATTTGGCAACATGAATGTTATAGTTGTTTGAAGCTTTTGCCAGCTGAGACCAGTTCATAGTAAATTTTCTTTTAAAAATACTTCGCTCTGGCATTTATTCAAGCCCTTATTTTTAGTTCGAAGTATGAGACAGTCTAATGATTCTGAATATGCTCATTTGTTAAATCGAGCACGCATTGGTTTATTAAAAGAACAGCAGAACATATCTGCCTTATGTTGGACATTGTGTTTTGATTGCACTTCTTTGCACTCAAGACACGGATGCTGCTGATGGCTTGGAAAACACTCTTTGTTTGTAGACACCAGAGTTATGTTAATTTGAAATATATATTTATATACAAAAGAAGGTCTTGTATTTGTGCTATCGGTGTTAATTCATTTAGTTTTACTAAGAGTGGGGCTATAGATTTTGATAATAAAAAATGACTATTCCTATAAACAGAATTGAACACACACTTATGTAAAAACATATTGTACGTTCTGTTTACACTTACGTAAGGCATGGGCATGTACAAATAAAAGATATTTCATTTGACGAGATTGCTGTTGATTGGGATGTTGAATGACATATGTAAGACTAAGTCAAGTCATAATGTTATCAGGCTTGTACCTTCTCAAAGTAAAATGCAACCACCTACAGATGTTTTAGAAGAATATGATAGATAAGTCTTTAAATGAAAATAATTTATCACATGGTTATCGAGCTGCTTCAGATACAGTGGATTCTCTTTATTATAGACATTATAAGTGAATGCTCACTTGAATATTGGACATAAGTCAACAAATGTACTACAATTATTTCTACATTGTTTTATTAAAAGCAAATTTCAATTAAACAGTTGTTTGCTTTATGTGAATAAAAACCGTCATTCATGTTACATTGTAATATTGCGTATATTGTTTTAAATGTTCCTGTAATATTGGAAGAAAAATTTAGTTCAGTGTTACAATTACATGATCAGCTTCAATACAATAAATAAAAAATTATTGACATGCATGTACTTATTGAACAGTTCTATATTTTATCATTGCACATTTTTGTCATGATTTAAATATTAAATAAATGAAACAATACAGAACGCTGTTTTCATGTATAATGTATGTACAGTGAATTTATGTCAGGCAAACAAGTGTATTATTGTGTATACATTGGATACCTATTATTTTATTAAAAACAAATGACATCAGGGTGCCGTTTCATAACGCGATCGCTAATTAACGTGCTCGTTATCCCAAGCAATTTACATGGGATAATGTGCACGTTAAGCTAACGATCGTATTATGAAATGGCACCCTGTTATGATTACTACGATTTACTGTTTACTGACTGTACATGAAAGATAAATAAATTTTGTAAAACCATTTGCAATACATGTATTTAACATCCCAGAACAAATGAGCAATAAAGGTATTAATATTGTCTTGGTCATTTTGGCATTCCGTTTGTGACAATTTAAATTCCCTTTCTGGAGGTACATGTATTGATTAGATCATAACATCTGTAGAAATATACATTTCATCTACACGTTTGCTTTATACTTCCATTTTGTAATAGAATCAGCAAATATGTGTATTCTATAATTTTTATAATCTGTACAGAATACAAATATATGTCAGTAAACAAGCCATACTTGAATAAAAACGGAAATGTTGAAGTATTTTCAAATGTAATGTCATAGAAATTTTTAACTGCTTAAAATATTTTAATTGAAATGAAGGTACCACATTACCTTTTCATGGCAGCTGCAATGTCGAAATGAACATAATGCACTAGCTGTAAAATAACATTCTGCATAAATGATAGTAGATTTATAGATGTTATAGACATTTTCCCACTACTATTACTCATACAAGTACATATACTAATACTGTTTTTCAAAATGCAGACCCTCCAGAGCATAGAACTGTTCCAAATCAACTGATTTGATAATCTACCAACATAACTCAAATATGCAGCACTTGAACATACTGGCTGCATACAGTATCTTAATTCTTAACGTCAGATGCTATAAAAAATACTAATTTACCATGATCAAACCAGTATTATCAAGTTTACAAATAAAAATATTTAGGGGGAAACAGGTTGGATAGTGTCCAGCAGTACCATCGCATACACATCAGCAATGAAGACGTATCCCCACCAATAACCAGAAGATTGATTGATTGGTCGTTGTTTTACGTCCAGCAAGCAATATTTCAGCTATATTCAGGACGTGAAATTAATAATAATTGGATTATAATAATAATAATAATAATTGGATTATTTGCAACAACAAGACATCTCTCCCTTAGTACTAAACCGTTATTTCATACAATAATATGAGCATATATACAGCTAAAAAGGAAAATAATACAATAAAAATATAGATCACAAATTGCCGGAAAAATTAAATTTTACTGTACAAATTAATTTCCTTTAAAAAATTTAAAATTGTGTCGCCTGTAAGTATTTACAGTATAAAAACGTTCCCGAATGTGCGCCACGTCAATACACTCCATCAAGACATGCTTGACAGTGTATGGACTGTTGCATGGCACACATTCAGGGCGCAGCTCATTATTTAAAATATAATTATGTGTCGTCCTGGTATGGCCAAGACGACACCTTTTTAAAACAACTTGATCTCTACGATCTTTATAATTTTTAAAATTATTTGTGTGCAGTAGTGGCTGGATCTCCTGAAGTTTATTATGAACTTGAAGATCCCAACCACTCTGCAACAAACCGGAAATATATTTAAAAATTACTGGTTTAAAATCTGTAAAAGGAATATCACAGTTTATAACATTATTCTTCAGGGCATTCTTTGCCTCCTGATCCACGACTGTGTTCCCATAGATTCCCACATGACATGGGATATATATATAAAAATATAAGGGTTTTGAATTTTGAAATTTTGAATAGCAAGTAGACACGAGAGGGAATCCGAGCAGATAATAAATTTGGAATCGTCTGACGAACCAACTATTTTCATGGCAAGAAGAACAGCTTGCGCCTCAGCAGTAAATACGGATGAGGCAGACAGGAGACGACGAGTTTCAACACGCTCTCCGAAGACAGCGGCTGAGGCAACTTTGTCATCGTCTTTTGACCCGTCTGTATAAATAGTACTATAGTCAGGGTAACAAGATTTAATTTCTGCAAAATGTTGTTGTATTATTAAAGGGTTTGTGTCCGACTTTTTATGTTTTCGTAAATCAAATATAAATACCGGTTTGGGGTTTAACCAAGGGGGATTATGTGGAATTTCGACAGCAGCAATTTCATCTAAATTTATACATGAATTTTCTAAATGAGATTTAATTCTTAGGCCAAAAGGTTGATTGATTGATTGATTGATTGTTTGTTGTTTAACGTCCAGCAAGCAATATTTCAGCTATATTCAGGACGTGAAAGTGGGGCCTCGGTGGCCGAGTGGTCAAGGTAGTTCGTCTACTATTGATCACGTGGTCTGTCAACACTGAGATTGCGGGTTCGATTCTCACTGCAGGCAGGGTGTACTCGACTCCAATCTTAATTGACAAGGATTACCAGTTTTCCTACCGCAGGTCGGGGGTTTTCTCCGGGTACTCCGGCTTCCTCCCCCAATAAAAACTGGACGCCATGATATAGCTGAAAAATTGCTGAAATTGGCGTTAAACACCATCAAACAAACAAACAAACAGGACGTGAAAGTAATTATTTGATTATTTAAACATTTTTAACAATTGTTCATCTCTCCCTTAGTTCTAAAACATTATCTCATACAATAATATGAGCATATATACAGATAAAAGGTTAGTAAAACAATTAAAATATAGATCACAAATTGCCGGAAAAATTAAATTTTACTGTACAAATTAATTTCCTTTAAAAATTTCAAAATTGTGTCGCCTGCGACCGTTGTAAACAAACTACTGTAAGTATTTACAGTATAAAAACGTTCCCGAATGTGCGCCACGTCAATGCAGTCCATCAAGACATGCTTGATAGTGTATGGACTGTTGCATGGCACACACTCGGGGCGCGGCTCATTATTTAAAATATAACTGTGTCGTCCTGGTATGACCAAGACGACACCGTGTTAAAACAACTTTATCTCTGCGACCTTTATAACTTTTAAAATTATTTGTGTGCAGTAGTGGCTGGATCTTGTGAAGTTTATTATAAACTTGAAGATCCCAACCACTCTGCCACAAACCGGAAATATATTTAAAAATTATTGGTTTAAAATCAGTAAAAGGAATATCACAGTTTATAACATTATTCTTCAGGGCATTCTTTGCCTCCTGATCCACGACTGTGTTCCCATGGATTCCCACATGACATGGGATCCAGAAAAACACAACCTCTTTTCCCAAAGCTATCAGAGATTTGTAAATTTTACAAATTTTTAAAATATAAGGGTTTTGAATTTTGAAATTTTGAAAAGCAAGTAGACACGAGAGAGAATCGGAGCAGATAATAAATTTGCACTCGTCTGACGAAGCAACTATTTTCATGGCAAGAAGAATAGCTTGCGCCTCAGCAGTAAATACGGATGAGGCAGACGGGAGACGACGAGTTTCAACACGCTCTCCGAAGACAGCGGCTGAGGCAACTTTATCATCGTCTTTTGACCCGTCTGTATAATAGTACTATAGTCAGGGTAACAAGATTTTATTTCTGCAAAATGCTGTTGTATTATTAGAGGGTTTGTGTCTGACTTTTTATGTTTTCGTAAATCATAAATAAATACCGGTTTGGGGTTTAGCCAAGGGGGATTATGTGGAATTTCAATTGCAGCAATTTTATCTAAATTTTCCAAATGAGATTTAATTCGGAGACTAAAAGGTTGAATTTTGTTTGGACGTTTTTTCGAAAATGTTTTGGTAAAGAGGTTTGAAAACACAGTCGTGGGCAGGGTTGCCAGGATATGCCTTTTTTTTGATTGCATATTGCAAAGCGAGCTTTATTCTTCTTTGATACAAAGAAGACTCGCCTGTTTCAAATTACGAGACAAATGACTTTAAGTGCAAGCATGAGTAGTCTGCATAAGTTTCTTGGAAAAAGTCATTTATTCGGGAAAATGTTTGCTTTTAGATAAATGTGTAATGGTGTTGTGTTTGGTATTTATTAAGGTAAAATGTTTTATAAGATATAAAAACTTCAAGAAGAAGGAAACTTACCATGAAGTGTTTTTATTTCATAATGAAATGACGGTATTTCAGACCATAGTGTTCTCAAAAATATTATAAGATCTATGGAAGTGAGTAAACCAACGAAAACAATTAAATAACATAATTTTTTTTAATGTTATGTTTAAAGTTCAGGATGGAGTTAAAAATGCAATATGTGAATAAAATATAAGATATGGAAAAGAATTAAACTACGGAGAGAAAAATGAAGTTATGCAATATTATCATTTTGCAAATGAATTTTAAAATAAAATCCAGCCGTTTATGTATGTAAGTGTTTACACATAGTGTTTTAATTGAGATACTACTCATAGATACATAGCATATCGTGCAAATATACGTTTTGGCAGTTTATGAATATAGCCGATAGCCGTTATATTACACGAACTGTAACGACTAAACAGATCAACAGTCTGAACCCAAATTTAATTATATAACTTCAAATGATCAACATGACCTTTACACTCTCACTGCACAAGCAGCAAAATGTAACATAACAGATTTTATTACTCTGACCCAGTCACTACCACTGGCAGCTTCAGATTACAAATAAATATAATTAAATACCTTTTATTTAGAGTCGGCGTATATTACAAACAAGAAAACATAAGCACTGATGTGTTTTTGACCTACATGAATAACAATTTAAATAATGCAGTATCAAAGAGCATGCACAATAAAAAGTAAGTTTAGAGACATATACAAGAGACATCAATACGAAGAACTGGCTAGGAAAACATGATGAAATGAGACTATAATGCAAAAAGATAACTTGCACTATAAATATAGTATATAGTAAAAAATAAGCTAGCAGTAGCAGCATAAAAGCATACATGCGAACATAAAAAACAAATTTGGTAATGACCTTGATGGTATCAGTACATATAGCACATACCAGCAGCATAAAAGCATATATGCAAACTACAAAAAAACTAATTTGGTAAAAACAATCATTCATCAATTAGTCATTAGTCTCATTCTACTTGTTAACATTTTTACAAAGTATAAAACTTTATATGAAATAATAAAACAATACAGAATAAAAAAAACATAAAATAAATAAATGCTATTAGAAAACATATGCAAAACAAAATGGATCATCAAAGAATTATTCCATTTCTGAACAAGATGAATCCTCCTAAAGATTTGTCAGCCGCGTGTCCATGTTCGAATGTTTCTAGTGTTAAAAGAAAAAGATGCGAAAAAAAGTTCATAGATCTGGTGGTTGTGCATTTATGTCCTAGAGGCAACCAAATGTAAATGTGATTGACCTATGGAAAGATGAGCGGGATCAGTTGATAGTCTCATTGGTCACTTCAGAGCTGAGCTATTTTTTCATGACTTTGGTTCAGATAGGAATGCAGTATTTGGAATAGGTAATACCGCCGCCGCTCCTATCATTAAACGTTATAAAGTAGGAATACGGTTAGACCAGTCTGTTAGCGCTACTTTTATTCAGAGATACACTTGATAAAATACGTTGACACATTAATATAAACCCACAAATCCTAATCATTAAATGATTTATATATATAGTTCATTTCGACTACGGACTTTCTTAAATCTTTTGTCTTATACTGGGGATCGAGCAGGAACGCTTCTATTAGATCTGATATTTGCTTTTCCTAACCATGAGGGCATAATTTTAAATTTATGTACTGGAAAAACTGCAGATATTCATGTTCCAAGAGTTTTGTAAGAGGAATGGTTTCGTGTTAACGGGTGGATGCGTGTTTAGACCGATTGATGCACATTCAACAATAAGTGATAAACCGTTTACATTGTCAACAGTAAACGACGATTTAAATCCTACCTGTGCTAACTGAACTTATGGGGGGGGGGGAGAGACACCTTATAATAATAGTTTATAATAATCGATCAGGAGTCCATAAAACAACATGTACATTGGAAATCTGGTACAATGTTTCATCATTATACTGTGGTTAATGACATGCGTAGGCGATACGCTTCTGCGAAAGCTCTTTCAGTCGCGCAAAGTAAAACACTGCGTCAAGATTTACGAACACAGTATAAACTATTTAAACTTTACAAAATTCAGTGAATGTCAGTTCTGGTCTGTATCTTAAGAACTTTGTTTCTTTTGATATAGAACTCTTATTTGAAGCACCAAATTCAGGAATTAAAACACACCATCAGAGTTGATAATGTGGCTAATGTGTTGTGTGAAGTAAAGGAGTATGCTGCTAGGGCAAATGATATCAATATCGACACTTTGCAGATGAAATTAATGCATATTGATGATATGGGCATGCTTTTTCGTCATGGTGATAAGGAATTGTATTCGCTGGTCCTTCAACATTATCTGTTTAACAAAGATCATTTAGTCACGTCTCTTTTAAGTTTTCCAACAGAAGCAAAGGTTAATGAAAAAGAACAAAAATTCTTGAAATTACACGCTTATAAAGGAATTGATATGGAGCCTTCCAACTTTAATTTGGCGTCCAAAGTAGACAATGCACAGAAGAACACGCCGTCGTTTCGATCAATTGGCAACAATGTTACAATTTATGCAAAACTTTGTTTCACCTCAACAACCTATGCGTCTTTCAAGGCCAACAAGACCATTCCTCCTTCAGCAATTTACTTACCTCTGTTGCCTTTTCCATGGGAGTTTCATGGCCAACTTTTGCCGTTGAAAGGTGATAAACGTTCACAAACTCCAGTTTTAGCATCAATGAAAAGTGATGCGAACAGCTTAGAAAATGACGATATGTTGAATTTTGACCACGATTTTAAATTAGACATTGTGCATGAATTATTATCAGAGCCATTTTTCGTATATTATCGGGATCACTTTGTAGCTGGTAATTTGCATTGTAACTTGACACAGTGGAACACCTTAATTATAAATTCTGAAAGTGATGTCCTAAAGTGGATAAAAAACGGTGTTGATATCAACCATTTAAAGGAGAATCTGGGGTATACAGTATGACCATAACAATAACGCCTAGACAATTTCAGAACGCCAAAAATTGTAAGAATTTTGTATATTTTATCAATTTTTAACTACACGAAAGTCATTTTTTTTTTGCAATTTCTTGATGTCGGGAAAGTTGGAGAGGTTGTGCCACTTCATTGCTTCTCCAATAACTATAGAACTGACCATTCAAAGATTGTGCATAAATCTTATGTACCTTAATTGTTTCATTATAGATACTCATTTTAACTTGATACATTGTCAACAGTCCCTAAAATTGTAAAACAAAATATTTATCGAACTAAACAACTAAACTTTGATGATAAATCAGGTTATGTTTTTCAACTCATACATAAATTTACTCATATTTAAAGTCAAAACGGCACCTGTAACTGATTTATACTTTAAACATTCGTAAGTGTATATTAATATAGCAACAAAACAAAACAGCGCTATATCGGATATTACCTACATTCAATATTATCGACATATGCATAAAAAATATGTTAATACTTTTCTCAAACTGTTGAACAAAAAAGGGCATATTGAAATAAGTAAAGGTAAACAAATCGACGTACCACTATCCACTAATTACACAGCTGCCCCATCTTATCAGATCGCTACAATGAACACAAAAACAAACAAGCTATTTTTAGAATTCGGAAAACCCCAAGTGCGCACACACACGCACAGATAAAATGCTATTCTGATGTTAACAATACCATCTACTTATCGAGTATTTATTTCAATATAGCAATTGTAAATATTAAATGTTTTTGTTAGCATTGTTGATTATTTGTTTCAATGTATATATTAAATTGTTGTTAACATTGTTGATAATATATAACTGTATGAAGGTATATTGTGAATTTAGAGCACATACCAATTTTTGGTTCCAATTTTATTGTGTATTCTTAATGTAACATTAGTAACACCTTTTTACTTTTATTTAACTTTGACAAGGATTCTACATATTTGCTCACTTAACAGTCAAGGACTTGTTCAAAAAGAAAAAAGGGGGGGGGGAAACTATTTCAATGGATGAAAAATCAAAAATGTGAAATAGCTTTTACTCAAGAAACACATTTCAATGTAAAAGAGTCAATATTAAAACACTATTTTGAAGGGGACATCTTTAACTCATATGGTAACACAAATTCTAGAGGGGTAGCTATCTTTAATGATAGATAAGTACCAAGACAATGAAGGAAGGTTTATTTTATTAAATGTTGAAATAGACAATACTACATATACACTTGTCAACATATATGCACCAAACAAGCGCTCAGAAAGAAATATCTTCTTCAGAAAAATATTTACTGTCATAGAAAAAAAATAGCCAAGAAGTTTTAATTATTGGTAGCGACATGAATGACACTTTAAATAAAAAAAAGATAGATTAAGTAAAACAGCTACTAAAAGGGAACATAAACCTTTAAATAATCTAAAACATATTATAAAAACATGTAATCTTCTAGATATTTGGAGAGATTAATCATGACAAACTTCAGTTTACTTGGAAAAGGAAAAATGATTCCAAAACAGCCAGTAGAATTGACTTTTTTTTTAATTGATAAACTATTAAAACCAAAAATCAAAAGTGCAGATATCAGACCTGCATTGATAAAACATACAGACCACCAAGCTATATCTCTAAAGATAATTCTTAACTTTGAAACAAAAGGAAAAGGTTTTTTTAAATTAATAACAGTGTTCTGAAAGATGAAAATTATAGAAAAGGCATTGAAAATCTCATAAAATGTATAAACTCAAATAAAGAAAAAGATCTTCTACTTGTATGGGATTTATTGAAAATGAAATAAAGGAATAAATAGTTAAGTTCTGTAAACTAAGAGCCAGAAATACCAGAAATATTCTTATAGATCTAGAAAAGAAACTTGTTCAATTAGATGAAGCATATCAAAACTCAAATATTGAATCCTCAAAAAATTACTTTAAAGAACAACAGGAAAATGCATAAACTGAAATTGAAAAAAATATGAGGAAAAATCTAGAGGGGCACAAATAAGGTCAAGGGCTTAAAATATTGAATTGGGTGAAACAAATACAAAATACTTATCTTTAGAAAAGTCTAGGCAAATGAAAAAAGCTATATCTGAATTAAGAAACCAAAAAGGGAGATAACAGAAGACCAGGGAGAAATTTTAGAAATTGAAAAAGTTATTACGAAATATACTTTAAAAAATCCAAATTTGGAAGGGATAACGGAATATATTGATCAGACAGAAATAGGAAACATACTTAATAAAAAAGATAGTGATACATTAGAAGGTAAAGTGACTGAAAGTGAATGCACAGAAGCAGTTTTTAAGATGAAACTAAATAAATCTCCAGGATTAGATGGTTTAAGCGTTGAATTCTACAGAACCTTTTGGCAGAAACTAAAATCGTTTTTGGCTAAAGTCTTAATACCTGTTATGAAAGAGGGGAATTAACTTATTTACAAATAGGTATAATTAGCCTGATATATACAAAGGGGGACCCTCATTTATTAGATAATTATAGACCCATTACACTTCTAAATGTTGATACAAAAATTCTAGCTTATGTTTTAGCACAAAGACTTAAACCTGTGCTACATAAAATTGTTAATAGTGACCAAAATGGGTACATAAAAAATAGATACATTGGGTTTAATATACGACAAATACAAGATGTAATACAGACCATACAGACAGATATAATTTAGAAGGGGCAATCTTATTTTGGGATTTTTCAAAAGCTTTTGATTCAATAGAATGGAACTTTATGTATGAAGCACTTAAAAAAATTGGTATTCAAAGCTCAATGCTTAAATGGATAAAGACATTGTATACAAATATTAAGTTGTGCATTATTTATAATGGCTGGATTTCTTTACCTTTTACAATTTTACGTGGCATAAGACAAGGACGTCCTTGTCGTGCTTTAATTTTTGTTATAGCAGCTGAGATTCTGGCTTGTAGGCTTAGACAAGACCATAACATTAGAGTATATCCGAATTAAATTAGATGGTAGAACTCGAAGTAACAAACTAACACAACTAGCAGACGATACTACACTGTTTTGTGTTCAAAAAAGGAAATAAGCATTGCATTTAATATAATAGAAATTTTTGGAACTTGGTCAAGACTAAAACTAAATCGAAATAAAAAAGGTAATTAGCTTGGGAAGTTGAAACACTGTAAAGATAAATGGGAAGATATTAATTGGTCTACAGATGTAGTCAAATGTTTAGGTATATACTTTGGCCACGATAAGGAAAGGTGTAAAGAATTAAATTTCAACAAAATTTTAACTAAATCGGAAAAAATTATAATAGATTGGAAACAAAGAAGCCTTACTATGATAGGCAGAATAACTGTAATAAAAAATTTAATTTTACCGAACTTATCTAGCATCAGTGATGACTACTGAGAAAACAAATATTGACAAATGTAAAGAATACAGGGAAGGGGGTTTAAAGACGATTAATATAGATAAATATAGCCAAGCTATTCAAATCAAATGGGTTCAAGACTACTTGCATTTACTTAATTAGACAATTTGACTAATATTCCAAATTGGGCAGTAATCCCAAACTTTTACTTCAATAAATTAGGGTCAAATCTCATATTTAATTATAACTTTAATGATTTGAAGATGATAGAAAATATAAAGGTTTCTCTACCAGAATTATATTTAGAAATTACAAAAGCATGGGTTAAATTAAAACGAACACAGAAAACAAATGAAATAAAATGTGAAGAGTTGAACTTCAGACAAATAAGACAACAAATCATTTGGGGGGAATAAATTTATTACACAAAGTGGAAAGTGTTTTATTTATGAAAACTGGACTAAAAGCAAAATAATGTTTATAAATGATATAATCGATGAAAATGGGAATATTTCACAAAACCATATCCTAGCAAAACTACTAAATAGAAGTAACTGGTTTGCAGAATTCTCCAAACTGATCAAAAGTATCCCACAAAAATCGGTCCAAACTTTAAAGACTGAGGATTCTATTAAATCAACAGTTAAAACTGAAGTACATGTAGTATTTAACTTTATGAAACAATACAAACCTCAAAAGATTTATATATTTATTTGAAAAATAATGAAGTTGATAATGAACTATGCCACTATGAACACTTTTTTATGCATTGCACATACTTTGAAGCTTTTTGGGCAAAAATAAAAGAACTCTTAAATTATCTTCGGATTGGTGACCAACTGGTCAGTTATTCATCTTTGATCTTTGGTTATAAAATCACGGATGAAAACTAAAATGATATCACAGTGTACAGTATTCATAAAACTTATCACTTATCAAATGGTATTAAAGGAAAAAAATGTCAATCCTTTATATGGTCTTGTTCATTTTGGTGTTACGTGTATAGTAAGGGTGTCTTGTTCATCTCTCTAACAGAAAGGTGCCTTGTTCATTATGATGTAAGACGTTTTGTTTATTATGATGTAATAGTAAGGTTGTCTTGTTGATTGTGATGTAAATAATAACATGAGTTAAGTGGTCTTGCATATTATGATGTGATAGTAAAATTGTCTTGTTCATGATGATGTACATGTGGTACTAGTACTAAGGTTGTCTTGTTGATTGTGATGTAATAATGTTTTGTTTTTTTTATTAGTATGCATGTAACTTATTATAGAAACATGCTACCGTAGAATATGTATACATAATATGTACTAGTAAGTTATTGAAGATAATCATAATGCTGATTGAATACACGACACGTAAACACGGATTTTGTGTTAAATTATTGTGTAAAATATTTCTCAGCAAAATTGACAAACTACCTTTATATTAACCTGCGATTAGAACTCCATCCTATAAATAACGAACTTGGTAAATCCCAATCAATATAAATTGCCATGTGTAGTGAATATGTAAACAAACACACGTGTTTATTATGTGAAAATTATAATATTAAACAAAGCCGGAATCCTTTCCGGAAAGAACGTTATAAACAATTGTTGTATGATCAATTAATCATCTAACATATGATAGAAATAAATTGCCCTTATAACACCCTGTTTATTTGGGCACTAACATTACAGGGTGCTTTATCAATGAATGGTGTAGTTGATAAAGTTGTTGTTATCAGCATTAGTGCAATAAAGTTATTTATGTTTCCAAAAAAACCAGGTTATGATAATGTATTGATATAAGAAAATTCTAAGTTTATTGGGTTTTCAATGGGGTGATTATTATTGTCAATGTAATACATTACCATTTGGATGGAAAAACTCTTTATTGAGTGTTTCAGATGCTATAAGTAACAAGCGTATTGTTGCATATGTATACAATCGGATTTTGGTGCAAGCCTGGGAAAATCAATACTCGAAGAATTATGATTTGGCAGCAATTATTAAAGGATGAAAAATAATTGCGCATTGCGTTGACTCTGGTTTATGTACCCTCTTTAGAAAATTAAGCAGATCTTCCCTCTCGTACACTATCCAGGTCAGACACCACAATTAGTAACGCACAGGCATAGAACACTTGTTCGGAAAACACGATGTTGACATGTTTGCTTTAGACAGCAATGCAATGGCCAATTACAATGGTATTACTTTAGAACATTTTACAGCCGTGGCGTCTCCTTTTTCAGTTGGTATTGATGCCTATTGTCAATGTTTTATTGGTGAGAAAAATATATGTTTTTGTCCTTGCTTAATACCAGCTATCATTAGTTTTTTGATAGAAGAACTGTACTATTATATTTTTTTCCACTCTATCATGCTTTCCGTTAGTTCAAAAATATACATATATTGTAACTGTGGGTTTTCAAGGAGATAAAGGAGTTTTATTATCTCTTCCACGGAAACGGTACTAAGTTTATACACTTGGACTACAATTGGATATGTTAGCAGCAAGGTTAAGTTTTGTAGTAGAAAGAAGGAAGAACTATTATCCTAATAGATTCATGTCAATTAAACCAAATTGCTTTTTCTCCTGTTCTTTTGATAGGATGATTCAATGGTAAGATTGTTGGAGGGTTTCATATCAGAAGTTTCTGTAAATCATTCGGGGGAGCAAGAATTAATGATGTATCTGGTATTTAAAAAATTGATTGATTGTTTGATTGGATGTCTGCTTTACGTCCAGCGAGCAGCATTTCAGCTTTATTCAGGACGGGAACAAGTAAACAAACAATAAATCAACGGAAAATGGGGGTGGGATGGGTCACAGGGAATATAATTTTGACTGCCACTGGAAAAGTATGGAGTTTTGGATAGGGGCGGAAAATTTAGCCTTTTGTAGCGGCTACAATGAGCCTACTCTTTTTCGAAATCTACAAAAGGGGTCTTTATCGTGCAAGGAGCGTGGCACTCTCCAAACACGTTACCCACTATTGTCCGCGGTCAGGCTTTCCGTATTATGACCTGACAACCCGCCAACGAGAGGGTCTCCCCTATCCGCCACCTGGGGACGCGCTGGGCTGCTCTGTGGGTTGAGCACTGGGAACCCTCCCAGTATGGTCCCAGAAAAAAGAGAATATCAACTGTTGTTGTTATTAGTCATATAGGAACAAATGATGTAAAACAAAGTTCATGCACCTGTGAAAGATCAGATCATATGCGTAAAAGAGGGGTTAATGTTCTTGTTGAGAATATAAAACAATTACTGGTGTAACAGATTTGTAGTAGTTTTTTTCTGGGTGTCTGTATACTAAATCCCCCATTATTAAAAACGTATTAATGAGTTAAATAAATATTTGTATTCACTGTGTCGAAAGTGTGAGTATTATTCTATTGATCACTCAAACATTCCTGTTCATTTTTCAACAAATCAGGTTCATATGAGTGCTAGGGGAGAAATGATGTCCCTGAATAATATGAAAGGGTTTGTTTAATTTTTAGCTATCTTTCTCTTTCTTTTTCAAAATATATGTTTAGTTTAGGATAAGTAGTAGTTAGTGTTAACGGTGTTATGTTTGCTTTAAATTTAGTTTTGATTAAGTAGTAGTTAGTGTTAAAGGTGTTGTGTTTGGTTTAAATTTTGCATTGAATTGATTTTACTGCGCTTTGTTCAATATATCATTCATAAAATGAATAAATTTGTAATTTGGTAAAAAAGGAAAAATTAAGTCAGAATATATAGATATAATTGTTAAGAGCGTGTATTTTTTATTTGTTATTAAGATGTTTTTTGTCAATATTACTAATCAATATTGTGAGATAATAAATGTAATTATAATGTTGTTTGTAATTAAACAGGAGATATACATAAGTTAATTATATTTATGTTTTGTTTAGAGCCATTTTTTTTTATCAGCCAGGGCTACTACCTAGGGAATGTTTTCTTATACTGAAGGTTCAGTTTACTTTAACCTGGGGTTTTTCTTTACATAAAAGATTTTTATGGTTTTTCTGAAACATAAAGTTCTGATGTAATGATGATATCCCAGATTTTTTTTTGGCAGACAAGCTTTTCATTACCCGTGACTGTTTTCTTATGTGTTTAGTGTCCGGTAGATTATTTCTGGAAAATGTTAATGTTATGGTTAATGGTCGGGTTAATGTTCATGTTCAGTCGACATTAAAAGACTTTGATGGGGTTATCGGTTGTTAAGAATGGGTTCATGATTAATTGGGAATCTGTCAATTAAGTATTGAATATATGTTTAGGTATAGTATGTTTGTATATTTGATGGTAAGTGGTTTACAGATGATGCCAAAGTGTGTCATTTTGCCCTGAATTTTTGTAGTCCATATCTTATCTTTATTGGAACACGGGTGTATTAATAAGTTTGTTTGTTTGATAGTGTTTAACGCCATTTTCAGCAATTTTTCAGCTATATCATGGCGTCCAGTTTTTATTGGGGAGGAAGCCGGAGTACCGGAAAACCCCAGACCTGCGGTAGGAAAACTGGCAAACCTTGTCAATTAAGATTTGAGTCGATTACAACCTGCCTGTATGAATAAGAAAAGAATACTATTCTCTTTGGTAACCAAGGGGCACCTATATAGATAAGAGATCTAAGATTTCACCTCAGTTTGCTGAGACTGGCTGAGTTGAGTAACTGCATTGGGTTGGGATCATTTTAGGCTACAATCGTGGCTAAAATATATACCGATGCGTTGCGTGGGGAAAAAAAACAAACAATATTGAAATTTCTCTTTTACTTGGTGTCCCAGTATTTTTCCTTATTTTTGTTAGTAAATATCTTATATTTATTGGCACAATGGGGTATTAAGTACAGTTCTTTCTAAGAATCATGCACTTCTTATACAATAAGTGATATGCGATTTTTATATTGATGTATCTTAAAACAACTGTGAAACATTAAAAGCAAATGAATCATTTAAACTTTGAAACAATACAATTTTTGTAACCCCTAAGGGACAGATTTGAAACTGTAAAACATTTCGACAAAAGTATTTCTTTTCAATTTGAACATAATATTGTTAACTGGCAGATACTTTAAAAAAATCAATTTAGAAGTTTTGGACTTTTCACTAGATTGTAGCAATATAGTTCCAAACATGGTAAAATAACTCAAAAGTAATGTATGCGAGTTATTTCCTTTTGCCCATTTCACCACCTGGTGGCGCATTTGTTTCATAATGGCAGCCTCCGTGAGATGCAGTTTGTCATCTTTTGTTGGGGGTGGTTGTGGATTTTAATCTCTTTTTCCTAAAGAACAAGAGACTGTGTATCTTTTAAAATGCACAAAAGATATTTCTGCACACCTGCGTAGTGTGCAATTAAGATCAGGAAAGCAGTCAAAGAATGAAGCAGCAGTGGAATCGGAAGGTCATTTGATTGCACATAGAGCAGGAATATTCAGGTAATAAATAAAATATTTAACTGTTGCATAGTACTAACCAAGAAGTCCTTAACATAAATAAATATCATCTTATCTTTGTATCTACTAATTATATGTCCTACCTAGACCAAAATAGAGGGGCGCTGTGCCCTGCCCCTTAACAGGGTGCCCCTCTGTCGTCTATAAGCGCCCCTGTGTCCCTTTAAATTTTCTTCACTGTGAATCTCCCTTGGGTCATTTAATTATAGCTGTTTGACCCAAGCCCCTCTTTTTCAGATCCTATCAAGAACACTAATTATTTATTTATCTTTTAACGTACACTTTCCTGAAATATTATGAGTCTGTGGGTATAAAAAATAAATAATTTGATTGGGACAAATTCTAAAATATTATATTTTGAGTCGAAAAAATCTTTCTAACCCTCCACACTTAATCAAATTGTCGTCCCTTTATAGTACTCCAAACTGTAACACTTAAGGTAAAAAAATAGGTATGTTTCCTGTTACATGTTGCGAAAAATTAGGGTATAGGTAGGTGTAGGCATTAATTTATTTTTCTGCAATTTATTTACTTTGAGTTAGTGTAAAGTTAAGATTTCAAGTTTAACAGTGCTTCAGCAAAAATGGTAATAAAAATGTTAGGGAAGGCACAAAAAAAATAGGTAGGGTTGTGTATTAAATCAGGAACACACATTTTGTTCCTTATTACTTGACAGGAAAAAAATGCTAAAAAGAAAAAGTTCCGGTACCTCATAGTCGTAAGTGCTGGAACCCCATGAGTGTTTTAAAAGTGCAAAATTATTTTAAAATAATTTTAAACCTTTAAAATTTGGCATTAAAACATATTCCTAGTCAAAAAGTAATTTTTGTTGCATGTTCACGGGCCAACAATTGATTTACTTATATATTCCAGACCATGATTCATTTAGCCGTAAAATCCCTGATTCAGAACGAGAGGAAGGGGTATTCTCCAATTTTACACATACATGTAGGCTCATCCGACATTAAAAATTACCAAAAAATGCATATAACCTGAAAATTACCCTAAAAAATTACCAACAAAATTGTTTACCCATTTAGTGGCATAAAAATACATGTACCTTAGACATATCAGAAGAATTTTTATTTTAAAACAAAGATTATACCCTTCAATGACATCCAGTTACGACTATGCAAACAATGTGCACACATTTACAGTAACGAAATAGATAAAAATAATTTCCCCTAGTCATTTTATCTTCATTATTTATTCCACTTAGTAGATTTTAATGGACATGTACAGTAAACATGTATCTTGGCAAATAATATAAATAATGTTGAAATAACTAATTAAAATCCGATAGAAATAGCAATCTGTCATTGAATTATCAGATCTATTGAATAACCCAGAGCATAGGGGTACGGTCGGAATTATTCTAAGAGAGCGATTGAAACTTCCTTAAGCCAAGAGGCTGGAGAAAACATCTTGTAGCTACTCCAACAAAGGATTTTTATAAACGCTTACATTAATTTGACACATTATAAATCATGAACACAATGCGCTTGGAGTGGCTCCTTAGAATCTCTTTTCTACATAGTAACATTGTCTTTCCAAATGCGAAGTTTAAAAAAATATAATAGCACAAGGGTGCAAAAGTCGATTTGCAAATCCCAATATAACCACTTAAAAACAAAATTCAAATGTTTTTGGCTGTCGTGATCTTGACCTTTGACGAAATTTCTCCAAAATCAATAATGTTTTGCCACCTGATATGTAACAATATCCTAAAGTTTCATTCAAATCACTTTAAAACTTTGAGTTATCATGCCGAAATGAAATCCCTTTAAAAAAATCTAAGGTGTTTTGGCAGCTGTGACCTTTACCTGTTGTGTTTGTGGGGTACATGTACTAAGTAAGACATTAGAAAATAACTTGTAAAAAATCAGATTTAATCTATCTAACCAGTGTTAGACTGTATAAAAAGAATAGCCCGGACTATATCAAAATATTTTAAATTCATAGACTTTAATATATAAACTGGCTGAAATGTTTCAATAAGGAACTAGGGTCAAACTTCAAGGTCAAAGGATTTTTTTAAACAATAGGTGCTTTTGGTTACATTTGTAACTGCATACTAAGTAATTGCAAAATTAAGTTCTTCTTAAAAAACAAAAGAAATGCAGCTAAAAAAAGTGTATTTCGTTTTCTTTTCTGAGGTCAAAGTTCAAGATTTCAAAGTTATTTTTAGCCTAAAAAACTTTAAATTCCAAAACTTTTTTGAAATGAAATTGTTTAAGGGTTACTAAACAGTATTGGTGAACATAGGGGTGATGTCAATAAATATTAGTTTTTTTTTTGACATAGAAGTTATGAAAGGCATTGATAATTAGATAATTATCTTATATCAGTATATAAAATAAAAATGTTTTGATGAGAAACTGCAGAGATTTGTTTAAAATTTACATTTTGATACCATTTTAATCCAGAATAAAATGGGACAGGGAAAGGGTATTTATGTTTAAAGAAGAATGTATTGTGTTATAATACGACTAGCTTCATAAACTTAGTTTATCTATTTAAGGATTAACTACAACAAATATTTTCTCCATCGAGGGATAACAAAATTTCCGTTTTGCACATTGTATAATCCGCTATTAAATGTGCACAACGGAAATTTTGTTATCCATCGATGGAGTAAATAATTTTTGTAGTTAATACTTATAAATAAATTCAAACAATAGAATAAACTCAACAATTTAATTTTTTTTAAAGCGGTCAACACAAAAACCGTTAATTTCCCGCGGAGTAATATATATGACGTCAAACGGTGCGTGTCTCCATGACGATCAATTTTGTTTTCCATCCTCTGATAGAAAATATTTTCCAGCCAATCAAAAATCAGTATTCTCGCAAAACTTATTTATAAATTAATAAAAATTGACAACTTTTTATGTGTTCTTTTTTGTGTTTGACTGCGATTTAATTAGGGTAATCCTTAAAGATAAGATAAGCTTAGCCCACGTTTCATTGGTGTCTCAATAAAGTTTCATTTATGACTAAAGATTATGTTTTGACAGTATGTACTAAGATAAACCTCCCCCCTGTGTTATATAAAGTGTCAATACAAGGCTCAGATACTTACTTCATATGTTGAATTAGCAAGCTATATCTTGGTAAAATCAAAAACATCAGCAGACGATCATTTTGTGTTCAATATGAAACGATCGTTAAATGCTATGTTTAAGGCACGTTTACTACCTATTATGAATCGTTTACCCCAAATAGATTCTGCAGAGAAGATGTAAAGCAGGTGTCAAGAATTGCAACGAGTGTGAAAGGTAACGACCGATCATGTTTTTATCAAATTATTCCTAACTGACATGAAATTATACCTCTTGTTATTAATTTATATATATTCCATGCTCATCTTGATAATTCTGAAAGCTTATTTTCACTTGTATTGACAGACAGAAATATTTGTACATAAAAACACCAAAACGAACGTTAAATGCCATGTTTCAAGCATGTGTACCACCTATTATGAATCGTTTACCCAAAATGGATTCTGCAGAGAAGATGTAAAGCAGGTGTCAAGAATTGCAACGAGTGTGAACGGTAACGACCGATCATGTTTTTATCAAATTATTCCTAACTGACATGAAATTACACCTCTTGTTTTTAATTTATATATATATATATCCCATGCTCATCTAGATAATTCTGAAAGCTTATTTTCACTTATATTGACAGACAGAAATATTTGTATATAAAAACACCTAAACTAAGACACAAGTATATGCTCGGTCGTTTCATTGAAGATACGAAAATATGGTGTCAGAAAGGAGCGTTATTGAAATGATTGATTGATTGATTAATGGTGTTTAACGCCCGAGCAGCAATATTTCAGCTATATTCAGGCGATGAACATGATATGGATGATAAAATGAACATGAAATGATGATGAATGAAAATGGGATGGGACACAAGGAAAAAAAGGGGGTAACGGATTTTAGATTGCCACTGGCAAATGGGAGGATGGATAGGGTCGGGCAATTTAGCCTCCTGTAGCGGGATCGAAATCCCTACTCATAGCGAATACTGCAGCAGCGTTCTTTAACGTGCGAGGAACGTGGCATTTTTCCCAACACGGTGCACTAATATGGTTTGCGGTCAGGTTTTCCGTATTATGGCCTGACAACCCCAGCTTGCCAGGGGTACCCCATTCAACCACCTGGGGCACACATCCCACTCGGTCTTTAGGCAAACCGACCTGACACGCCGGTCAGGGTACTGGGCGCTATTTAGTCGCCTTTTACGACAAGCTAGCGCGACTGCGGTCTATTCTTTTAGCCACCCGGATCCCGCACGGGGCCATATAAGATATTTGGATCAATGTGGCATAGTTATAATAATATTACATCAAAACATACATATTTGTTTTTTAATTTTTTTCTTGTTCGTTTCGTTTAGACACCGAACTTTCAGTCATGAAACTTCTGTTATCAAATTATATTATTTCTTACATAACTTTATGGTGAGACATGTAAAGGTAATTATGCTTCAATTGTCAGGCATAATTATGCTAAAAGTAAAACTGAGATCGTCAAACAGAAACAAAACTAAAAATGGAGATGGGTACAAAGATCAAGAAGAAGCTGAAACATGTAGTGTCACAGATCCGACATTACACAAAAAGAGAGAATGAAAAGATATAGAGAAAATTTTTTTAAAAAAAGGAGAACCTACACACGCGTTATTAGTGTCCAAGTGGAGAAATTGAAATAAGCGCTTAACTTACAGAGTAATGATGATTTCAGTATGAAAACCATCTTTTCGCATAGTTTGTTATTTATTTGGTACACCAGCTATCAAATTAGTCTTTACTTATTACATAACTTAAATTACATATAGAATTTAGAAACTTTTCCCGTGCATATTCATCTGGTGGAGGGCAGGTACTGTTACATGTTCCACACCATTAAACTTCGTTCTGATATGTTATATTTTAGTTATTAGTTACTTCAAGACTTTTGTTGATTAAAGTCACACCAACCATATATCAAAGACAATTGAGGTGTATTCTTAACTACTATGGGCACCATGAAACGCGCGTTATTTCCAAGGTGTGTTAATAAAAAAAATTTAATTTTACATTTATTGAAGAAAATTTATCGCTTAAACAATTTCATTAGTAAGCGTGATATTTAAGCTTTAAGTTTAACACAAATTTTATAGTGTTCAAGTAAATTTTTTATGAGCCTTCATTGGCCCACTCTTATGTAGCAATATCATACAATGACCCTTAACTAATACTAGTACTAGCTCATTCAATTTCTCTTGAATTTCAATATATTGTTAATGGACAATATTAATATTATTAATATTATTATTAATATTAATGGACAAAAGATGTTAAATTTTGTGGGTTTAAATTGCTTTTTTTTCAAAAATCATTGTTTCAAAATGGCGTCTTTTACCATGGTAACGAAGGACCACGGTTCATAACTTACCTTTGCAGGTGATAATTTTGGTTGGTTGTTGTTAATAAAATAGCTTAAATGTTTAAATGATTACTTGTTTGTTATAATTTATATTATCAGAAATTGCCAAAAATGTCCTGGGTATCGTTTCATAAAACGATCGCTAATAACGATTGTCGTTAACATTAGCGATTACATAACGACTGGTTAGCGTTTGCTTTAACGAGCGTTTCATAAAACAGTTTTTACTCAAACGTCCCGCAGTAGCAGTTGTACGTTTACGTGTTACACGCAGATTGATCGTGTTTATTTTAAGAACGGAAATCCTTAGCAACGCAGGAACTCTCTAATATTTGGAGGTAAGTTTATCATTAAATTAGCAGACGAATAAAATATGGAAACCTGGTAAAGACAAAGAGTCTAAGAAAACCTCACTTCAGTAATGAAGAAATTGTAATTTTACTAGAAGAAGTTGAGGCGAATTATGGTTATTTGTACTGTGCATTTTGCCCCAGTATTGACCAGTCTAAAAAGAAGAAACTGTGGCAGGCAATAGTGAATAAGTAAGAATGCCGACTTGAACAAATCTTTTATTTGTAAACATGTAATAATTATAAACTGATCACATCACCTTATTGTTGTCTTGTCCTGAAAAGATAAAAACGGAATCCACTAATTTTATGTACGTATTTGTCTAAAAGTAAAAGAAAAGTACATTATACTAGTACACCCGAATTTCGGCGATGAAAGTGTGTCGGTTTAACGGACATTAATTTCTTTGAAATGCACTATATTTTATTATTTAGAAGTCATTTGGTTAGAGCAACAAATGCAAGATATTTTCAAAGTAATTTTGCCTTGGGTTCATTGTTTACATTGCTGAATGAAGGAAAATCGCCGAAATTCGAGTATGGACGAAATTCGAGTGTGTGACCATACTTAGAAACCACACCCTGGTTTTTAACATGCCCATGACGATTGTATGTAATCATGAAAATTATTATCATCTTTGATTTGGTATTACAATGAGCTATTTCAACCCCTTTTAACCCCACCTACCCCTCCCCACCACCACCACACCCAAACAACAAGAGGCCAATTTTTTTTCTGAGTATTTGTATCACCATTGTAGGTTTTCTTCATTCTACAAAATTTAAAAAATATGCGTCATGTTTTTTAACAACAAGCCACTGCAACAAGCATTTTTTGTAACTCATAATGGTTTACTCGCACACCAAATATCAGATCAATATCTGCAAACGTTTGAAAAATTGTCCGAAAAAACTGTTATTTAAAAAAATTGTCCAAGTAGAAGGGCGATAATTTCGTCAAAAATCATTGGACAGGAACGATTTTCGAACTCAATCTTTAACTCATCATGGTTGACTCACGTTCCAAATATCAGCTCAATATCTGCAAGCTTTTAGACAATAGTCCGGAAAACGTGTATGACGGACTGACGGACGGCGCGACTAAAGGACTGACAGAGTACAAACCTATAGTTCCCTTCGGTAAAGCTGGTAGGGGACTAATTAATGTGTTATTTTAACTTGTACATAAGGGCACCTGTTAGTAGGCAACTTCTAGTTCTTAGCTGCCTTTTATATGTGTTTGACCAGTTGACTAGTTATATTCATGTATATAAAAAAGCAAAAGTAAAAAGAATAGTGATATATCAAGAAATTACAGTCGATACTGAATGTAAATTTACTTCCTGATAGATTTTACAATCACGCGGACGTGATAGAAAACACCATAATATCGGCGTCGATTTGTAAACATCAACACAAATTTTTGCTGTTGATCATTGCGTAGCGTTGTTTCTTAAAAAATAGAAAGAATTCGTTTATTAAAATCGTACTAAATATTAGTTTTCCTTATCTGGAAATGATTTTTATATGTTTAACTTACATATTTTGTGTTTTGACGTTCAATGACCTGTTTTTAACAGTAAATAATATTTTTGTCTTCTTGATTCTTAGAAAAGCTTAAAATGCATTTTGAAATATTTGGACTATAGGTTCAGTGTGCAAATTAAAGTTACAATTGAAAACCATTTTGAAAAGCTTCGCCTGTTTTATAATTAAAAGACATTTACATGTGCATGGATCACTTACTTCATGTCTGCATCACATACAGCTTGAACATTCAAGGCATGGTAATTTTTCCTGCAAACAAGCACTTGCTCGTCTTCAACCGGGCGTACAATTGGTATCAATGTGCCATCTATGGCACCAACTACATTTGGCATTCCTCCTATTTCATGAAACTTTAATTTAATGACGCGTAGCTCGTTGGGGTCAGTTGAAAATCTAATTTTGTTGGAGTAAATTTCACACAAGGCTTCGGCCACTTCTGTAAAGACACGACTACCTGTTGCTCTGCTTATGCCATGCAAGTCCGCAATTTCAGATAAAAATCAGCCCTTTGCGTAATAACGCAGAGTTGTCAAAATTTGCAACAAAGGAGGAATTGCACAATTCCTAAGCGTAGGACGCTCTAAAACTTGATGCAAACTTTCCACAATTTCAAATATAGTTTCCCTATTCAACCGGTATCTGGAAATAATTTCATGATCATCTAAAGTGTTCTTATATTTGTTCTGTCTCTAAATATCCTTTCTCGTCGTAAACCTCTACGATATGTATTTTCCATAATTTGCAAAGCAAGCGCCATGACGTCTTTAACTAGCGTTTACTCTGCGGCATAGTTCTATAACATAAAACCTCCCATTTCACGTTTATATTTATCATTTTTATCTTTTACATTTTTTTTACCAGTTTTCTTACCGCAGGTCGGGGGTTCTCTCCGGGTACTCCGGCTTCCTCCCCCAATAAAAACTGGACGCCATTAAATAGCTGAAAAATTGCTGAAAGTGGCGTTAAAACACAATTCAAACAAACAAACAAACAAACATTTTTTTTATTATTTGAAATGTGAGGTTTTATCTGTCAGTTGATTTTTCTCGGAGCAAAATTTTTTCAGAAATTCTGCATATTTTTACATTTGAAATATGAAACTAACATAAACACAAAGACTATACCTGTTTTCAATGAATTAAACTATGTTCAATTAAGTAATCCATATTTGAAATATCAAGAGGAAATTTGTCTGCGAGCTGACATTTTGAATTTAACAGTTTATCAACATTACGGAGTCAGGTTATATTTGATGGCGGATTGAATACAATTTGTCGCAATTGTAACACATGGAAAATTCGTTTCGTCTAAAACGGATCCATAAGATAGATTTAATTGGGGTCAGCCATTTAATGTAATGGTAGTTAAGGGACACCGCAAATAAAGCTTCAAACTTGACTTAAAAAATCCACGATATACTAAGGTAAGACAATTTTTAGAAAATTTAGATATTTTTCTTTAAGTTTAGCGCAGTTTGAGATAAGAACATTGAAGTGAGAGGATGTCTTTTTCTCAGCTCCTACTAATTATCTATAATATGGGATTATATGGGATATATTTTTAACCTGATTTGTGAATATAAACAAAAGAAATGAATTCATCTGCAATTTTTAACAGTTTCTTCAAATCTTATGATGATGATTTTTCTGGTTTTGAACAAGATGATGATGAATGTTATTTGCAAAATTGTGACTTGTATCAAGTTGAGGAAAATCTGGAAAGGACTTTATCAATAGTCATTAATTTCATTGGCGAAAAAACATATCCTGTGTTTGAAAATATTATTTTCTCAAACTATAATAGAAATTTATTCGAACGGAAGTACAAAAATGGACTAGTGTATACATTTCTATATAACAGTGAAAAAGTTGCTCTGACTCTTTATGAGTCTACAGGAACTCTCCATATCCAAGGTAAAGGCTGCAAAAAATGGTTTGAGAATTAATTCAATGTCTTGGTAAAAGTTTTACACAATGAGATTTTATACTTTCAAAATGAATACCAACAAAATGTAAGTAACATTTTGATAAAATCAGCTGAAGAATTTGACCGGTCAGAGAGAAGTAATATTTTAATAAAACCTATGGTAGAATTTGACTTCTCAGAGACAATAATTAATGATCAGAGTCTAGTTTGTGATCGCTCTCAAACTAACATTAAACTGCCAAATGATGACTCGCAAACAAATTTAAAGTTGAAAATTCCACCACTCTCTTCAACACCTGTAATACCCATCAAAGTTACCAATAAAAGTGACAAAAAAGAAGATAAGAGAATTGTCTCCCTACTGAAGGAAGTAAGTGAACTAAAAGAACAGGTCACATCACTGAAGGACACTATAAAATTACTTAGTCAAAAACATCAGAATGTAACAATAGCTATGAGTACACAAACTCCGACAAAATCTGTCTCCAAAGCTTCAAGTACCCAGGCTAGATCAAATGTGATAAGTAGACACACTTCTATGAACACCATTAGTTACAGATCTATTGCAACACAAGTGTATAAAATTGAGGAAGATTCTGTAAACACAACCAGTGAATTAGCTTGTGGTGAACAGAGTACAGAATGTCACAAAGTATGTACCGGAAATGATAAATTGACAATTCCATCCATAAATAATAAACCCCAAATCAAAACTAAACCAGATGTTAAACAAAATAATAAAACTTTGATTATGGGCAGTTCTTTACTGAAAGGCATAAGGCCAAGAGGTCTAAAGAACACAGACGTCAGGACAAATCCAGGAGCAAATATAGATAGACTCATGTTTGTGACCAAAGGAATGGACATGACACCATATTTAACTGTGGTATTACATGTTGGAGGAAATGATCTAGAGAACGGTGACAGTCTGGATGTAATTTCTGAAAATTATGAAAGTCTACTACTTCTACTAAGAGACAGATGTAACAAAAACTGTGTCATTATGGTATCAGGCATCCCACCAAGAAAAAGACTGAATGTGGGACCATTAAATGACATGCTAAGAGACATGTGTGAATATCTGAATATTCAGTTTATTGACCATTCTTGTGTATTTACTGATAGTAATGGCAATGTTAACTATAAGCTTTTCAGTTATGATAAACTTCATCTTTCACCAACAGGCACTGCTGAACTTTTAAAATCAATAAACAGATATGTTAACATTCTAGGTGAATCCAAATCCATGTACTGTTACTGTTGTGGAGAACCAAATCATAACTCAACTAGCTGTAAACATGGACAAAAAATCCTTTGTCATTTATGCAACTCTTATGGTCATAAACAAACATTTTGCCATCTTTATTTTTAGGATAAGGGCAAAGAAGATTTAGCCATACTGACCCTTCCTTCAAATAATACCTTTGATCACCTGAACTCAATTTGTTCAAAATGTTGTAATATTCAGCGTCATTGTTTAATTGAAAATGAATCAAGAGATTTTTCTAATTCCAGGCAAAAAGATAATTACTTAAATTTCTTTGAAAGTTCTGGATCTAAAAAATCTGTTAATAAGATCAATGGCAAAATAATTAGGTATGATAAATATGACACTAAAACACAAGGATGTGGTCTTGACAGTTATCAGTTGGATGTCAGTCATAATAATGTGTTATATTGTGATGTTGTGCATGCACTCCCTGAGGCTCATTTATCAGTTGATAAGATTGTATTTGCCTTCTCAATTTTCACAATGTTTTTCATATCTTTTTTGCAAAATCTAATTGTATATAATAATGATTATATTGATGATATTCACAGAAAACTCATATCTGACCCCTATGGTTTTGACAAAACAGCTGGTGGGATTACCATATGCTCTCACAATATCAATAGAATAGAAAACAAAATTGATGAAATAAGGCATAGTATTCTAATCTCTGAAACTCAGCCAGACATCTTAGGGTTCTGTGAGACATTTTTATCAGACAACATAAACAACAATTTAATCAATATTTCTGGTTATGTCATTGAAAGAAAAGATATAATTTCCCATGGTGGGGGTCTTATTGTTTATATTAATGAAGAAATCAATTATTCAAGGTCAAATATTCTTGAAGTTGGAAATATTGAAACAATATGGCTTGAAGTTAAACCATCATACAAGAAACCATTTTTGCTATGTTTTGTTTATAGACCACCACAATCTTTGTCAAGTTGGATTGATAATTTTGAATTAGAATTAAGGTTGGCATTAAACATGAATGAAGATGTAATTATCATGGGGCATCTTAACTTAAATTTTATGTTGCCTCAGAAACTCCCACAAAAGTGGGTTGATCTTATGAATATTTATCACTTTCATCAAGTAATTCAGGAGCCAACCAGAACTACTAAAGAAACAAATACTTTAATTGACCATATTTATGTTAATAATCTTGAAATGGTCCATGAATCTCATGTTAGTAAAATAGCAATAAGTGACCACTACCCTGTGTGTTTAACAAGGAAGGGAAAAAAGAGAAACAGTAAGGAAACACACAATACTATTGAATATAGAAACTTTAAAAACTTTAATGAGGCTCAGTTTATATCTGATATTGAATATGCTCCAAGTGACCCTTCAATATGTCTTGAAATATTTTACCAAATATTAAACAATATACTGGATAAACATGTCCCTTTAATCAAAAAAAGGGTTAAAAAAGACAAACAGCCAGAATGGTACAATAAAGAAATTAATTATGCTAGAATTAAGAGAGATAAATATAAAGCTAAAGAAATGTGGGATGAATATAAATATTGGAGAAATAAAACAAAATCTATCACAGTAAACTCCAAAAAACAATATTATAATGATATGGTCAAAGACAATAGACATTCAAGAAACCTCTGAAACTGCATTAATAGTCTAAACCCTAGAACAAATATTATTCTAAATAAACTAAAAGTGAACGACAATATAATTACTAATAAAAAAGAATTAGCGGAGACGTTTAATGACTTCTTTACCTCTTGTGTTGACCAAATTAGGAATAATAATCTTTTCCCTCAAACTCCTTTAAAGCTTGACAAACTGTCGAGCTTCATAAAAAAGCAGATGAATAATTCAAACAAAAAATTTTCTATTCCCCCAATTAAAGTAGATGAAGTATATTCTGCATTAAGTAAATTAGATATTAACAAATCCTCGGGATGTGATAACATTGGGGCAAAAGTATTAAGACTGTGTGCTCCTTACATAGCATCTCCTATTACATATATTTTTAATAGAATGATAGATACCAGCTGTTTTCCTAAAGAACTAAAAAATGCAAAAGTAACTCCAATATATAAAGCTGGAGATCGTTTGTTAACAAATAATTAAAGACCTATATCTGTTCTCCCAACTCTCTCAAAAATTATTGAGAGACATGTTGCTCATCATGTATATTTATTTTTGTCAGAATTTAAGCTATTACATCCTGCACAATCAGGATTTAGGCCAAATCATTCCTGCCAAACTGCTCTTATTAACATTATTGACAAGTGGTTACAAGAAATGAACAATGGTAATATAAATCTTGCAGTATTGGTGGATTTTAAAAAGGCTTTTGATGTTGTTGATCATATGATACTCTGTCAAAAACTTGAGGTATACAGATTTTGGGATAACACTGTTAATTTTTTCAAGTCCTATTTATCAGAAAGGACTCAACAAGTAAAATTATGTAATGTTTTCTCAGAAAAGAGGAACATTGAATTTGGGGTTCCTCAGGGATCTATACTTGGACCCTTGCTGTTTGTTCTTTTTATAAATGATTTGCCCTTGTATATTAAAAATTGTACAACTGATCTATATGCAGATGACTCAACATTTCATTTATCTGGGAAGAATGTTTATATGTTAGAAAAAGAAATGCAAAATGAACTTAACTCTGTTGAAGTGTGGTGCAGAGAAAATAATATGTACATAAATACCAGCAAATCAAAATGTATGTTAATTGGTACAAAACCAAAATGGTCTACAATAGAAATTCAACCAAGACTAGAAATTTTTTCAGAATTTCTTAATGTTTCGGCATGTGAAAAAATATTAGGCATTCAAATTGATGCAAATCTTATATAGAAGGAGCAAATTGATATGATATGTAAAAATATCTCATCAAGAATTTATTTATTATCACAAATAAAAAGTTTTCTGAATCTGGAAACTAAGAAAATATTCTACAATGGATACATATTACCCTTAATTGATTACTGTTGTATAATATGGGGAGGGTGTAACAATGACAGCCTTGACAGAATACTAAAACTGCAAAAACGGGCAGCCAGATTAATTTTAGATACAGACCCTTTAGCCCCTTCAGCACCACTTTTTAAGCAACTGGGCATAATGACAGTACAATTAAGAATCAAATATCATAAATATTTACTTCTACATAAAACATTGAAGGGAGATGCCCCTGAATACCTTATACAAAAGTTTAATTATCTCTCGTCTAATATTCATTATGGCTTAAGAAATGTGTTAGATGGAAATCTTATGGTACCAAAACAAACTACTGAACTTTACAAAAAGTCATTTGCATATTCTGGTGCTGTTTTATGGAATGAGTTACCACCATGTTATAGAAACACTAAAAACACACAAACTTTTAAACATTGTATTAAGAAATATCTGTCACAAGACTGATGACAGCAGTTTTTGTTGTAATATTGTTACTTAATTACCACACTCATGTTTGTATGTTATTGTCAATTTATATATTTTTGTTTATTAATTTGTGTAATTTTTTTCATGAGGGCCTCAGGGAAGATTAGTTGTATTACTAACTGTGTAACCCTCTTTAAATAAAGTCGTTATTATTATTATTATTATTATCATTATTATTATTATTATTATGTTTGAATGATTGAACAGACTTTTTTCATATCAAACTTAACTGAAACATTCCGCACGATTTTCTTGCGGAATTTGCGCACGGGAAAATGCGTTTAAAGATGAAACCTCGCATTTGACTAAAAACATAAAATATCAATATCCGATAAAAATGTTGAAAATAAGCATGAAATGAGAGGTTTTATTAATGGAACTATCTGCGGCAGCGAAAAGTACACTTGGTTAACGTTTACGATTTGTACACGCAAATAACGATAATCGTTATTAACGATTGTTTTATGAAACGGTATAAAAATCTTGCGTGTGCGTTACGTCCGATTAACGTACGTTAGCGATCGTTTTATGAAACGGCACCCTGGTTTGTGACATAATAGTGGTATGTTTTTCGATACTAGCAACATATTTAAAAAAAAAATTAACTTGACTGCCACTTTTCTATATGTATTTTTTTCAAAATAATATGACGACTAAAAAAATGAGAATTATTTCTGATTCTGACACTTATGGAAAATCACCATTTGCCTGATTCTTAGAAAATAACAGTATTTAATGATAATACTATGTTGAATAGGCACGAAGCAACAAATTGGACCAAAAAAATTTTTGTTATTGAATGTACAATACACTTAACTTGGTTCTGACGAGTCATGAGTACAACACAGTCTACCAAAGAAAAGAATATAAACTGTGGAATCAAGGATGTGCGGCAAGGTATATTTTGTTAAGGGTTCTCTAATAAATGAAGTTAGGCATTAATTGATAATTTTGCTGTATTTATATTTCTCCAAAGTCCACTATGTGATATTTTGGTGGATTGACGTTTGCGGATTGCACGGTTACTAAAAATAGAACAAAATTCCCAAAATTGTGTGACGTTTCGCATCAGCCAAACATATTTTGAATCCAGTTATCAATCATCTGATAGAACAAAACAACAAATAATGGACAGAGTTGAGAAAAAAGCTTTTGCACGCTTCAAAAAGAATGAGATGGACATTTTGTTATTATTTTAATTATTTTTTTATGTGACAAATTAAAATACAGCAAAATTATCAATTAATAATATAAAAAAAATACAGCCTTTCTGTTAGTCAATACAAGTTAAATATACATCTCTCAGTCGATATAAACTTGTATTGACTAAGAGAAAGGCTGCATTTGTATAATATCATAGGGAGACAAAGTTCAGTATTTTAGTGGTGGATGTAATACTTGTAAAGTTTCAACAATCCTGTTATTGCTACATGTATATGACAACAAACAAGGAATAAACTACAAATGCTGATTGATTGGTTTGGTTAATAGGTGGTATTTTTTTTACAAGAAAAGTCAGGCAATGTGCATGTTATAATATGACTAGCACATGAAGTGCTAAGTAAATAAAACAGACAAGTGGTTTAAATACGTGTTGTAATCTGTATACATTTTCATATTATTGCATGAGACCACGTTTTACTAAAAAAATATATTAGGAAAATAACAATACTCGATTTTAAATTCAAGATTACCGTCATCTTTAAAGCTAGAATTAAGTTAAAACTTCTGGAATACTCTGGTAGATTCTACTTAGAAACTGTCCCAGCTAGTAACAGCATGTGGTGTCAATTATAAGTCACGAAACGTCTGCTACGTTACACGATAATTTAATGAAAAAGCAATGTTTCTTTCATGTTGTAAAAACGTAGTTTGAATTGTGTCTTTAATTCCTATGAAGAAAATTGTTTGTAATATTAAAAAATACTATATATTTACATTATTGGGCGTTTCTAAAATCTATCAATTTATTATTTTTTGTAGATTATATTTTTTGTGAGATGCGTGAGTATAATTTTAGATTTAAGTTTTATTTTAGTTTACCATTGTTTGATGTGGCAACAATAAAAAATGAATGTTTAATTAAATTGTTACTAAAACTGAATTATATATTTTATTTAGTATGTCCTTATGATTTCTTACTATTCATAATAATAGCAATTACAATTTTAAAGGTAGCAGATACTGTTTTTCCGTTGAAACATCAGGTACGTCATTTCCAGGTATAAATTGAAGTCAACACATTGAATTGTATGTGTCCGGTAGGTTAGTATTTGTTAAAAATTAACAGACAACAAAAATATGCAGTTTCTACAACATATATTCCAACCTTTTAATACTCAATATAAGTTTTACTCTTTTTCACCTTAAATTATGATTTTTGGGAGCGCCTTACTATTTTTGCCTGAAATGGGTAGGCAAGTCTGGTGTTGACTATTTAATTTGACTACTTTGGATAGTGTTGTTGACTATTTAACTTGTCTATTTTACTACTTTGGATTGTGTTGTTGACTATTTAACTTGTCTATTTGACTACTTTGAATAGTGTTGTTGACTAGTTTAAATTGTCGTTGAAAATTCACATTTCAAAATGCCGTTTAACTGTGGAAAATAATTGTTGATTTAAAAAATCTGAGATTTACAAAAGGACCATAAAGTCAACGAAACGCGGTAGAAGTTTTCAATTTTGTCGGTCAAAAACCCGTCGGACAGACACGGTAACGTTCACTATAGTTCGATTAGGTTTAGAAAATTATCCTTTCAATTGATACATGCATGATGTTTATTGCCAACATTTGACGCTTTCTTTGAGTGAACAAAAGTTGAAATGCAAATTTAGTGAATCTCACATCCAGTGTCATAAACTCTAAATCTTCTAACATTTGTCAAGATACAATACAATCATGGTGTAATTTATAGAGATGACAACGTTGTATACATGTACATGTAGTACTGAACCATTTATTTACATGTACACAATGTAGTAGGATTGAATATTGATAAAATGAATTTAATAATTGTGGACTTGGAATCAAATTAAAAGCAATAAATTTTTTTTACCACAACTCGTGTATTTTGGTTTTTTTTAAATGTTATGCATTTTATAAAATTAAATTCTACATATCTAAAATAGCAGTCACGCAATTGCGATTCAATCATCATTCTTGATCGACAATGATGTTCGGTACCTCTTTGTTCATTAATATATTGTATACAAGTATGTTTACTAATATGAAATGTTATAAACCTAATTTGCTTTTGCTTAAAGAAAACATCTTAATATGTTCCTTTCACTTGGTATTAGCTGGAACTTTTTGAGTTTTTAACATACAGGGAACCAGTTGTGTACGTAAAAGGGAATCAACCTCGGAGATTGACATGAAGAGAAATTTATAGTTTGTTTTAAGTATAATTTAAACTAAATATACAGAATTCATTCATCACAAACAGATGAAAACTAGCTTAGTCCATCAAAATTTTTTGCTTAAAGCAAAACTGACAAAATCTCTGATGGCCTGATATGTACAAATACGAAGAATATATTTTTAATAACAATTTACAAATCGTACAATTTGTAATCCTTGTTTATTATCATTTTCTATATCAAATTGGTCAGAATTTAACTATACAACGCACACGCTAGGAAATATAGATCTTGAAATTATAAATAAGAAACAAAAATGCGTAAACATTAAGTAACAGATTTTTCTCCACTATTCTTCTCTAGATCTTTTCTATAGAACTTGTGACGTATATTTGACGTATGCCACTGATAAGGCGGGAAAGATGCGACACTGAGTGGATGTGCACGCGTGATGTATTATGAAATTAACAGGCAACTACTTATCCTAGTCAACATATGTTTCATTATCAGCATGTACTATCCAAAATAGTCCATTTGACGAATTATTTCTCTCAGTGCGTTATAATCCGAAGTTTTGTGTTTTGTCGATTAAAGGTAGAATTCAGCTCCTTTACTCGTAATGTAGCAAATAAAAATTGTAACTTCGATCTATTTATACAAAATTCAAACATAATATACATCTCTTTTACGTTATTAAAGTTTTGGAAATGCTATGTTGTTAATTTTTCCGTGTATGGATAATGTGACCTACTTTTAGTAAAATCGCGCTAATTTGCATTCTGTAACAACCATTCCGTAGTAGGAATCCAGTTATTTACCTATTTACTTCCCAAGATTCAAAACAATTTTTCGGGGTTCTCAATATTTTTCATGTAGTAAACATAATTAAATAGAGACACAAATGTCGATTTATACACAACGCACAGCGGGTTATTAAAAACGGCAATAATGATCGATTTTTAACACGAAACCGATAACACAAATGGCTATACTGTCGAAAGATATCAAAATTGACCACGGCTGATGATGTATGCAACTATTGAACAACATAGTGCCGCGATTGATTCACTCCCACTTTGCTACCTTACGAGTAATGGGACTAAATTCGTACCCTCGCCAAAAAAAGCGAAGGTGCGCTTAAGTCGGTAGATCTTTAACCGATTCAAAAGCTAGAAATTCGAAACGGTACCGAATTAAATTTGCTGTCTGTTTACTGTACTAAACATCTGGCATAGACTTTGTCCCGTTTATTGTAACAATTACAATGTATTTAATACAGTCAACACATAGTCAAGCCTTTTAGATTGTTTCCTTTGGATTCAAAAATATTATTATTAGCTCCAGTTACAAGACTATCTTTAAATTTTAATGCCAGAAACTAAAGAAGATCCAATTTTTCTGCCTTGTACATAATGTTATGCATTTACAGACCTTGAGAGTTCGTACTAGGTAAATAGTGTATATTAATTTTTAAAAAGTAAAAGGTCGTCATCTGAAATTAAAACAAAAATGTCGGTATATCCGAAAAAAATAAGCTAATACGTATTACTGTCTTCTTTATGATAGAACTTTACTTATTTTGCATTTTTGAAGCCTTACATGTAATGACAGACTACTACAGAACATAACGTAACAATAAACATAGGAAATACAAGCAATCGTGTTGTTCTGTATAAAAACAATGTCAGGATTTAGTGTAAATCACGAAAAGAGTATATTCGGATGAGATCTTAAAACATATGGAAAGCATGACCGCCTAGACACCGTTTCACTTGTTGAAAGCATTTGCTGTCGATTACAAATAACGATAGGGTTGTCACCTTCAACCATAGTTTAATACAAAACCGATGCTCATTCTAGGTTTGTAAATATTTTGTGTGTGTATTAAAATCTAAATTTAATTTAACAGTAGTACAGCTATACATGGCCATTGAGACGGACTAGTATAATTTTTATTTGGAGTCTACCTTTTGCCTGACAAAATATCACAAGCTCCAGATTCTATACTATCCTTAAAGTTTACACAACAAAATAAAGCAATAGAAGGATGTAGTCGATTTATATCAAAATATTTCGATTATTTAGACTACTAAACATTTTTGTAGAAAATTCACGTGTGTCATTTAAGGTATCCGACCCATAAGTCGCCGTTTAATTTAATTTTTCGACCACGAAATACAGCTTTATTAAACAATGTATGCTTATTAATGAGACAAATTAATATATTGTTTTACTTTCACTCAGTTTTGAGCAAAAAAAAGTTACTCAGATTGTATTTCCGATGTTTGCCGAACATTACCGAGGTCTGCCCGATTGACAAAACAATAGACATCCGGGACACCAAATATGATCATGTGGTCAGTTGTGGACCGGATACCTTAAAGTGAACAACAATATCTTTGGTACTACCGACTAAATGCCTTACAGACGTAGGTAAGCACCATTACAATTATCTGATTATTGGTCTGCTAATATCGGCGGTCTGGGGAGGACGCTGGTGTAGCTAGATGACACCACATACTTTCCGAGTAAAACTGGCATCACTCGGCCATGGAGGCCGGCTCGTTTTTGTTTTTAATGTGGTGTACTGTTACTGCTATCATAAATATATTGCCCACCCTGTAAAAACGGCAATAAAGTATGGTATACCTTAATTATTTCGAATCAAAGCCGTATATACATGTGCGCTGGTGTATGACTTACCAGGTACCTCCTGTGTGTCATAATGTAGAGTTGTTTGCTGAATCATGAAAATCTCGGATTCAGACTTAAAATAGCAACTTTATTAACAGTAACGATAAGTTGCAAGCATAATAGATTTACAAACTGCTTTATAATTGTGGATGATAAAGTGCTGCACAAAATATCAAGTCACGTATTTCGTCTCATTTCACACATTTGATAGCAAAAATATCTATAAACCAAGAAGTGGTTTATTTCTAACTTACGGCTAATATCTTTAAGAATACAGTAAGAAACTGTGTAATGTTATAGACCAGAATTGTCTATTAAACTACTTACTGAATTTTTATGGAATTCTATACACCTCATATTGCAACATGTAGACATTTGTTATTTTAGGCAGCAATCTAATGTTAAAACAGGTAGGTTATTTGTGAAAGTAAATTCATATATAATTAACACTGTATTTTATTTCCATTTTAGACAGCGGTGGTAATGTTAAAAGAAATATCGCAATCATGACTAAAGTGCCAGAAATCACGCATTCTCCACAAAATCCTCCTCCACCTCCTCCACCACACAATCCGAATATATAGTAATAATACGTGACATTAAAACAGATTGGTAAAAATCAATACATTGGACTTTTATAAGTTAATCGTGTGATTTTGTGTATGTCGTAATATATTTACATAATAAATTCTATAACTGAAAAGATTAAATTATTGTACAATTTATTAAGGTTAGTTACTGTATTTAATAAACTGTAACACTCTTTTGTGAATGGGTTTTATATGGTCGATTCCTTTCCTGTTGTATTTGCTTTATATTTATTAAAACAAGCAATATCAAGAGACATTAAGAACAAATGTTGTTATTTAGGGTAATTTGTACTGATATATTTGTTCGGCGATACTTGCTGTTCACAATCGCTTTTGCATTCGAACAAAAATGCTGGTGTTGTATGATAAAATCATTCAGTCTTACTAGGACATCTTATTTTCCCTAATATTTTTAGTATTGTACAGTAATTGAAAAACAATCTAGTGCTTCTTTGTATTAAAAGATTTAACATTCTTCATTGTTTATTATTATTAATATGTAATTTAGTTTTCCCATATGCACAACTCTTATTTGATATTTGTATCGCCAATTTAAGACGGGGGGCCTCGGTGGCCGAGTGGTGAAGGTAGTTCGTCTACTGCTGATCAAGTTCGATTTGTTTTAAATATTTCTATTTTTTGAATGATTATTAGATGAGCTAAAGGATTTTCTATTGAAGTCATCTTTTATTATGTAAAGCACCTTCAAAAGGGGCTAGGGGCCTCAGTGGTTGAGGTAGTTCGTTTACTATTGATCACGTGGTCTGTCAACACTGAGGTTGTGGGAGCGAATCTAACTGCGGGCAGGGTGTACTAGACTCCAATCTTAATGGACAAGGATTGCAAGTTTTCCTACCGCATGTCTAGAGTTTTCTCCAGGTACTCCGGCTTCCTCTCACAATTCATGATATAGATGAAAAATTACTGAAAGTTGCGTTAAACAACATTGAAACAAACAATCTGTTGCACTCCTTATTTTTTGTAAAATCTGTCCACAGATAATCTTTAAGGCATAATGACAAAACACTGGATCAGTTGTTGAAAAATTTAATCGTTTTAAGAGTTCGCCCACACAGACATGCTGGAAATCTATATTTTAATCAAACTCGGGGATGTTATGTCACTGCATCTATCTAGTTATTTAGAAAAAGCGATCCACTGTTCTGTTTTTCATAGGCGAATTACAGTCCATCTCAGAAGACACTTTTTACTTCAATTATGGAACTGTAAAATTTATTTTAAATTGGCTTAATTCAAAAACTACAAATAGTATTGTGCTGAAAATTGAACTCGATTTTTATCTTATAGCAATGCTGTGCAAAGTTTTAACAAAATCCTTTTTCAAGTAATCTTGTGAGAACTGCCATTTTTTAATTGTCCTTTCTTAAAAACTAATTTGGATTGGGCTGACAATTGAACTTTATTTTCATTCTATAGTACTTAAGCAGTTTTAACGTTTTAAAAAATATGTAAACGTGTTGTCAAGTTATCATTTGGAACTGTTGACACACTTATTAATTAGCCGAAAACTAATACTCGGGTTGTCCTTTATCGTCATGGTTATGAGGTATTTGTTGGTTTGGCATTAAATGTGTATTATATATTCGGTTTTTTTTCTTGTATGTGTTTTGTGTATTTGTTTACAACACAACTTTATAATATAATTACATTGTAATCTTTTTCTTTGATTGTTATTTGTTTATTTGAGAAAAATAATAGTCTAGAACTGTTAACTACGCGATTAAAAAATTAGTCGGTACAAAATTCCATGACCTACTGTTTTCTAGAACATTCATTTAGGACCTGGAGATAGCTCTTGTTTGGACTTCCATTCTGTTTTATTTTCATTAAGTTGGATTTCATATTTGTAAATTGTTTTGATACTTCTTTACTGCGGAACATTGGATTTAACATTTGTACCAGTGGATATATTAAATTCAGACTGTATGATTTTATTAATTTAGTTGATTGATTGGACAATTAGCATTATTTTTTGTTGTAATTTATTTATTAAGGAAGTGTAATTAACTGTAATGAATAAATTATATAGTCCTATTCCAGAGGTCTCTTCAAGTTCAACAGATCCCTTTGTTTTAATAAAGCTCCAGAAAGCTTATTAAGCAAAAGTTTATTGGGTTTTAGTCGGCAAAAACTACAAAAGAACAAATAACTTGCGGTAGTTTTCTAATTATTGGTAATTTTCCAGCGGATGAGTAAAAAAAGGCAGAGGATTGGGTGAATCTTGAATCCTCTGTAACAGGTTTTATCTCTGATAAAATGTCGCTTAATTCATAAAGCTTTTTATTGTCACGATTTGGTAGTTTCGGAAAGATGTCTATTTTGCGGCGAGGAGAAATTTCTATTAACTCTGGTGAAGCATAACGTTCGTTCAACCTTTTTGGATGTACCTAAAGATCTCTCATGCTACATAGAAAACTAGTTTCGAGAGAAGTAAGTCCTTTTTAAGAGAGAACGTGTGCGTGATTTCCATGACTAATGACTATTGACAGCATGTGGACCACGTGTCTGTTTTACAGTTGAAAAAATGGTTGAGAGTTCGAATCTAATCTGGAATCTTGTGTTTCTGTTTTATTGTGTTTTTCTTCAGCGAGCACTTTACATTCGGCTTCGTAAGCAACTAGTTTCCTATGATTGAGCGTCAAATTCAGTTCGCTTTCTTTCCATAATGGCATTGTTTCTCACAGCACCTAACTTTGGCTTTTCTTCCATCAGAGCTCATTTTTTCAATTATGCCTTCCCTTGTTTCTGGCACTCTTGAATGGTTTTCTATGTGGCGTCTAAGTACGATAGTGTCTGATTCACTAATTCAGTTTTGTCGGCAAAGATACGATTTATATTTCTCTAATATCGTTGAACATTGTTCATAACTATATCAAATTTTGGTCTTTTTATCGGCAATAGTTTTATCTGATATTTCAGTTAGTTCTGCGTTTCGTGCGGTTTCCTTGGCGATATAGTCCCAATCTGATATCGTCAGTTACTTGATATACAGGTAAGTATAGAAATAAACTTACAGCGTGGTGGAGCTATGTATTTCACAAAATAATGTAGCATAAATTTGATGCGAGTAAAAACATGCTTCCAAACGCGAACGAAACCAAGTTGAGATAACTCCAAATAAAGGTACTGCGGTAAGCAAAAAGAAACATTGTGACAGAACATAAATAATTAAACTGTAATTTGTATTTGTCTTTTCTTGGCTAATTTAGAGGTTATTTCTACCTTTAATATTACACTAAATATTACTGAAGAGCTGTGTAAAGTTTAAGCGACATCTATAACGCGTTTTAAGTTTTTCATATGGAAACCACTTGTGCACGGAGAGAGTTAATAATATTGCATTTTTGTTTGAAAGCAATGAATGTATTTTACTATATTACAAATTATCATATAGGATCAGCTGGACATGGTAACGGTCCAATTTGGAAGACAATTTTCAATGTATTCAAAAGAAGAGTCCCGGGCAAAGGGGTTATTTATTCGGTCTTTTTTATTAAGACTTTCTCTACTTTCCGAGTGGAAAGACTTATTGTTATTAGTCTCTTTCTTATTATTATTATGGTCTTTCCCTTTTCCAAGGGAAAGACCTTCTTGTATTTCTTATGATTTTTTTTCTGCTGCAGATGTCAAAAAAGTGTCCTGACGTATCGCTTCGAAACTTGGCACACTTAACCGACACTACCTGGGCTCGACCTGAGTCACCCTGGGAAACCGATCTATTTTTTGAAACGGAGTTATCTCCCCAAACACTGTTTACCCTTGTGTTCAATTGAACTCGTAAACCGTAACAGATATCGAAATTCTAAGGTGTGGAAATTTTCACCTGACTCCCGACAATGGTTTATCACGAAAAACATTTTTTCGATCAACTTCCTGGTTACGCTTTTTGACGCGAAGTTTGTCGAAAACGTCAAATTTGATTGATTTCCGTAGAACTTGGTTTCCAAGTAGATATGAGGGTCCTCATTACATATCCGGAATCAAAATTTTTTTTCGGTCCACCATTTTAAAAAAATGGCCGTCATTGAAATTTTGTTTTCAATATAACTCAAAAACCATTAACAATTGAAGCAGACAATATATCGGAAAATTTTTTCTCTCATCGAGATCTGCATTTGATATAAGGGTCGAAAACTGCGACAAACCATTTTCGAGTTATGGCACTTGACAAGGTTTTGGCTTATAACTTTTAAATTGTCAGAGATAATATAGTAAACATATGGCATTTTCAAAATTGTCAACACCGTCAATATTTTTATAAAATAATACTTTAACCGTACAAAATTGAAGTGGACAATACAAATGGGAAACTGAATCGGGATCACTAACTGAATTCAAATGTCATATTTCATGACCAGAAGTGACATTTTGTCAATAGCAACCATACATTTTCTGACTTGGGACCACTATAGCAACTGACTGTAAAGTCATTAGCAACCACATACCTAGAAATAGCACTAACAAATGCAGGGAAAGACCTCACATTGTTTCTCTGAACAGATGAGTTTTAATTATTCTTTTTTTTTCGCCAAGTTTTATTTCCCATTATAAATTTTGTTTCGTGACATGTCGTAAAGACATTTTGTACTACGGATGCACACTGATCAAACCGACTTTTTCCAAATCGCTACGTTAAAAACTCGCTGAATCAAATATAGTGTAGTAAAATATTATTTGGCATATATTTGTCCATTAACATATTCAATCGTTTTACCTGGTGTTTTCATTGTTATCTAAAAATATGTTCCAAAGGTACTGGCATCACAAATTTGAAAAAATAAATGCAAAATTTACTCTTCTGCACGATATATTTCTGTATCAAGTGTTTTTGTTCAAAGGACATTTATCCAACTTTTTTATTGCCCCAAAATTATTCTTCCAATTGCAATTTATTAGGAGTTTGAATCATTTCTTTACGCATTTACTGAAAAAATGATACGGAACGAATCAGCTCATCTTTTTATAATGACACGATGAATAAAAGTTCCTTGACACGATTGAAAACAACCACGTATTTCTTAAGTGATTTGTTTTATACTTCCACATGGGCATTATCAGTTACCTACGTTATTACCCGGGTGTATGGAAATTGTACCACCTGAAAGTACTTCTGTTCAGCCTGAGGCGAAGCCGAAGGCTGTCCAGAAGTACTTTCAGGTGGTACAATTTCCATACACCCGGGTTATAACGTAGGTAACGGATTTATCCCCGGCTAACAAGTGTAAAAGGCTGAAAATAGGTTCTTTTGTCGTCAGAAATTGCTAAATGGACAACGTCATCACAGTTGCTCACAAAAAATTATACGTTTTTTATGAAGAAAATGCCCATTTTACCAAGTCGAGGATGTTACCTTTGGTAACAACCTCAGACTTAGCGAGTTTAAAGAGTTTTTATTTTGTTTTACATTGTTTTTCCTACTTTCGGTATTTTGGCGCCTCAAGTCACGCTATCATAACGTCAACAGACTATGACGTCAAGTTGATTTAATTCATATTTATGTGTGTCAGTGTGAATATATGGCATCTACAGTGTTTGAAACGAAGTACAAATACAAATACAAAAAGACAGAAATGTTTATTTGTGGAATAACATACACTGGTACTCTAGAAGATACATTAGCAACGCACAAACAATACACCCTGCGACGTTAGCAACGAAGACGGGGGCATGGGATTTGCACCGACGTGTAACCAACCAATCAAAAGTCCGCATTTGTTGCAAGCCGGGGATAATATCTTTTTACAACTAATGTCTCTATATCATTGAATATTATACAAAAAGTCTACAATTGTTAATACAATAGGACTAGGATGTGTAAATTCTGGACACAAATCGCTAGACATGGATAAAGGTAACAAGCAGCGGAGCAGCGTTTTAATGCATCTTAAAACCATAGTGAGGAATTGAACATAGAGTAAATGCTCTCATTGAGACAATCCAAGAGAAGGGCTTAAGAGGAAATCTGTGTTTTATGTCGATAACGTTCTACATATGAATTCTAACCTATCAACAAATAACAAAATAACGAACAAGATTTTGTACAAATATTTCCTACTGTCTCGAAATTAAATAGTATAAAACGGAACTATCTACTTGGTAGGTCAATATATTGATGTCAAGCTTTTATTACAAATTATAAGGTATGCGTTTAGGCAAACATTATCAAATGTGCTGCCTACAATTTATTATAAAGACGCAGAGCGAAAAATTTAAAGGTTAATTAGCGTAAAAATGAGAGTTATCTCGAGAATTAATACATCGTATTTAACTATAACACGGATACTTCCTATGTTCTTATAATTTTTAACATTATCGGTTGCAAATATTTTGATAATTCCACAGTTATCGTTCACATAAAAACAGAAAAGGAAAACGTGTAAGACATGTAGTTACTAAGGACAATATTATATCATTCGAACAGACCGCGAGATTAACCTTAATTGACCGAATTATACACAATTTTCATCGCGTATTACACCTGTAGACACCTAAAGATGCACAGAAAAGAATACTACTTACAAGAGACTACTTACACAAATGTACACCGTTTTATTACAAAATTATTTATATTAATGGTATAACCCGTTTTCTTTCATTGTTAATTCTAATAAATGAATAATAAATAATAATAAACAATCAAACAAACAAAAAACACCCCAGCTTTTAACAATGTCATATAATATTGTCTTTATTTTTATGTCAACGCCGCAAAGCCTTCGCCTTTGGGCGGTGACATAAAAATTCAGTTTTGCAGAAGGTACGTACGTCGACATAATTTCGACACTCTTTTGGGTTTTCTTCAATCAGAATAGTTTGATGATTGATATGGTGATTTGTGCAAACGAATAGTACGTTATAGGCTGTTATCCGACATCTTAGAACCCTTCTTGTTGGCCGATGTGCATTACAATTAATTTAGTTGAACATTTAAACACTTCTGGAAATTGGAACGGTTCGATATTTGGTGATTCGTACTAATAGGCAGTAAGTTCTGCACAAATATCACTGTCGACCCTGTACTTCCTGCTTGTAGCTTATACGCATTAAACAACTTCGTCAAACGTTTCTCGTGTTTCGTTTATCGTACTGGTTGGATATTTCATATGACAAAAAAAAGTTTTTAAGCTTTCGTCAGTCGGAATGATTTTATATTTGGTATATGGATTTGTACTTATGAATTGTACATTATAACGGTTTAACATAATTGTCAGCATCTACTTCTTGTTAAGGTCAAGAAATCTTTCGTCAATATTTCCCAGCTCTATTAGTCGCGTTAAACAAATTTTCACCTCCTTATAGGAGTTATTTCTCTTTCTTTATTGGAAGTTGATACTTTGGTAACTCATGAACCAGAAGTGATAGAGACTTGGGATTTTACAGTTGGTCATCATTGACCTTGTCCTTGAAAAAGGTCACAAGGTTCAAGGTCACATTCTTAATTTTTACATTGTGGTGTGTGCGATTCTCTTGAACCATTAATATAAAAAAATAAGCTCTGACCATGGTCTTATTCGCATAGACCCCAACTACAATAATCTATTTCTGAACAATATTCCAAATGGAGAGCTTATTATTTAGTACGTTAACAATTTGCTTTTTTATTCCCTTTGGCGCCTGCGATTCAACAAATAGTATGAATTTACAGATCTACTCAGGTAATCAACAAAGAGTTACAAACCATTTTTGACGTTTTGGTCTCCATCTATACTACTAAAATTAAAGCCCCGTTTATTTAAGCGCGCATCACAAAACACAGAGAAATAGCGCAGTATTAACCCAAGTAAGGTTACATGCAGTTAGTGTTGCATATGCAAAATATTTAATTTTTATATCGATTCTTGCTTTAAATAATTAGCAATTAACGATTTATTACTTCCGGAAATTTGTACCGTATACGGTCCTTCTTTACATTTAAAAAATTTATTTCGGTGCAACCCGTGAGGGGTACAAAAAAACGTACGCCTACCCCACTGGCAACTGTTAAATTAGATGGCATTTAATACGAGGTATATTTGTAAACAGTGAAAGCGTAACTTTAGTTCTTTTTAGCTCACCTGGACCGATGGTCCAGGTGAGCTATTGCTATCACTTGGCGTCCGTCGTCCGTCGTAAACTTCAAAAATCTTCTCCTCTGAAACCACTGGGCCAATTTTTTTCAAACTTGGCCACAATCATCCTTAGGGTTCCTAGTTTCAAGTTTGTACCCAGGGTGTTGATCAACAGACAAATATGGCCGCTGTTACTAAAAATAGAACATGGGGGTCAACACAGGTTTTTGATCATTATCTAAAAAACTATAATAGCTATAGAGAAAACCGTTACTTCAAATTGATCAGCACATTAAGGTCCACAATAGTTGCTATTAGTGCGAAGTTGTGTATTGGCTTCTTGTAGAAGTTATTGCCCTTTTTTGTCGATTTTTGACAAAATTTTTGGTATTTACAATATAACCTGAAAAATATACGAGGTAGAGTGAAACTGTAAATGGCAAAAATGATCAGCAATAAAAGCCCTACAATTCACTTGATTGGTCTGAAATTGTCAGATGACTCTTTATATGAGTTATTGCCCATAAATGGTAATTTTTTATGAAATTTTCCGTTTTTGTCCTGTAACTTTAAAACTATAACAGCTAGAGTAAAACTGTAAATAGCAAAAATGATCAACAATACAAGCCCTACAATTCACTGTATTAGTCTGAAATTGTCAGATGACTCCTTATAGGAGTTATTGCCCTTAAATGGCAATTTTTTATGAAATTTTCCGTTTTTGTCCTGTAACTTGAAAACTATAGCAGCTAGATTGAAACTGTAAATTGCACAAATGATCAGCAGTAAAGACCCTACAATTCACTTGATTGGTCTGAAATTGTCAGATGACTCCTTATATGAGTTATTGCCCTTAAATTGTAATTTTTTATGAAATTTTCCGTTTTTGTCCTGTAACTTTAAAACTATAACAGCTAGAGTAAAACTGTAAATAGCAAAAATGATCAACAATACAAGCCCTACAATTCACTGTATTAGTCTGAAATTGTCAGATGACTCCTTATAGGAGTTATTGCCCTTAAATGGCAATTTTTTATGAAATTTTCCGTTTTTGTCCTGTAACTTGAAAACTATAGCAGCTAGATTGAAACTGTAAATTGCACAAATGATCAGCAATAAAGACCCTACAATTCACTTGATTGGTCTGAAATTGTCAGATCACTCCTTATATGAGTTATTGCCCTTAAATGGTAATTTTTTATGAAATTTTCCGTTTTTGTCCTGTAACTTTAAAACTATAACAGCTAGAGTAAAACTGTAAATAGCAAAAATGATCAACAATACAAGCCCTACAATTCACTGTATTAATCTGAAATTGTCAGATGACTCCTTATAGGAGTTATTGCCCTTAAATGGCAATTTTTTATGAAATTTTCCGTTTTCGTCCTGTAACTTGAAAACTATAGCAGCTAGATTGAAACTGTAAATTGCACAAATGATTAGCAATAAAGACCCTACAATTCACTTGATTGGTCTGAAATTGTCAGATGACTCCTTATATGAGTTATTGCCCTTAAATGGTAATTTTTTATGAAATTTTCCGTTTTTGTCCTGTAACTTTAAAACTATAACAGCTAGAGTAAAACTGTAAATAGCAAAAATGATCAACAATACAAGCCCTACAATTCACTGTATTAGTCTGAAATTGTCAGATGACTCCTTATAGGAGTTATTGCCCTTAAATTGCAATTTTTTATGAAATTTTCCGTTTTTGTCCTGTAACTTGAAAACTATAGCAGCTAGATTGAAACTGTAAATTGCACAAATGATCAGCAATAAAGACCCTACAATTCACTTGATTGGTCTGAAATTGTCAGATGACTCCTTATAGGAGTTATTGCCCTTAAATTGCAATTTTTTATGAAATTTTCCGTTTTTGTCCTGTAACTTAAAAACCATAGCAGCTAGAGTGAAATAATAAATTGCAAAAATGATCAGCAAAAAAGCCCTACAATTCATTTAATTGGTCTGAAATTGTCAGATGACTCCTTATAGGGGTTATTGCCCTTAAATGACAATTTTGTTAAGAAATTTTCCATTTTTGTCCTGTAACTTGAAAACTATAGTAGCTAGATTAAAACTGTAAATTGCACAAATGATCAGCAATAGAAGCCCTACAAATGATTGCTTAGTCCAAAAATTGCAAGATGACTCTTTATAGGAGTTATTGCCCTTTCATTATGAATTTGGACATATGAACAGTTTTTTAATTATAAATTAGTCTATAACACACCTATTAGTAGAGTAAAACTGTAAATTTCTAAAGTACCCTAAAGGACAATGCTTAAAAACCATTTAATTTTCAGAAATTGTGGATGGCACCTTATAGGAGTTATTGTATTTAACAAATTTTTTGAAGAAATGTTTAGTTTTTGCACAGTAACTTAAAAGCTATAACAACTAGACTGAAACTGTTAATTTCAAAAATTTTAATATAGTTTAAGTCATTTGGATTCCAGGTGAGCGATTACAGGCTCCTGGGAGCCTCTAGTTTAATGTCATATTAGTCCTGATCACAGTGAAAACTAAATTCGTAGGACTTACCAGACATGTCTGATGAAAGTCCCTTCGATTCCAATCGTTTTTTGAAGTGAGCCGGCTGACTTTAAACAAGAACGAACTGTTCGCTTGCTTCACGTGATGGAAGGCAATAGCTGTAGTTCGTACTTCAATATGTATAAGGTTACACGCAGTTGATGTTGCACATGAAAATATTTAATGTTGATATCGAAAAAGTCGATTATTAAATTATTTCTGTGTTTTGTGATGCGCGCTTAAAAAGGGGTCTATAATTTTAGTAGTATAGATGATAAACGTTTTGGTAAATTTTTGAGAGACAACGACCCCAAATTTATCCAAAGCAACCAATCCCTGTCATATTAACGTACAGTTGTATTCCTTATATTGCTATCATATAAGCAAAGACATATAATTACATAATTACAATTATATGTCTCTGATATAAGTAACCACCAGAATCAATACCACGGGTTCAAAAAATCCGTCTTTCTAGTATTATATTAATGTTAAGAGATGTTGATGTTGTTGTTGGCTTTTTCTTTATATCAGTTATAGGTTATGCATGCAGAACAATGTTTATATGCCTCGTTATAGAAATAATAGTGTAATTTGGTTTCTTGTAATTTGCTGTTAAAATAATAAAGAACTCGTCCATGTGAGCTTTTGCTATCACTTGGCGTCCGTCGTCTGTCGTCCGTCGTAAACTTTTTCAAAAATCTTCTACTCTGAAACCACTGGGCCAATTTTTTTCAAACTTGGCCATAATCATCCTTAGGGTTCCTAGTTTCAAGTTTGTACCCAGGGTGTTGATCAACAGACAAATATGGCCGCTGTTACTAAAAATAGAACATGGGGGATCAACACAGGTTTTTTTTATCATTATCTCAAAAATTATAATAGCTATACAGAAAACCGTTAGTTCAAATTGATCAGCACATTAAGGTCTACAATAGTTGCTATTAGTGCGAAGTTGTGTATTGGCTTCCTTATAGGAGTTATTGCCCTTAAATGGCAATTTTTAATGAAATTTTCCGTTTTTGTCCTGTAGCTTGAAAAATCATAGCAGCTAATTGAAACTGTAAATTGCACAAATGATCAGCAATAAAGGCCCTAAAATTCACTTGATTGGTCTGAAATGTCAGACAACTCCTTAAATAAGTTATTGCCCATAAATGACAATTTTTTATGAAATTTTCCGTTTTTTTTTCCTGTAACTTAAAAAACTGTAACAGCTAGAGTGAAACTGTTAGTAGCAAAAATGATCAGCAATACAAGCCCTACAAATAACTATATAAATCTGAAATTATCAGATGACTCCCTATAGGAGTTATTGCCCTTAAATTGCTTTTTTTTTTAAATTTTCCGTTTTTGTCTTGTAACTTAAAACCCATAACAGCTAGAGTGAAATTATAAATTGCCAAAATTATCAGCATTAAAAGCCCTACAATTCACTTAATTGGTCTGAAATTGTCAGATGACTTCTTATAGGGGTTATTGCCCTTAAATGACAATTTTGTCATGAAATTCTCCATTTTTGGCCTGTAACTTGAAAACTATAGCAGCTAGATTGAAACTGTAAATTGCACAAGTGATGAGCAATAGAAGCCCAAAAAATGATTGCTTAGTCCAAAATTGCAAGATGACTCTTTATAGGAGTTATTGCCCTTTCATTATGAATTTGGACAAATGAACAGTTTTTGAATTATAAATTAGTCTATAACACACCTACTAGTAGAGGAAAACTGTAAATTTCTAAAGTACCCTAAAGGACAATGCCTACAAACCATTTAAATTTTCAGAAATTGTCTGATGGCACCTTATAGGAGTTATTGTATTTAACAAAAATTGTAATGTTTAGTTTTTAAGTTTTTGCACAGTAACTTAAAAGCTAGACTGAAACTGTTAATTTCAAAAATTTAAATATAGTTGAAGTCATTTGGATTCCAGGTGAGCGATTACATGCTCCTGTGAACCTCTAGTTAAGTTAACTTTAAAGCGAACAATTGCTTTTCATTTGTATTCCGAACCATACTTGGAAGGTATACAGTGCTCACAATTCTCCACCATTGCCCAATATATATTACTCCAGTGGCAGTCAAAATTTAAGCGAATATTCAATGAATTATTAATGAAAGGCGTGTTTACTTCTTGTTTATTTGTCTTTTAAAACAACAAAATATACAAAAACTCACAAATTGATATCAATGGTATAAGAATTCTTTAGAATCATTAGAGAAAAAGATTAAAGAGATATGTTTAGATATAAGCTTTTGGATTTTAATCGGACAATTATAATGTGGGGCGATTTTGCTACGGGTGGGGACATTTTTGCAAATAGGGATTTTTAGAGGGAGCGTTTTGACGGAGAGGATTTTCTCTGGTGCAAAATACGACATACTAATAAAAGTGAAGACAGGTCCCTTCATGTTTTGACTCTAGATAATGTTATCGACATCTAATCGGTTAAACACCTTTGCGAATTGCAGTAAATGAACTGTGGCCGGTTAACATAAATAAAAATTAAACACCTGTTCGGTCAAGGCAGGTCAATTTGCGCCTTTAATGGTGTGCAGTTTATTGAGTGTATTGATTGGATATTTGCTCTATATTTGTCAAGCCAGCAGTATTTCAGCTATATTCAGGACGAGAATAAGTTAAACAATGAATCAACGGGAAATAGGAAACAAATCTTTGATTGCCACTGGAAAAGTATAAATTTTTGATAGGGGCTGAAAATTTTAGCTTTTTTTAGCAGCTACTATAAACCTACCTCTTTTTCGTTATCTACATAAGCTATCTTTATCGTGCAAGTAGCGTGGCACCCTCCAAACACATTACCCACTGTGGTCCGCGGTCAGGCTTCCGTATTATCATCTAACAATCCCAAAGAGAGGGCATCACCTATCCGCAACCTGAGGACGCGCGGGGCAGCTCTGTGGTTTGAGCACTGGGAACCAGGCCCAGTATAGTAAGTTTATAAAGAATGCACATTTAACACTTTATTTAACTAATTATAAGAAACTGTACTCACTCATACTCTATTATGATTTCTGTATTAACTTGGAAGTTATTATTTTATCAATTTATAATCCTAGACATATTTTTATCTCTATAAAAATGGTTTACAATATTAAAATTTACACTTGCAATCAGATCAGATTTATTCTTGGGTTTCATACAAAGTTTTCAGATCATTACCAAGCTGCTCTGTTATAATGTCATAATTATTAGGAATAAGTGAAAGAAAATAGTAACAAACATAATTCAGCACAATATAGTTGAGTTGAAAGTTTCTCAGTAAGAAACAAAAATGTCTGCCTTTCTCAAGGTTTATCAAGAAGTGTTCACCAAAAAAAGAATTAGACCAATAGACAATAAGACTTGAATGAAAATTGAAGAATTGCTAAAAATAACTGTCACCTGAGAGGTAACTCCAAATTCCACAATCAGTGACTACTATTATCCATAATAGGTATCCCAAAGCTATATAAGATTTTATAGTGAGTCAGTTTATATAATAATATATAAACCTGTTCATTTAATAATCAAACTTAATAATATATGTGTATTACAATAATAATTTTCAAAGTATAGACACTAACTAAATTCTGGAAAATAACACTCTGCCACAGTTACATATGTACTCGGTTTAAAAGTAGTGAACAGGTATGTTCAAAATTTTGACATGGTTGCATGTAAATTCATAAAGAACTCATATAACATGTGTGTAAGATGAACATGGAACATATCTTCAAATTATGTAGCCCCGTGCGGGATCCGGGTGGCTAAAAGAATAGACCGCAGTCGCGCTAGCTTGTCGTAAGAGGCGACTAAATAGCGCCCAGTACCCTGACCGGCGTGTCAGGTCGGTTTGCCTAAAGACCGACTGGGATGTGTGCCCCAGGTGGTTGAATGGGGTACCCCTGGCAAGCTGGGGTTGTCAGGCCATAATACGGAAAACCTGACCGCAAACCATATTAGTGCACCGTGTTGGGAAAAATGCCACGTTCCTCGCACGTAAAAGAACGCTGCTGTAGTATTCGCTATGAGTAGGGATTTCGATCCCGCTACAGGAGGCTAAATTGCCCGACCCTATCCATCCTCCCATTTGCCAGTGGCAATCTAAAATCCGTTACCCCTATTTTTCCTTGTGTCCCATCCCATTTTCATTCATCATCATTTCATGTTCATTTTATCATCCATTTCATGTTCATCGCCTGAATATAACTGAAATATTGCTGCTCGGGCGTTAAACACCATTAATCAATCAATCAAATTATGTACATTGTTACGAATGAACATTTTATATACCTAGTCATCCCATGATGGTAACATGGGTTTTTGTTTTACTGACTATATAATTTGAATTTTTAGTATAGCTACATGTCTGTTATTTAAGTGAAAGGGAATCCCCTATCCGCCACCTGAGAACGCGCTGGGCAGCTCTGTGGGTCGTCGAAATTGTTCTGTTCATTGTACTTCATGTTACCCTGAATTTATTTATTTGTAGGTACTTTAGTTCTTGTCCCGAATACAGAAGTAATCTGCTGGATTAAGTACGCTTTGCAGTGCACGATTTTTCCATTCCAAATTTGACCTCGTCAGATGACTAAATAATTGTCTTATCAGTCTCGTGTTCATGTCTTCATGCTCAAAAACATTTCAAAATCTAGAAGTATTATTTTCTCTTCCAGCCTGGAACTTTGAGGCTCTCTCTACATAAAAATACAGCAGGTACTTTGATATTCAACGAAGATAATGACAGGTTAAAAATAAACTATTAAATTGGTATGTTTAGCTGTGGTTTTTGCAATGAATTTCCGATTAACACATTTATGGCACCGACCGTTTCCTGATCTGTGTTTCTTATTTGAGGGGTAATTTCAGCTGAAGATTGTTTTGTAAATTCGTTTCAAACATCACGTTCTAATGTTATTGGTTAATTGTTGTGTAACGTCCTGTTGGCAATATGCTTTATTAATAGTCAGCACGTGATAAAACCTGTTTAAGATAACGCTAACATTTATTCAAGAAAATGATAAATAGATAAAACTAAATAAAACTAACTAAAAGTAATGATCACACAATGGCAACATTTAAATATAAATATATTAGACAGTATATGTTTTCAATGAAAAATATTTACGGTAAATTATGCTTTCGAAAAACTAGTCAAAGTATCAATGGCGGTATTTATTTGACTTGGACATTTTTAATGCTATTGTTTTTCCTGGTTTTAAGTTTGAAAAGTCATCTTTGACCATTATCCAATAACAAACATAACAAAAACAGGCATTATGAATGTAAATATTTTAAATATTACTTGTGATCAACGACAGTAATAAAAGCTCGGGTTACATGAAATCGTTAAACATCAACAACTTAAAAATATATATTGTTCGTTTTAATGTTCTTTAACGTCACTTTCAGCTATTTTTCAGCTTTATCATGGCGTTCAGTTTTTACTGGGAGAGAAAGCCAGAGTACCCGGAGAAAACCCCTGACTGAAAAGATGGAAAACATGCAGAAAACATAAAGATGTGATACAAAATCATAAATCATAATGGAAAGAAACATAACACAAAAACACACTCAACGTTACACATAACAGATTTGTTACACAAAGCCTACTCTTGGTTGAACCTAACGTTTTGAAATAGTGTTTAATTTACGAAGCTGGTTTAGACTGATATTTGTCTGGTCGACATAATATATCGCATCAATATATCAAATAATTTTATATTCCGCAAAAATATATATTATTCATTGCTAGCTTTGTTAAGATTAATAATGTTGTTTAAAAAAATGTCCAAAAAAAAGTCATACTTTTTCGAAATTAACATAAATTATGTGTATGCGTTTATACACTAAAGGTTTTTCTTTTGATTTTTACAAAATATAAATTACAACGAATAGGAAGTGTTAAGCACTTGTACAGAGTTATACAGGAAAAGATAATTACACATAGAATTTCATTTTGCTAAGTCAGGTTTAATTTTCTTTCTGCCAATAACTTAATTGTTTTGTAACGAAATCTGTGATGGAAGAAGCAAAGTTAAAAGACGAAAAGGATAAAATCTCTGAAACTAAGAAAGAACGTGTGAATGCAGAAACAGGTAAAAAATTGCTTTCTTTATAGTTCAGAGGCTACTTTTATCTTATGTGGCCTGGGATTTATGTTAATTTATTACAATTTTGGGGTTGGCAATCAACAAGTTTAAACGAAAGATTAACGCCTTCATTGGTAATATACTAAAGCGCACAAAACTGCAGGTTAACAGGCGTTTATTTTAAAATGATGTTAATAAAATTTAAACGAATGCATCACTGTTCTAGGCTGTAAGGTTCTCTGAAATACACAATATCGTTTTGATGAGTTATCGATACTTACGTCATTTTTATACGTCCCTTTACTCTGTAACACGGTAGCGTAAGTTCAGCTGCAAATTTGAAACTTGGCTGCTTTACATTAAACCCTTTTTTAATTTCGTCCCATAAATGCTTAATAGCGTTGAGATAAATAACATTGACATTGTTGTGTTGTAAGAGATCATTTCTGCTCTTGTTGTATGCGCTGTGCGTTATCATACTAGAATGTCTGTTTTTATGACGTAAAATGTAACATGATATTAGAGACGTGGTCCTGGAATCAGGCAAAAAATGAAGAAATCGTATGTACTGGTGGTTGTTTTAAATTTTTAATATGTGTAAGCGATAATATACGGGAGAGTATTCTTTTTTTTTTTTTACAAAATCTAACTTTGATTTTTACAAAATCTTACTTACCACGAATAGGAAGTGTTTATTCACTCCTCGAGGGTTATACAGGAAAAGATAATTACACGTCGGATTTCATTTTGCGAAGTCCGATTTAATTATTTCTGCTAATAACTTACAGTTTTGTGACGGACTCTGTGATTGACGAAGCAAAGTTAAAAGATGTAAATGATTAATTCTAATGTGACGTGCTTTGAGACCACAACTGTGGTAAAAAATGACCTATCTATGAGCAACACGCGCTGAAAGGGCGTGTTTTAAATGGCTGTTCCAATTACAAAACTGTAACTCCCACATGAAAGCTATTGCATATGACGTAAAATCTTATAAATAGCGACACGCGCTATAATTATCCGTTACAATATATTGTGTGTTACATTGACGGAACAGCCAGTTTATGCGGAAATGATGTTTTCTATAGGTACGAAAATATTATAAATGTACTCTAACTGTCTTATTAGAATAGAAATAATTCATGGAGGCTGTGATTTATCATTGTTTTACCACGGGATGACCATTAATGTCGTTATTTTATACCTCGCTATCGCTCGGAATGAAATAATACGACATAAATGGTCACCCCGTGGTTAAACAATGATAAACCACAGCCTCCGTGAATTATTTCTTAAATCTCCTAAACTAACGAAGAACGTTCGAATGCACAAATAATCTAATTTGGCTATTTGTACCAACATGTGTGTTCAACGACATGCTTAAGGACCATCAGTGAAATCATTCAAGCGAAAATGTAATTGAAATGTGACTTACAATAGCCTTCAGTTGCAATTAAAACCGATTTCCCAGCATTTTTAGAAATTTTCTACAATGTGACTTCTTTTTGATTCGGTATATATACCCGACTTCTGTGGGCAAATGTACATAAAGTAATATACTGTTATTCAACTAATAATGAAGTATCAAAGATAATGTTTCACGAAATTTAGTGTTTCAGGCATGTAACCTCATTTATGGTTCCCTAACCATACATATTAAGGGTGGATTAATGAATATCTCTAAACGTTTTCTTCTTTCACTATATATTCTAGATTGGATATTGATACAATTACCCTAAATTTATGTTTGATAGACAATAAAGTTGCATGTACTTTCTCTCTAAACATCAGCAATGTGTAATGTTTAAAACATCAATTTAAAAAAAACAGGACAAAATGATAGATTACGTATACAGAGACACAGTTCACAGCTCAAATATCTAAAACTAGGGCAACAAATACAACACATAAACATACATTTGGAACAACTTTTACCGAGGCAGTTTGAAGTCGTGTTTAGACAAATTGATCTAATTTAAGTAAAATTTAATATAATGTAGTATATTTATAGATCAACCACCTGATTTAGTGAAAATGAAAGGACAACCGCAAAGTCCTCCAGCAACGACAAGGCCAACAACACCACCGCCAAACAATCCAGAGACAGTAATGTAAACTGTATGCAGAGACTGATCAGCTTATACATTTTCTTTTAAAGTTTTATTTATTTTATTTCATACACATACCATCTCGTAACATTTGTCAGGAAGCCTTGTACTATTTGTATACCACCCAGAGAAGCAGTAGTAATACTCTACCATACATTGTAACATTTAACTAGCTGCTTCCAGGTCCTTTTATATGGATAATATGGCACGACTTTTGGCTTTGATTGTTTTTAGACAGAAGACTTAACAGCTCCACATTTTGATCTTGTAAACTGGAACAAGGGTTAAAACAGATACGATATATATTCTGTTTTAGACAAATAATTTTCGTTTATTGTAAGAAGATAACCGGTAATGCAATGAAAAATTAAAGATTGTTGTGTTTCAAAACCAATATGCACATCTAGGAAACATTTTTCTTTGTTTTTTTTCAAAGAGAAATTTTTTTTTAATTGAGATTTTGTGTTGGGATGCCAACACACAAGTGGCTCAAATCCCCATGGATAGTATTTCATTGAAATCAGTACATTGAAGGATGACCAGAAATCAAATTTCGTTCAAATCGGACAACGTTGACTTTTTCATGTTGTACGGTTGTATTACAATGGCCGCCTATTTGCAACCGGAAGTCGTGAAAAATTAAGAAAGTAGTGGCACACTCAGGGGATCCTAATCTACATGTATACCAAATTACCATCGAAATTGGATGACGTTAAAATTTTTGCTTTTTATGGGGGGGGGGGTAGGGGTTTGGAAGGCAGCCATTTTTAAACTTTTAAAACCAATATGCATGCACAATTCTAAATATTCACTATGCCAAGTATGATAATGGTAGTGCGAACCTATGTGGGTGAAAAATTCTGGACAAAGAAATGATCAGTATAAAAAAAGAATAATAAGAAACCGTGTTATAAAAATAAGTTTCCCTAAACTTGTTTTGGGCGACTTCATGAAGTTAGTAACAAAATAACAAAAATAAAGCAACTACAGCAATAGTCCTGACTTGGTATATGCATTTCAAAAGAAATGGTGGGTTAAACCAGATTTTATGGCATGCCACTTCAATTACTGTAGTACGTGAGTTGGTTTGTTGATAAGAATTGCTGGGTATAATATATTATTAGCCAGTCATAGGCGCATCCAACAATTACCGTAGCACACTCACTGTACACTGAATTAAAAAATAGGGAATACTATCTGCAACCATGTTTTTTCTAATAACCTTCGATTATCAGTTTATCCCGAAGAAATTGGCAAAGAATCATTAACGTTAAATGTTACAAAATAGTCGTTATCTCACATCTCTCGTCGCTTGCAGTCGAAGGCTACCGAGAAGGAAACGGTTTCGATAATCTACAGGACAATTACAACTTCTTTACAGATATATCGAATTAGTCCTTTATCAATCAGCACAGCCGTAGAGCATTCTCCACATTATAGCTTTTCTAGTATTTATTAACTTTCAAACCATAATAATGACGTGTATACCTTTCAACAGGCGACTTTCATATAGGGTTATTAAGAACGAGGTGCATAAGAGCGAAAGCCTTCTTGGCTTAATGAAAGCAATAATCGGATGGTCCAGGTGATTGAAAAGCATACTTAACCCTCTTTTTAACTAGACTGGAGACTGAACAGACCCTATGTAGTCGATTGACTAGTTGAAAAGACCATGCCGTTAAGCTCAATAGTTTCTTAAGAAATTTCTAACGGTTATTTCGCTAGGTGAACTGTTGCACGTTCTAATGAAATATTTTAAAAGAATACCATCCCTAAAACACTTGTTTCCTGCTGAAAATTGCTTATGTTGGAACAACGTGACGACTGTAGATTTAGAATGTTAAAAAAGCCTCTTCTCATTATGGCTGATAGTAACCATTTTGATTTAACCATTTTCAATATGAAAATAAAACAGTTTAAGATGAAGCTACAAACCATACATTTTGTTACGGTCTATATATTCTGAAAGGCCTAACTATGAATGTATCTAATCCTGTGATACATTTTTTGTGGTCTGCAAATAAGAATGCGGTCGCCTGGTTCGAGTTTCACTGCTGGTAGGTGTGCTCGAATGAAAGTATGGAAAGACGCATGTTGCTTTAACCAGAGAGCGCCACTTCTGTTGATTTCTTTACCAAATATCATAAGGTGAAAATGTGAGGGATATTATTTGGCCTATTTTAACTCCTGTGATTCAACGCACATGTGATGTCGCGCTTTTTTGTTGTCTCATTCACTATGTAGGCAAATAGTTACGCTCGAAGTCATAAAGACGCGGTCATCACATTGCATCCACGCTGGTTCTTAAATATTCCGGTGATCTTTTAGTTGACACTATACTCTATGCTTAATTGTGATTGACGATGTCAACATACACCGGACGTATTGTATAAATTCCTTGTAAAATGTTTGTGTATGGATCTTATATGCCAAGCAGAACTCGGCGTTATGGCAGTACATCTACTTGTCGAAGTTGTGCTGAAAAGTCTTCAAAAGAAACAAAATGCAGCTTCCTATGTAGAGCTAGCTTGCAGACCTAAGCAGTCGTGAAATAGAAGGGGCACTGTAGCCAATATAAAGAGATAAAATATCCTCCCAATCAAACTCTCTATACTTGGTAAGTGGCAATCATAATTCAGTCTCAAATAGTCAAATATTTAAACAAATGTACATACATAACATAAACATTGGATAAGTATACTTTGGTTGAAGTTGTTTTAGTATCTTCATTAATGCATTCTTAGTATGACAATTTTAATGACACTGCAAAATTAAGGGATCTTTCAACTTTACTGTATTGCTCGGTATTTTTATCATGGTATATTAGTCTGATTTCTATTTTCTAACAGTGGTCATAAGTCCGAAGTTTTCGTCAAAGACTTCTCTTTTGCAATGTTTGCCAATATAAACATAATACAGACGGATACAGTTATTTTGAAATAAACGTTGTACATCTTGTATGAAGGACCTCGTTGATCGACTGGTTAAGGTAGTTAGTTATCTACTATTGAACACAGGATTTGGTTTGATTGAATGATTGATTGATGTTAAACTTAAAGCAAGCAATACTTCTTCTATATTGAGGACGTGAATAACTTTATAAATTGATAACTTTTAAATATAACAAATAACCCTGTCGAAATATAGTAAAACTGTAATGTCACACAATAGTATGGTTGTATATACAAAAATATATATAAAAAAATAATAAAGGGATTAAAATGATAAAATATGAAATAACAACATATTTATGTTAAAAATATATAAATTTTCTTATGCAAATTTATTTCATGAACTGTAAACGCTTGTCGACAGCGATAGTTGTAAACAAATTAAAAAAAGAATCCACTGTATAAGAACGTTCCCGATTGTGGCCCACGTCAATACAGTCCATCAAGACAGCTTCATTGTATACTGACTGTTACATACACATTCGGGTCGTGGCTCACAATTTAAAATATATAATTGTATGTTATCTTCTTATTTCAAACAAACTTGAAATATAAAGTTTAAAAATAAACATGTTCGCAAAATTTACAAGTAGCATTGATATTAGCCTACAACCAGTGGGGATAGATAACTCTGCATATTCATACATATTGTAATATTCACTCCTAATTCACCTATAATACGCCGGCTAAAAGGCACAAAATTGACCACTTTTTAAGTTTTATTCCGAGATAAAAAAAATACACGTAGTCAATGTATTAAGATAAGACAGATATTGACTGTATGGCACATATAACTTACTTATACTACTTACTTATACTACATATCGTAACATCCGTGTGTATTGTTGATAAAATAGTCATGACATATCTATGATGGATGAAACAAAGTCTAAAAATAAACACAGTACAAACTATGGGACAAGGAAGAAGAAAAAGATGAGGAACGTTTATATGTGCCGTCAGGTAAAATGTTATTTTCTGAAGTGTTAACTCTAAAAAGAGCTCTTAATGCTACAGTTAAAACTTTATAGATATTATCATGAGAACGCCGTCCATGTTAACAACACTGGCACTATATAATCAACAGTTTCTACGACATTTTGAAGACGCCAAAACGTATGATAAATTATTTAAGCTTTACCTTGCTTTATTTCAATGTTTTGGTCAAGTGGTCAACAGTTATGTTAAGTAGAATGTCCCGTAGCTGCGCAAATTTAGAAAAAGTGGTGTGCTAAAGAAAAGTAGACACTTCCTATTGTGATGAAGTTTATTATATTTGCAACTACTAAATATAAGAGTTATGTTGCCTATATATTTTTCCAACTGGCAATCGTTTCATATATGTACATATGATTGTAGATAATGACAAATATATCTCAACGTGCAATGTTGTTCACTTTCAGCATAAATTAAATTATATGATTGATTTTACTTTCATATTAGGTAAATTGGAATTGTATGGACAAACTCAAAGTACTACTGCCAGGGCAAGACCCAATACACCACCACCGAAAAATCCACCTACGAAAGTTAAAACTGGATTATTGGATATAAAACATTTCTATTACTAATAAAGGGGTTCAAAGGATGAAAATAACCTTCCTTATTCTATTTTGTTCGTTTTACATTTCATGACAATGATTGACAGAAAAATATTCCAGATAGTTTTCTGCAGCATGCTTGAAATGAAATATTTTGCAAACAAATTGTAAAGATCACTCTAGAGCAGAATGTTCTTTGTAGTTTTCATTACAACTATTCGTAGAATAAAAAAAATATTTATCAATGAAGCAGTTGTAATGGTGAAGTTATGTATAGTCCACCTATTATTGTTAAAAGAATGTCATCGTAGCCATGATGTAGTAAAGAGAGGTCTGTACCTTTAAAAAGTCCACTACCGCTTTTTGTTTCATGCAGTCAATTGCATGTCTATAAACCTGGACAAGATCGCTCAGATGCTTCTAAATATCCGCTTGTAACCCTCTAAAGTGTAGAACCATTGAACGTGTAATCATTGATCGCCTTGTCTGGTTTTTAGAATCCGACAACCTTCTCTCTAATATTCCATGTGGATTTAGACAGGGTCTTACTACTATTGGTCTTCTGGCTTCTGGTGTTTATTGGAACCACATTTACAAAACACGAACATGTTTTTTCGACACAGAAAATGCATACGACATAACATGGAAATATGGCATTTTTAAAACATTTTTAGATGGGGTTGAAAGGCATAATTTAACTATTATTTTACAATTTGTACCTGATATGATAAAAGTTCGTGTCATTTCAACAATTTGTGATAATTTTGAACTGGATATGGGTGTTCCCTAAGGATGCATCCTTTTTGTCACTTTATTTAGTTTAAAAACTAAATAGTCTTGCTCAAGATAATATTGATATTTGTAGATTAAGGACGAAACATGATTTACACCAAACGTCACCTGTTTAAATATGATATAGATATGGGATGTCAAGAATAAATGACGTCACCTGTTTAAATATGATATAGATATGGGATGTCAAGAATAAATGTAAATTCTCCTCGGCCAAGACCGTTTGGGATGCAGTTTTGTAATAAACGAAAGATGAATCCTGAATTAAAAGTATATAACAATAACATAAAAAAATTTCTTGGTTAAATATTTGACAAAAAAAACTTTCTACCCATATCAAAATGTAAAAACGTAAATTTCGAACGGCATAAGGTATTTAAAAAGTTGTATTTAGCACTGATTGGGGCTCGAATTGCGACGTTTTGCTAAATTAATATAGATCGCTGGTTCGATCTTAAGTATTTATGGTTCAGCTCGCAAGTCAGATGTCAACATATTTGATACATTTCACCACTAAGGCTTCCGACTATGTATTGGAGCATTAGAACCACAGCTGTATAATGTTTATATGTTGAAGCATCCTTCTTCGTCTTTGTATCAAAGACGAAGAATAAGGCTCGCTCTGCTATATGCATCTAAATTAGAAGCATCGTCAACAGATCCTGATCACAAATGTGTTTCTAAATCTTTTTATGAAAATATTGTTAAAAAACATCCAAATAAAATTATGTTGGCCTAAGAATGAGATAAATTTCATTTGGAAAATTCTATTATAAATTAAGAATAAATTGCTTTTGCCGAAATTCCACATAATTTTTCTTGGTTAATCCACAAACCAATATTTATTTATGATTTGATAATGCAAACAGTTTCCAAATCAGCATTTTCAGAAATAATATCTTACTATCCTGCCCATTCTGCAGTTTATTCATGCGGATCAAAAGACGGTGATAAAGTTGCTTCAGTCTCGATCATTAGAGAACGTGTTGAAAATCGCCAGCTTTCATCTTCTTCTGTATTCAGTACAGAAGCGCATGCATTAAACGATAGTGCGTTGCCAGATGAAACTAAATTTAATATGCGTTATGATTATTTGTTAAGTCTTCCGGTTGAAAATTCTGAAATTTATAAATCGATGACAACTTTAGGTAAAGAGGTTGTGATTGTCAGGAACCCTGTCATGTGGGAGGCCAAGACTGTCCTAAATGATGAAGTTGCTAACTGTCAAGTCTATGATTTTCAGTATTTAATTTTTAAATTATTTCTAATTTATGACAGTATGGTTTGGATCTTGAAGTTAATGATAAATTTCACGAGATCCAACCACTACTGCACAAGAATAATGTTAAATGTTGTAGAGGTCGCTTTGACCAGGTGTCGTCTTGGTCATGCCACGAGGCAGTTATATTTTAAACAATAACCAAAGCCCGAATATGCCATGCGACTGTCCATATACCATCAACCATGTTATGATGGACTGGAACGTTTGAATTCAGCTAATTCAATTTATACTACAATTTATTTACGATTGTCGCTTGAGGCACAGTTTCACAACTTTTTAAAGAAATACATGCGTATAGCAAACGTTAATATATTTACGATTGTCGCTTGCGGCACAGTTTCACAACTTTTAAAGAAATGCATGTGTATAGCAAACGTTAATTTTACTGTATATTGTGAAGTTGCTTACTGTTTATTATTCTAGTTTTCTTTTTATCTGTATCTATCGTTTTAGTACTGAGAGAGAGATATTCTACTAATATTATAGTTATCATAATATATAGGGCTCACAGTGCTCGACCAATGCGTCCCAAAGTAGTGGCGAAATGGGATCTCTTGGGGTTTGTTCAAGTCATAAAACGGAAAGCCTGAAAACAGACAACAGTAGGGAATGTGTTTGGAGAGTACCACTCTTTTGTACCCCTTTTATAGATGTCGATAAAGAGTAGGCTCGTTGTAGCCGCTATAGAAGGCTTAATTTTCTGCACCATCCCACACGCAATAATTTTCAAATGGCATTAAACAATTTTGCCCATTGGTCTAACTTTTTCGAGTACATTTATTGTCTGTTAACTTATCCTTTTCTTGGCTTCAGATGGGGTTAACAGTTTTTTTATCATGTATATAAATTAACTGAAGATTGAATATTGTCTCTCGCTGTGGTACATTTAGTTTTTAGGAACCAACAACTTATACCACTTGTTTTATTCTAATGTGGGCCTTCAGAACTGGAAATTAAATAAAAACAGAAACAGCTTCATCTACATAATATTTAGATTTGACCTCGGTCAATATAGCACAAGAATTAACGACAAACGGGACGATTTTAATTTCTGCATACGGTGCCTATATTTCTCAATTGATCAGGTATGCCAGAGCTTGCACGTAGTAAACTGATTTTTGCAAACGTCACCAATTTCTTTTGCATAAACTTTTGGACCAAAGTTACAAGAAAAAACTACTCGTCTGCGACTTTAATGTTTTATTATCATAAACTTAGTAATAATGTGTTTTACACATGTGATACAATGTCAGGCAACTCATATCACAAAGGGGTGTAATAATGATTTATAGGGGTGGGATACGTATGTCATATCACACCCCTACGAATCAATATCATATCCCTAGGAATCCATATCACACCTCTAGTTGAACTGACTTGGATTTTCAGTCTGTATCTGTTTACCATGTATATTTTAATTTTTTAATACATTTTTTTTAAATTTAAAATTATTTCTAAATGTTTTATATAATTTTGGTTTACAGCAGACAACATTAGTTCCGGAGTTTTTATTCATGTGTATCAAGGATAAAAGCAACGGGAAAGTTTCTTGACCAAACCAAAACTAAATCGACTCCGAGTCAGACGAATATTAAACAGTGATTTTGATGTGCGGACACTTCAGTATTTCAAGATGCTCCATAAGATATTTCATGTTTAAGTTCGATGAGTAGAAAATCGCTGACAGTTATTGTTATATATTTATTAAAAATTTTCAGACATATTTTATTATAAATTGCCATACATTATCTAATAAAACCCATATACCAATTCTCAAATCAAAATGTCTAAAGTATACGACAAAAATAGGTTATTATATGGCGATTTTCATATCACACGCATATCAACCCTCAACCCATATCTACCCTCTGGCTTTAAGGCCCTCTGGTAGATTAGGGGGTCTCGAGTTGATATGGGGTGTGATATGAAAATCGCCATATAATAATTTTCTCTCTTCCTATAGATACCACGTCCTTGTCGACAAATATGGTTGCAGATAAAGGTTTTACCAATTATTTAATTTAGATTATAATTAGTGTGCATATGCGTAGCAAGCGGTACGGCAGGTACGGTTCGCATCGTACCACTTTAAATTTCTGTACCAGTTTTTTTTTTTTTTTTTTGTAAATTGAAATAAAAATGATAGAACTTCATTACAATGATATATTCTTCAATTTGTGAAACGTTCAACATAAATCTGATTTTTTACAAATAACGTTCAATATAAAACAGCAACCGCTAAGATCTCGAACCCAATTTGGTAAGTGACAAATAACTGCACATGGAAACTCCATATCCGATCTTATCTATATTTAAACATTCACGTTAAACGGGTTGTCGACCATACCATTATTGTTCTGCTTGCTACGCCTATGGTGTGTTGCGTTGATTGTTGGATACACCTATTACTGACTAGTGCTTTACAACACCCAATAGTTTAATCAACAAATCAACCCAATACTACAGTAATGGAAGCGGGCGGTTTGGCATCCAATAAAACCTGTTTAACCCACCGTGTCTTTTGGAATGACTGTACCAAGTCAGGATCATTGCTGTTTACTTATTGTGTTTGTTCGGTAAGGTGGTTGATTGTTTTATCCGTAACAAAATCATTTTCAAATATTAGTTACTGAGGATATGAACAGCTAAAAACTTTATAACAACTACCATTGAGTGCAATACCACTGGTTGCAGCGGGGTTTGTTTTATTAAATACACCCTGATGGCTGATCCCAAAGTGAATAATAAATCTGTAAACATTGATCTTGACCCTAAAAATTTAAAAACGATCTACAAAGTGAATGACAACAATTGTGGACCCCCCGATTCGATTTCAAGTCCAATTATCTCCCTTAATGATATCCGAGGTCAATAAAAATCCTTCATGCACATCTTCATATAATGTACTTCCTTCATGCTAAGTGTCATTAAATTTCATCAAGCGGTTTAGGATGACAGACAGACAGGGTGATTCCTATATACCCCCAAACAAGTTTGTAGGGGGTATAAATATAAGTATAGACATGTACAAAAGGTTAATGGTAAAACTATCCCTTATGAGAAGATTGATAAATCTATCTATAAGGAAGCTGCAAACTGTACCTGCTTCTTTACTTCTGAGATAAGAATTCATACATAGATAGCGGTTATCGCAGAATTGGTATAGGAAAATAGAGGTAACACCTATGATGTTAAATAGAGAGAATTCCGATGATCAAATCCTTCACACTGAATTTATTGTGTCTGAAAGGTCTGCAGATAGTAACCCCGATGATGATTTTCTGTACAAAGTCATAGTATATTTTAACACGGGAAAGATAATGATACAAGGAAAATACTGGGAATCATTTTGCGACAATTTCTTAGAAAAATGTCTAGAAATGGTCAATAATAAATGCAAATCGACTGTTCCTTCTGACCAGGTTAACGAAAACAGAGGAGCCGTGCTTAAAACAGTTGATAGCCAAATGAACACTCACATAAATCAAAATATGAATAATGAGAGCGATCATCGTGATCATGGTGCCTTTGTAAAACATTCTGATAAAGTAGAGATAGTTTTACAAACGCGACAAGATATGGAAAAACTTCAGAAAAGAATGGACATTTTAGAAGAAGCTACAGTCAACTTTTCTGCCTTAGAAGCCAGAGTATCAAATGAAATAAAAGATATTAAAAAAGAAGTATTAAAAGAAAGTAAATGCAAGTATAGAATCAAAAAAATTTGACCGAGATCCACTTAAGCATCAGCTCTTAAAAAAATATTTGGTTATTTAGGAACTACAAAACAAAATCTTAACATTAACAAAAGATCACAAAACTGATTTCCATGCACATAAGGAAGAATGTCAATTAAAAGAAATAGAATGGAACAAAAATTTCACATCATTAAAAGAGGAGAAAATCGGCTTACTTGTTGAATGTGAAAATCTTAGAAGTTTTATTAATGATCATGATGACAGAATTTCTGACCTGAAGAACCAATATGAGAAGCAACTGAAGGATAAGGACAATCACATAGAAAACCTTCAAGATAGAATTCAAAATTATCTGTACGATTCGAACGGCAACCCTTGGAATAGAGTTCCACAACAAAAACAAAGCATGTTCTATAAGATTATGACATTTTGTTTTTGCACGACTCAATTTGCCATGATATAAATTTAGGTCGATTGGCAGCAGGCTCAAATACCCAAGGACCTAAGCAAACTACATACACTTTAAATGAAGCCATTGACTACCTTGATCACCAAGTAGGGAATACTAATCTTATTATGCTTCATGTGGGAATAAACGATTCGAAGGACAACACTGTCGAAACTTTATTCCCTTCCCAAGATATAAGGAACTTGTAGATAAAGCTCATTTGAAAGCAAAGTAAGTACTAATATCTTTGCCTACTCCTTCAAAAGATGATAAAATAGACAGAAAAGTCATAGAAATGAATGCGAAGATTGAATCCACTTTCAACAAGAAAGAGGACGTTATGTTCTTATTCGTTCCTCAAACGCACATTTAGTATTTATCAATAATAACACAACACGTGTATAATATTGGAACAGCTCGCCAGTTACGCAGCTAACGATTTTATTAATACAGTAAAAAATAAACATATAAACATGTCCACAAAATAACACTGCTCTGGCAGCTGCAATCATCTATATTTCTACAACGAGAAAAACGTCATATTAATACCATATAACAATGAAAACAGTTTATATAAGTTTAAATATATCTATATGTAAATACAATACATTTTTATTTTTGTAAAATAAATAATAGGATGGGTGGGGGTGGGGGAGCGGTCTAGCTGCACTGAAAACCGAGCGTCCAATGGCATACGAAAAGAATTTTCGTAAATCAAGAAATATTTTCCCGCTAAATAAGGCTCGTGCTACCTACACATGCAACTTTGAACCTTATTATCATAATAATAAGAATACAGGTCTACTAGTAATAAGCATATATACAGGTAAGGTAAACACACGTGACCGTACATGGAAAATAAACACAAACACGTGTTTTAGCTAAATTTAGATAAATACATTTATTTTATGCCACAACGACAACTTTTGTACAAGAGATAATAGGGTTATAGAGAAGTTCTTCTTTAATAACACTTAACTATCCACGGAAGGAATCCGAGTTCTAGCAGGCAATCTGCGTCATTCAATGTTCCCTGATTTGATTCGCAAAACTCAATATAAATCAAGTGCTAATAGTCCATACAAATCAAAGGTACAGGCATGACAAATACCATGGTGCTGACAGATTCGATGATAGGCAATATGAGGCCAGTTATAACGAAAATCAGGCTATTGGTACTTTGCGGAACGGAACGAAACGGAACGGAACGGAACGGAACAAGTAAAGGGGATCCTTAAAGGGGAATTGTTTTTTTTTATACTTCACAGTAATATTGCAGTTCCTGTGCAATATAAAAAAGTAATGTGCAAAAGCATGAATATGTTAGTGTTGACCGTGTGTTGACTCGTCAATATGAAAATTGAAAATATATTGCGGATAAAGTACTTTGCGAATCTAAAATATTTTTTTCCATATTAAAATTATGTCAATTTTCATATATTTGCTGTATGTCAATGGTTTGTTTTTCAGTGTTAAATATTTTCATATGAAAATATTAACGTAAAATTCTTGTTCCGTTTCGTTCCGTTAAATACCAATACCCGGGGGATATTGGTACTTAGCGGAACGGAACGGAACAAAACTTTTTTCTTAAAAATATTTATATTTCATCAAAATTTGAAAAATTATAATAAAATTGCTATTAATGCTCATACCAGCTTCATTCTTTTATTGCTTGTGTAATTATAGATCCGTCATGACCTTTTGTAACAAGCTATAACAATGCGTATACTGAATGCATTTCGCTCCCATTCAGTGCATATATAAGGAGGTGAACGAATTAGTAGAAAACATGACAGATTCAAAGGTCAAAACATATCGGCTAGTGATTTAGTCATCAGTTCGATCACAATGTCCGTCTGTCTTGAGTCAGTGTCAAAGACTTAGTATCGAAATTCTGAGATTGAGCAGGCATCAAGGTGTGCAAAATAGGGCGTTTGTTTGTTATAACGTTCGATTTCCATGGTGTTGAATCGATTGAAATATGTAAACATCATTTCTGAAAAAAAAATCTTGTTCCGTTCCGTTCCGTTAAATACCAATATCCCCCGGGTATTGGTATTTAACGGAACGGAACGGAACAAGACTTTTTTCTTTAAAATATTTATATTTCATCAAAATTTGAAAAATTATAATAAAATTGCAATTAATGCTCATACCAGCTTCATTCTTTTATTGCTTGTGTAATTATAGATCCGTCATGACCTTTTGTAACAAGCTATAACAATGCGTATACTGAATGCATTTCGCTCCCATTCAGTGCATATATAAGGAGGTGAACGAATTAGTAGAAAACATGACAGATTCAAAGGTCAAGACATATCGGCTAGTGATTTAGTCATCAGTTCGATCACAATGTCCGTCTGTCTTGAGTTGTCAAAGACTTAGTATCGAAATTCTGAGATTGAGCAGGAATCAAGGTGTGCAAAATAGGGCGTTTGTTTGTTATAACGTTCGATTTCCATGGTGTTGAATCGATTGAAATATGTAAACATCATTTCTGAAAAAAAAATCTTGTTCCGTTCCGTTCCGTTAAATACCAATACCCGGGGGATATTGGTATTTAACGGAACGGAACGGAACAACACTTTTTTTCTTTAAAATATTTATATTTCATCAAAATTTAAAAAAAATTATAATAACATTGCAATTAATGCTCATACCAGCTTCAATTCTTTTATTGCTTGTGTAATTATAGATCCGTCATGACCTTTTGTAACAAGCTATAATAATGCGTATACTGAATGCATTTCGCTCCCATTCAGTGCATATATAAGGAGGTGAACGAATCCCCGTCCGACCAAGGGCATTAAGTTGTCGGTGTAGGACGTAAAAACTCCCTAAGTAAGTAGTAGAAAACATGACAGATTCAAAGGTCAAGACATATCGGCTAGTGATTTAGTCATCAGTTCGATCACAATGTCCGTCTGTCTTGAGTTGTCAAAGACTTTTAGTGTCAAATTCTGAGATTGAGCAGGCATCAAGGTGCGCAAAATAGGGCGTTTGTTTGTTATAACGTTCGATTTCCATGGTGTTGAATCGATTGAAATATGTAAACATCATTTCTGAAAAACAAATCTTGTTCCGTTCCGTTCCGTTAAATACCAATACCCGGGGGATATTGGTATTTAACGGAACGGAACGGAACAACACTTTTTTCTTTAAAATATTTATATTTCATCAAAATTTGAAAAATTATAATAAAATTGCAATTAAATTAATCATCTACTTTTTGTTTAATAAGCCGACAGACTTTTTTCACTAAATTTTCAGGGTTGAAAATTTTCGTAACAGATTTCTCAGCAACTACTAATCGTAGGCTTTTGATATTTGGTATGTAGCATTAGGTAGGAGTCCCATATGGTAGGATACATTTTCAGGTATGTCGATCATCTACTTCCTGTTTAAGGAGCTGACTTAGAAAGACAACTCTGACTTTTGATTCCTAATTCAAAATAGATAATCTCTGTCAAAAATGTGGACGCGTGAGGTATGTGAGCGTTCTCATTAAGGTTCTTTCATTATAGATGTTCATTACGGCGTGTGGTAGAAAACTGTCCTTAGGATTTCAGATTTGTTGAAAATATGGCTGTTGTTGCTAAAAATATAACAATTCACATAGGGGTAAATTGCAGTTGCTTGCAAAACTCAAAAATGGTGACAGTTATCAAAATTTTGGTGGGAAGCAAAAGTGATCAGCACCTTAAGATCTGCCTGCCCGGAAATTTTGAAAGTAACCACCCATGTAGGAGTTATTTGCCCTTTTAAACAATTTTTTCTGATTTTTACACTTATTAAGCTCAATATCTTGAAAAACTTTACAAGATATTTCAGAAACTTTAATATTGTTAAGCACATTAAGATCTACAAAATATGAAACAGGGTCAAAGTTGTAGGACTGTGGTGCTACCTTTTCATTTTTATTTTGCAATTTTTGTTTTGATAAAGTTAGCTATTATCGTTAATGCTTTCCGTAGTTTTCCTCAAGAACCTGCTACCTAACAGGTCATCTAGGTCACTGTTTGTTATTGTCTACATTTTCATTCATTTCTTTAATCATTAGCTCATCACAGAGTAAGTTTTATTTTATTTTATTATTTTCTTATCATGGTAATCATTTACATCATTTTATTCGTGGTTAAATTAACGTTATTTTGATAAACTTTCATTTTTCTGCATGTTATTTGTTTACATAATTCGGTCAGCACACACTCGCCTCCACTCCCTTGATACCGCTGTTTAATCATTTGTATCCACTGTTTGTATCGCTTGTATAGTTTTGTTTTGTACATATTTTGTCAGATATCATTGCATTTTACACTTGTACTGTTTAATTCAACTATATTTTCGCTAATTATTCATCTACAATTGCTTTGATAAGTTGGCCGACACACGGCCTCATTTCCTACAGATCCACTCTAAAAATAGGTTTTGCAAACTCCGATATCACTAGGATGCTGAAATGTATGGAACACAATGACTGTCATAATTTCATAAGTTGATACATTGTTTTGGTAAAGTTTTACACCTTTATAATAATTCGAGAGTTATTATAGCAGTAAGATATTGTTTTTAATTTTTCTTTCCTTATTTTAAATATTTGTTCTTGTTTGTTTTCAGTAATTTACCACACACATCCCACTCATGTTCACACGCACTCATTCATCATCACATAACTCTTCATGTCACATCGTCACCTATGTACTTTGAGTTCTGTTGAATAAAGTGATCGAAAACGTTGAGTGTTGGTTATACTGTTAGCAAGGCAAGCAACGCCGAGGCACCACAAGGACCATAGCTTTTAGGAGTATATATCAAAAATTGACCATTTTCACAGCCTTTCGCCATTGTATTGAAAACAGTAAAAGCAAAAGAAAAACTTAATAGTTAAGCCCTTTAAATGCCCAAAAAGTTGTTTGTACACATGTTTCTATTGATAATCCAAAATCCAATAAAACCCTGACAATTACAAACAATAACATATATGATTTATATGACAGAGGGAAGTGGTAATGAGACCCCTTATAGATAAAATATGAGTTATTGTCCTGTTACTAAAACTAAAACGGGGCTACTAAAAATTCATTTCAGCTAGTGAATTCTCCACTAGTTCAATGTTGTCCAATGTTTAATAATTCCGGTTACTTCTGGAAATTTTCAAAGGAAAGGACTGAATATGTAGATTTCAAACAAGGATTAGAAGATAGAAAAATCTTTTGTCTGCTTAAAGGTTAAGCTAATAAATTGAGTTCTTTGGGTCAAAAACACCAGATGACCCATTGTAAGAGTTTCTTAAAGATTGAAAATAGTTCTATCTTGCTCATAGATTGTGAATTATAAATGAAAGAGAAAGCTTTTGCTTGCTTAAATCACATGGACTTGCTCCCCTCTATCAATATTTTGTTAATGTGCCATACGAAAAAAACACAAGGGAGATACTACTTGGTGCTTAAATGTTCAGCCTATTGAGCTTTACAAATGGTCCAAGATGGCTAATGGCAGTGAGAATTATATATTGAACCATACTACTAAAATTGTAGACCCCCTTTTTTAAGCACGCATCACAAAACACAGGGAAATAGCGCAGTATTAACCCACAATTTATTATAGGATTAAACACCGTTTTCAATGGATTTATCGGTATATCAACAAGACCAACTCACTCCCAAACATATCATAAAAGTCCTTCGGACTTATATTTGTTTGTGAGTGAGTTGGTCTTGTTGATATACTGATAAATCCATTGAAAACGGTGTTTAATCCTATAATAAATTGTGGGTATTATAGAGTAGGGGGTCTATTTTTTTTAAAGTCGATATAAATGACCAGAATTCAAGCCCCTGTGGGAAAAATTGGGTAGGTAGGGAAACCCTAAACAGACATACATTTTTGTTTGGCCTGATATGACTTGTGTTCAAAGACACAGAACAACAGTAAAATCTACAGCTTAAAAACACTAGTATTAACAATCATGTAATGGAAAATGATTAACCAAAAGGTGTTTTTTGTGATGTTTTTTATTAAAGCATTATTTTCTGTAGGGGCTATAATTGTGGTCTCCTACCCACAGGGACACATATCTATACATGTAATAATCTAGGGTAAAAATATATGTGAAAATCGAAAAATTTACAGTTGGACTAGAGTGTCTGCCTTGTTATGAAGGCAGAATCTAATTACAATGAAGCCAGTATACATGTATATGTATATAGACACAGTAAACTATGTAGTTTATGATCTACATTTTACATTTTGCCTTCTTTCATTTTGTTAGAGCTTTTGAAAAATTTTCTGAGGTGGGGCATAAAGAATTAGGTACACATGATGATCAAATTCTTGTTTTTAAATTTTAGATAGTAGAAGATGGCTTTCAAGATACCAAAGCTGTGGCCCCCCAGGAAAAAAATAATAGTTGCATCAGAGACCAGAGAAAATTTAAATCTACCAACTACAGATGTGTCAGACTTTGACAGACTAGAAACTGGGACCATACTGGGAGGGTTCCCAGTGCTCGACCCACAGAGCAGCCCAGCGCGTCCCCTGGTGGCGGATAGGGGAGACCCTCTCGTTGGGGGGGGGTTGTCAGGTCATAATACGGAAAGCCTGACCGCGGACCGTAGTGCGTAACGTGTTTGGAGAGTGCCACGCTCCTTGCACGATAAAGACCCTTTTGTAGATTTCGAAAAAGAGTAGGCTCATTGTAGCCGCTACAAAAGGCTAAATTCTCCGCCCCTACCCAAAACTCCATACTTTTCCAGTGGCAGTCAAAATTGTATTCCCTGTGACCCATCCCACCCCTATTTTCCGTTGATTTATTGTTTGTTAACTTGTTCCCGTCCTGAATATAGCTGAAATACTGCTCGCTGGACGTAAAGCAGACATCCAATCAATCAATCAATCAGACTAGAAACTATTGGTAATGGGAGTTATGGAGTTATTTCTTTATGTAAATCAAAATAAGATGGATCTGAACTCATAAGAAAAGAACTTTTAATAAATGACGCAGACAGTGAACGCTTTTTCTTAAAAGAAGCAAGAATTTTGAATATGGCGCAGCACATAAATGTTGTTAAATTTCACAGTGTTTGTTTTTCAGCAAAAACATCCATTTTAATGGAATATGTTTATTTTGCGGAACGGAACGGAACAAGATTTTTTTTCAGAAATGATGTTTACATATTTCAATCGATTCAACACCATGGAAATCGAACGTTATAACAAACAAACGCCCTATTTTGCACACCTTGATTCCTGCTCAATCTCAGAATTTGGATACTAAAAGTCTTTGACAACTCAAGACAGACGGACATTGTGATCGAACTGATGACTAAATCGCTAGCCGATATGTCTTGACCTTTGAATTGTATCTGTCATATTTTCTACTAATTCGTTCACCTCCTTATATATGCACTGAATGGGAGCGAAATGCATTCAGTATACGCATTGTTATAGCTTGTTACAAAAGGTCATGACGGATCTATAATTACACAAGCAATAAAAGAATGAAGCTGGTATGAGCATTAATTGCAATTTTATTATAATTTTTGAAATTTTGATGAAATATAAATATTTTAAAGAAAAAAGTGTTGTTCCGTTCCGTTCCGTTAAATACCAATATCCCCCGGCTATTGGTATTTAACGGAACGGAACGGAACGAGATTTTTTTTCACAGAAATGATGTTTACATATTTCAATCGATTCAACACCATGGAAATCGAACGTTATAACAAACAAACGCCCTATTTTGCACACATTGATGCCTGCTCAATCTCAGAATTTCGATACTAAAAGTCTTTGACAACTCAAGACAGACGGACATTGTGATCGAACTGATGACTAAATCGCTAGCCGATAAGCTCTTGACCTTTGAATTGTATATGTCATGTTTTCTACTAATTCGTTCACCTCCTTATATATGCACTGAATGGGAGCGAAATGCATTCAGTATACGCATTGTTATAGCTTGTTACAAAAGGTCATGACGGATCTATAATTACACAAGCAATAAAAGAATGAAGCTGGTATGAGCATTAATTGCAATTTTATTATAATTTTTTTTAAATTTTGATGAAATATAAATATTTTAAAGAAAAAAAGTGTTGTTCCGTTCCGTTCCGTTAAATACCAATATCCCCCGGGTATTGGTATTTAACGGAACGGAACGGAACAAGATTTTTTTTCAGAAATGATGTTTACATATTTCAATAGATTCAACACCATGGAAATCGAACGTTATAACAAACAAACGCCCTATTTTGCACACCTTGATGCCTGCTCAATCTCAGAATTTGGATACTAAAAGTCTTTGACAACTCAAGACAGACGGACATTGTGATCGAACTGATGACTAAATCGCTAGCCGATATGCTCTTGACCTTTGAATTGTATATGTCATGTTTTCTACTAATTCGTTCACCTCCTTATATATGCACTGAATGGGAGCGAAATGCATTCAGTATACGCATTGTTAAAGCTTGTTACAAAAGGTCATGACGGATCTATAATTACACAAGCAATAAAAGAATGAAGCTGGTATGAGCATTAATTGCAATTTTATTATAATTTTTTTTAAATTTTGATGAAATATAAATATTTTAAAGAAAAAAAGTGTTGTTCCGTTCCGTTAAATACCAATATCCCCCGGGTATTGGTATTTAACGGAACGGAACGGAACAAGATTTTTTTTCAGAAATGATGTTTACATATTTCAATAGATTCAACACCATGGAAATCGAACGTTATAACAAACAAACGCCCTATTTTGCACACCTTGATGCCTGCTCAATCTCAGAATTTGGATACTAAAAGTCTTTGACAACTCAAGACAGACGGACATTGTGATCGAACTGATGACTAAATCGCTAGCCAATATGCTCTTGACCTTTGAATTGTATCTGTCATGTTTTCTACTAATTCGTTCACCTCCTTATATATGCACTGAATGGGAGCGAAATGATTTCAGTATACGCATTGTTATAGCTTGTTACAAAAGGTCATGACGGATCTATAATTACACAAGCAATAAAAGAATGAAGCTGGTATGAGCATTAATTGCAATTTTATTATAATTTTTTTTTAAATTTTGATGAAATATAAATATTTTAAAGAAAAAAAGTGTTGTTCCGTTCCGTTCCGTTAAATACCAATATCCCCCGGGTATTGGTATTTAACGGAACGGAACGGAACAAGATTTTTTTTTCAGAAATGATGTTTACATATTTCAATCGATTCAACACTATGGAAATCGAACGTTATAACAAACAAACGCCCTATTTTGCACACCTTGATGCCTGCTCAATCTCATTATTTCGATACTAAGTCTTTGACAACTCAAGACAGACGGACATTGTGATCGAACTGATGACTAAATCGCTAGCCGATATGCTCTTTACCTTTGAATTGTATCTGTCATGTTTTCTACTAATTCGTTCACCTCCTTGTATATGCTCTGAATAGGAGCGAAATGCATTCAGTATACGCATTGTTATAGCTTGTTACAAAAGGTCATGACGGATCTATAATTACACAAGCAATAAAAGAATGAAGCTGGTATGAGCATTAATTGCAATTTTATTATAATTTTTTTAAAATTTTGATGAAATATAAATATTTTAAAGAAAAAAAGTGTTGTTCCGTTCCGTTCCGTTAAATACCAATATCCCCCGGGTATTGGTATTTAACGGAACGGAACGGAACAAGATTTTTTTTCAGAAATGATGTTTACATATTTCAATAGATTCAACACCATGGAAATCGAACGTTATAACAAACAAACGCCCTATTTTGCACACCTTGATGCCTGCTCAGTCTCAGAATTTGGATACTAAAAGTCTTTGACAACTCAAGACAGACGGACATTGTGATCGAACTGATGACTAAATCGCTAGCCGATATGCTCTTGACCTTTGAATTGTATATGTCATGTTTTCTACTAATTCGTTCACCTCCTTATATATGCACTGAATGGGAGCGAAATGCATTCAGTATACGCATTGTTAAAGCTTGTTACAAAAGGTCATGACGGATCTATAATTACACAAGCAATAAAAGAATGAAGCTGGTATGAGCATTAATTGCAATTTTATTATAATTTTTTTTAAATTTTGATGAAATATAAATATTTTAAAGAAAAAAAGTGTTGTTCCGTTCCGTTAAATACCAATATCCCCCGGGTATTGGTATTTAACGGAACGGAACGGAACAAGATTTTTTTTCAGAAATGATGTTTACATATTTCAATAGATTCAACACCATGGAAATCGAACGTTATAACAAACAAACGCCCAATTTTGCACACCTTGATGCCTGCTCAATCTCAGAATTTGGATACTAAAAGTCTTTGACAACTCAAGACAGACGGACATTGTGATCGAACTGATGACTAAATCGCTAGCCAATATGCTCTTGACCTTTGAATTGTATCTGTCATGTTTTCTACTAATTCGTTCACCTCCTTATATATGCACTGAATGGGAGCGAAATGCATTCAGTATACGCATTGTTATAGCTTGTTACAAAAGGTCATGACGGATCTATAATTACACAAGCAATAAAAGAATGAAGCTGGTATGAGCATTAATTGCAATTTTATTATAATTTTTTTAAAATTTTGATGAAATATAAATATTTTAAAGAAAAAAAGTGTTGTTCCGTTCCGTTCCGTTAAATACCAATATCCCCCGGGTATTGGTATTTAACGGAACGGAACGGAACAAGATTTTTTTTTTCAGAAATGATGTTTACATATTTCAATCGATTCAACACTATGGAAATCGAACGTTATAACAAACAAACGCCCTATTTTGCACACCTTGATGCCTGCTCAATCTCATTATTTCGATACTAAGTCTTTGACAACTCAAGACAGACGGACATTGTGATCGAACTGATGACTAAATCGCTAGCCGATATGCTCTTTACCTTTGAATTGTATCTGTCATGTTTTCTACTAATTCGTTCACCTCCTTGTATATGCTCTGAATAGGAGCGAAATGCATTCAGTATACGCATTGTTATAGCTTGTTACAAAAGGTCATGACGGATCTATAATTACACAAGCAATAAAAGAATGAAACTGGTATGAGCATTAATTGCAATTTTATTATAATTTTTAAAATTTTGATGAAATATAAATATTTTAAAGAAAAAAAGTGTTATTCCGTTCCGTTCCGTTAAATACCAATATCCCCCGGGTATTGGTATTTAACGGAACGGAACGGAACACGATTTTTTTTCAGAAATGATGTTCACATATTTCAATCGATTCAACACCATGGAAATCGAACGTTATAACAAACAAACGCACTATTTTGCACACCTTGATGCCTGCTCAATCTCGGAATTTGGATACTAAAAGTCTTTGACCACTCAAGACAGACGGACATTGTGATCGAAATGATGACTAAATCGCTAATCGGCTCTTTACGTTGGAATTGTATCCGTCGTGTTTTCTACTAATTCGTTCACCTGCTTATATATGCACTGAATGGGAGAGAAATGCATTCAGTATTAAGCATGGGTATGTTAGCTTATTTTGAAAGGTCAACGCGGGTTTATAATTACACAAGCAGTAAAAAGAATAAAGCTGGTATGAGCATTAATAGCAATTTTATTATAATTTTTAAAATTTTGATGAAATATAAATATTTTTAAGAAAAAAGTTTTGTTCCGTTCCGTTCCGCTAAGTACCAATATCCCCCGGCTATTGGTATTTAACGGAACGAAACGGAACAAGAATTTTTCGTTAATATTTTCAAATGAAAATATTTAACACTGAAAAACTAACCATTGACATACAGCAAATATATGAAAATTGACATAATTTTAATATGGAAAAAAATATTTTTGATTCGCAAAGTACTTTATTCGCAATATATTTTCAATTTTCAGATTGAGGAGTCAACACACGGTCAACACTAACATATTCATGCTTTTGCACATTACTTTTTTATATTGCACAGTAACTGCAATATTACTGTGAAGTATAAAAAAAACAATTCCCCTTTAAGGATCCCCTTTACTTGTTCCGTTCCGTTTCGTTCCGTTCCGCAAAGTACCAATAGCCCGAAAATCACAGACAAGAGACCAGTCGTTTGACATGAACAAATTAGTCAATAATCATGTCCGCAATGTATTAAGTCAAACTTACAGAGACAATTAGTGTACCTTTTATATTTACAATAGTAAATACTCATCTTATATATACAGAGTATGTATACTACATAGAAGTTGTCTACGAATCTAGCTGGTAATTTGGTATCCATTTGATTTTCTCTTAATCACAGAAAGAAGGATAATTCTTACCCATTTTCCTTCCTAGTCAAGTTTAAGTTATATATTTTTTTTAATAATCTTTCTAGTCAATTAAAAGTTTAAAAGTTTATGTCAGGATTCAAGTTTTACTTTACATAACATTGTGATTTTTTATTTTATTGTAAATAGTAATAATAGTTATTATCAGTTAATTTTCTTAAATGTTAATTTTTGCATTAATAATTTGTTGCTAAAAGCACTGTTTTGTGTAGTTGTTATGTACTAAATTAACATGTGTAAGAATTCTTCAAAAAGCTTAGCTGTCAGTTCATGGAATGTAAATGGGCTGTTTCGTAGGTGAAACGGAGTAAGGTTATGTAAATTAAATGATGAAGCTTTTAGTGTATATATGAAATCAGACATAGTGTGTCTGTCAGAGACACATGCTACAAAAAATGATACTTTACAATTTAATGGTTACAAGTGTTATACTTTACAATTTAATGGTTACAAGTGTTATACTTTACAATTTAATGGTTACAAGTGCTATACTTTACAATTTAATGGTTACAAGTGTTATACTTTACAATTTAATGGTTACAAGTGTTATACTTTACAATTTAATGGTTACATCTGTTATACTAATTGTAGAATTAGAGATACAAACAAACCAAGTAGTGGTTTGGCTTTATTTGTTAAACTAGCTTATGTAACGGGTATAAAAGTAGTTGACAAATCTCACCCTGATGTTCTATGAGTCAAATTAGAGAAGTCAGTTTTTTTCATTTTGTCAAAGATCTGTATATCTGTTTTGTGTATACATCTCCCATTAACTTATGTTATACAAAGAGAACAAACAGCCAGTTATATTTGAGAAACTAGAACAAGATGTCTAAAAATTTTCCATACTTGGAGATATCTCCTTAATGGGGGATCTTAATGCTCATATTAAGGCTATATTACATTAAATTTGATTCATCTGAACGATTTTTTACTTGATAATTATATTGCTGACGCAATATATAAGAAAAGAAATTCAGAAATTTCTCAATCAACAAATGAGTATGGTAAACATTTATAAGAACTATGCACAGACTCTCAATTACGTATTTTAAACGGCAGAACGCTAGGTGATTCAAAGGGTAAAATTACACTTTTTAGCTGTAATGGAACTGCAGTTACTGACTACTGTATATGTAGTACCAATTTATAACCAAATGTTGCGACTTTTACAGAAGATAGTATTAACCCGTTATTTTCATATCATTGTCCAATATCAGTAAGGTTTCAATATTGTAATAATGGTAATATTTCATCATCTGGTCTACATTCACCAACAAAAATACCAATTATATGGAAAATTCCAATAATGCTGATAAAATTAAGCTATTAACAGTGTTATTACAAATTTGTCTGATTTATTTTATAATATAGCTTTAAATAGATCTTCAAAGAAGACACTAATAAATCTAAAAGGAAACTGAAACCTTGGATTGACAAAGAATGTAATAAAAAATATAGAAGCATAAAATGTTTATCTAGGGTGTTACAGTCTAACTCTTGGGATAATAATTTGAGAAATAGAATTTACAGACTCAAGGAGGATTTTAATAAACTTACAAGAAAAAAACATAGATTATATAGAAATATGCTGATAAACAAGATGGTTGAGTCTGAAGAGAAAGACCCTTCTGAGTTTTGGAAAACTATTGATAAATTAAAGTCTAAATGATCAGATCCATCCTCTAACATATCCAGTCATGAGTGGCTGAAGTATTTTAATGACCTTATGAACAGAAACTATGCTGAAGGATCTTTTGATATATTGTCTACTACAGTAGATAAGTAATATTCCTATATATTGAACTCTGAAATCCGAGTTGAGCAGCTAAAGCTTTAAAAAATCAAAAGGCTTTTGGTAGTGACGGCGTTAATAATGAGATGTTAAAGATTTTATGTACTCTAAATGTCAACATCTTTGTAAAGTTATGTAATCTTATCTTTAAGTATGGTGTTTTCCCCGAATTATGGAGGGAGAATTAAATTAAACCTATTTTTAAAGGTGGATGCTTTAACGATCCAAATAATTACAGAGGAGTTGCAATATCTAGCTGCTTCGCTAAACTATTTTTTAAAAGTCTTGAATAATAGATTGGATACATTTTTGGAAGAAAAAAACATTTTATATAATGGCCAAATTGGCGTTCGTAAAAAATGTAGGACAAGTGATCATATCCTTACACTAAAAACCCTTATAAAGCTTTTAAGTCATCAAAAGCGACTCTATGCTTGTTTAGTTGACTTTAAAAAGGCTTTTGATACAGTAAATAGGAAAGCTTTGATGTACAAAATATCTGGTTTAGGTATTATCAGTAATTTCTTTAATATTACGGAGGATATGTATAGGGAGGTTAAATATAGTATAAAAATTGAGGAAGGCATCACTGAAAAAATGTGATTCGCCTAAAATTGATATATGTAGTATACCATGTCTATTATATGCTGATGACATTGTGTTGCTATCTGAATCAGCAACTGCTCTACAATTTAGTTTAGATAGATTACATCAATATTGTAGTAGTTAAGACCTCCAGGTCAATATAAATAAAACAAAAGTTATGATATTCAATAAAGGAGGAAAATTGCTCAAAAATACAAATTTTAAGTTTGATGGAAATGATATAGACTGTACAAATGAAGACACGTATCTTTTGTATTTTATTTAAACCATCTGGATCTTTCACAGCGGGTGTTGAATTTTTATGTAAGAAAGCCAGTAAAGCAATCTTTGGTTTAAGGAAATCTTTTTTATCTGAATTATGAATATACCGCCTCAACTGAAATTATTTTAGGCTTGTATTAAACCTATTTTACTGTACTGCTCTGAAATATGGTCCTTGGATTTAAAGATAAAAAAAGCCTTGAAGATAGATATTTTTTATTTCCGCCTGTTAAAGTTCAAATTAAATTTTTTAGATATTTATTAGGAGTAAATAGAGGGGCAGTCAATCCAGCTTTTTTTCAGAACTTGGTTCACTCCGATTTCTATAGATGCACTCTAGCTACCAACTGGTATTGGGGTATTGGTATCATGTTATTAAGTCAGAGAACGCCAAACTAGTATCAATGGCTTATAACTGTAACTTAAAGTTGAAAAACTCATATGCTGAACATATTAGATTACTTCTTTGTAAATTAGTGAGTTTCAATCATATATGGGAGAACCAAAATACTTTTTCTAAATCTAGACTATTACATGCTTTATCTAGTAAGCTGAAAGACAGTTTTATTTCATTCTGGAAAAAACAAATATATAATGATGAAAATAAACCAAGCAAGAATAAACTAAACCTTATTGAGAACTGAAATCAGAATTTGTGTTAGAAACTTTTTTATTACTTGACATTCCTAAAAAGGTTATATCTAATTATGTTAAACTCAGAATAAGTAATCTTTATATTGAGCAAGGGCGTCATAATAATACACCTTTAGACCAAAGAATTTGCCATCTATGCAGAAAGGATGTTGAGGATGAATTTCATTTTGTGTGTAAATGTGAAAAGTTACAATTTACTAGATTAGCTTTATTTAGGCAAATAGAAGAGATCATCCCTAATTTTGTTGATATGTCAGCTATATTCAGGACGGGAACAAGTTAACAAACAATAAATCAACGGAAAATTGGGGTGGGATGGGTCACAGGGAATACAATTTTGACTGCCACTGGAAAAGTATGGAGTTTTGGGTAAGGGCGGAAAATTTAGCCTTTTGTAGCGGCTACAATGAGCCTACTCTTTTTCGAAATCTACAAAAGGGGTCTTTATCGTGCAAGGACCGTGGCACTCTCCAAACACGTTACCCACTACGGTCCGCGGTCAGGCTTTCCGTATTATGACCTGACAAACCCCCAACGAGAGGGTCTCCCCTATCCGCCACCTGGGGACGCGCTGGGCTGCTCCGTGGGTCGAGCACTGGGAACCCTCCCAGTATGGTCCCAGTATTAAGATTTGTTGCCTATTATACTCTAGTGCTTAACATGCCTTGTTATGTTGTTTAATAATGTCTTAAAAATTGAACTGTATCATTGTCTGTTCTGTATAAATGTCTATTAATGTTGTTGACAATAATCATAAGTTGGATAAGAAATCAATCAAATATTTGAATTTGGAGTTTTTTGTGGATTGTCTTTCTGACAGTTTCCTCGGTGTTCGGTATTTTGTTAGATTGAATCGCTAACAACAAAAATACTTGTTATTGAATGTACACCACACATGACCTTGTAAACTTGTGATGGATAAAATAAAGTCTGAAAATGAAAAGAACAGAAACGATGGAATCAAGGACGTACTTCGAGGTAAAATATTACTTCCTTTTTTTGTTAAAAGGTTCTCCTATTTATTACAGCAATTAATCAAATTAAGGCTTTTCAGTTGATCCACCCTTTCCATAAAACCTCCAATTTCACGTTTATATTTATAATTCCGGTCTTTTACATTTTGTATTATTATTTGAAATGCTAGTAATGTGGAATTTACCCCACCGAGTCTGGGTTCTTTGTTTCCCCGATGTTAAATACCACAATATATAACAATACTTAAACTTACTATCGATCTTTAATAATTGATCTTTACAATCGTAATCACAAGTGTCAATGTCCTTGTCAATGTCCAGGAGTCTCCTCTGAGTGCGCAGCCGCTGCAGCTGCACAGGGAACCAGTCTTCTTCATCACGGTTACCAGCACATAGGGAAATCCCCGCTACGTAGTGAGCGATTACACTTCACCCCCCTCCATCCTGAAAAAGGAGGGACTCCTGTCCCGACGTGGGATAACCCTAGAACAGACACCTTCAGTGTTAGCCTAATCTGTCCCAGATATCGGAATCCTATTGTAGAAGTAAATATGTGTGCATACTGTCACATATCCTTGCTGGTCTTCGTCATAACTAGAAATATTTCCTAACTTTTGTTGAAGGGATGTGGTCCAAGATGTTACGATCGTTTTACGGCGATTAGTCCTGAGAAACTGGAATCCTAGGAATTTATCCTTTGATGTGAATTTCCAAACGAAGTAATCACAGTCAATCCAAATAGTTCGCACTCTATTGATGTGACATTGTCAACACAAACAGTCAATCGATATTAAACTAAAGATGTTAATTTTCCCCTCAAATCATCAACCGGTGGTATCTCCAAACCGATTCCAGTAAGTTCATTAACCGCCCCGAATTTCCAATTTCTATTCTACAGATGTAACAATATAACTGTCAACATATTTACAACTATTTACATGGACCGCTTCCGCGCCAGCCGGCGCCCACCATTCGCTGCTTCGCCTAGAGCTCTACCACGTTGAGCTCTGCCCTCGGTCCAAGTAGGGCCAGCTCTAGGGAATCTTCCAAGGGAAGTCCCTCAAAGAGGAGATCGACGGCTCCTGCAATCCCGAATCGGGCCTTAGCCCCGGTCTTGGCTTCTCTCACAATGGCTCCTGAAGCCATGCACTTCCGTCCCTGGTAGTTTAGGACTACCAGGACACTCTCCCTTTTGGCCTGTGCCAGCTCCGGCACACACATCCGGGCCATCCCTTCCTCTATCTTTGCTGACGTAGCCACTGGTGGGGGAACTTGGGTCGGAACCCCGATACCAGCAACACTGCTGGGCGCAGCAGCGTCCGCCTTCTCTGTCACTGGTTCTGCCGAACGAACCGGCTCCACTGGAACTGGGTCCATCTGGGCCATAGACATTTCAACAGATGGAAGCCTCCCTCTCGCCCTCACCTGTACGGGTCTGGCCGAGGGCCAGAACACCTTGTTCATTCGGAACAGCTCCTCCTCGTCCACTGTGTTTTGTGGGTTGAACGTTTCACTAAAGCACAGTTCCTGTTGTTCAGGCGTCAGATGATGGAGTACTAGGGCCATGACCCTCCAGTTCAATACACAGACTGGACTATTAATGTTGTTAACATGGTATTCATGCAAGGTGGGCCAGCCCATTACCCGGCATACCTCCCTGTACCAGGGCATATCGTGACTCTCTATCCGGCAGGTGTGGTCCAGAACAACGTTCTCTCTAAGGAACTGGACCAAGTCCCCAGCAGTAGCTTTCTCCGTGCCACACAGCCACTGGGCCAACACCATTACCATGTGGCCCCGATATCGCTGGAATCGGCGATTGCTTAATAGCCTTGAGTCAAAGTTTATGTCGAATAAACTTGACAGGTGCTCGGCTAGAACATGCTGCCTCATGGCCCGGCTAACCACAGGGCATCCTTGGACTGGGCAGGCGGAGTCCCCTGGCCTCTGTTTCCAAGTTCTCTCCTGGTTGCCGCTCCTCGGACAGGTGTAGCGACCTGGATCCTGTCTGGCCGCAACCACGTCCTCCTTAAGCTGTGCCTCAGCCCCTATTAATACCTTTTCCGGCTGATCACCAGCCTCCTGGGCCTTAGCCCCTGCAACCTCCTTGTCAGGTTCCATGTTCGCCTCTTGGGCCGTAGCCCCTCCAAGCTCCTTTCCCTCCAGGCGTTGAGGGTGCTCCTGGTAGGCTTGCTGAGGGAGATCCCCGGGCGGGAAAGACCCTCCGGCGCAAGCACCAGCTAACTCCATTCCCGCGCCTCCTCCAACCCGTGCGAGGCGCAAAGATGGCAGTTCACCACGTCCCATCGGCTTCCAGGGACGTATCCCTTTTTCAGAGTCGCTGTCTGAGAAATCGTGAAACTCAACTTCACTATCACTGCTAGCCATCTGCAAATACACAATCAAAAATCCACATTAAGAAAACAGTCTACGTCTATATCAACAACATTTATAAAACATTTAAGTAAACATTTTTATACTAGTAAATTCTTCCTCCATTTTTTTTTTTAATTTTTATTTAGTTAAATCCTTTTAAAGTCATTAGTTTAATATATACATATGATAAATCTTAAAGCATTAAAAAATCTGACAGGTCTAGTACAAAAATTCAAATATGCCAAGAGACGGAAGGTCGTATAGACGACGATCAACATCAAGAAGCACCTCAAAGGAAAAAGAGAAGCGATTCAAGTCGGTGTAAAAATATAAGATAAAGGCAAAAATTGCAAAGAAAAAATGCCAAGAGCAATGTCATAGAGAATGCGCCAATCAAAAAAGATAGTGTCCAAGAAATGCCTAACAAAAAAGAGAACGTCATTGTCAAATATCTGTCTCTCCTCCCCCCTCCCTATTTCTCGTGGGGCCTGGGGGTTTCCCTTCGGACCAGTTGACAGTTCGGGCATCTGTACACCTCAAGATCTTCTGCCTCTTGAGGGCTCAGCCCTATACAGGTCAAATGAAACCATTCCTGACAATGGTCACACTGCACCATCATTTCCCCTGTGTCTGGGCCTTTACAGACACAGTACTTCTTAACCGACTTATCCTCCCTTGTGGTCGTTCGAGGTCCTTGACTTAGTACATCCTTGCCATCTAATAATTTTGTCTGGCAATCTTGTAGCCATGCTGGAATGCGTTTGTCTCTGCATATTTTCAAACGATCATGATTGGTGTTGAACACCATTCTCTGTAGCTTCACCTTGTACACATAAGGTGTTATTTTGGCGATAATGATACCAGGTCCTTTCCATGGAGGGCTGAGTTTCTTGTTTTTACCCTTAATCTGAGCTGTGTCTAACACGTAGACAAGGTTACCGACCTCATATTGTCGTTCACAAACTTTTAGATCACAGTCTCTCTTCATTTTTGCCTGTGTTGTTTTCAGTGTCCTCCTGGCCACATCATGAGCCGTTTTAATGGCCTTTTCCAGACCAATGATGTACTCATCTGTTCCGGTGTACTTTGGCTCCTCCATGTTACCAAACATAAGATCTGCAGGTTGGTTGGTCTCTCTACCCAACATCAACTTATTGGGTGTAAATCCAGTACTGCGGTTCACACAAGAACGCAAGGCACCGCCCAGCTGGGGCAAATGTTCGTCCCAATTATCCTGTTGTTTGTCCACGAAACAGCGGACAGCGTCCATGAGACTACGGTTTTGTCGTTCTACCTGCCCATTAGCAGAGGGCCTGTATGGGGTTGTTCTTGCCTTGTGAACTTGGAGGAGTTCACATACTGCCTTGAACAGTGAACTCTCGAAATTCCGTCCTTGGTCAGAGAAGATTTGGAACGGGTAGCCAAATCTTGCAAAGAATTCATTTATAGCTGCCCTAGCAGTTACCTCTGCTGTCTGTGATGGTAGTGGGATACATTCAGTCCACTTGGTGAATTGGTCCACCATCATCAAGATATATTCATTGCCCTCTTTTGTCTTGGGCAATGGCCCCATGAAATCCAAGTGTACTCTTTCCAACGGATACCCTGCATGGTATTGAGTCAATGGGTACCTCCCATAGCGTGTTGGTTTCTTGTTCTTGTTACAGACCTCACATGTCTGTACAAAAGTAGTAATGTCGCGTGACATATTATACCAGTGGTATTTTTCCTTAATTTTAGACATGGTTCTCACTATCCCTTGGTGACCTGCACTTGGCAACTCGTGACAAAGTTCCATAACTGCGTCTTTCATATCACTCGGGATAACCAATCGAGTGTTCCGCCCCTCCTTCTTGGGGGTATTCCTTAATATTTCGTTACTGTCCAGAAAAAACATGTTTCTATTTATCCAAAAACTTTTAGCTGCTGGCGTTGCAAGGAAAAGCTCGTTCTCTTCTGGCTCTACCTTAGTTTTTAACCAATTTAAAACAAATTTCAAGTCGAGATCCTCTGACTGCTTTGTCTTAATATCCTCAGTGGTAAATCCTGATATTACAATTCCACCTTCGTCTGAAACTGCTGCTGAATAGCAAGATTCTCTAGTTTCTACTACTAGTGTCGCTTTCGTCGGTGTAAATGACATCAGTATACCTGTTGACAGCCAGTCATCCCTGTCGTTAACGTTGGGGGAAATAGCAAGATTCCCCACCATCCTGAGGTCGGGCAATATTGATTCTATCCCTTTTGCACTGGATGTAGAATGAAACGGCAGTGGGCTCTTAGACCCGAGCTGTTTGGCCTGGCCCTTGGTTTCAAACAACTGAATCATTGCAGATGCAACATCTCTCACGGGTTTGTTCTTATGTCTAGGTCTCCTTGTCAAGGGTACTGCTTCATCTACTTCCTTTATAAAACGTGCCCAGGTCTCATGTGCTCGTTTACAGTAAGGGCATCCCCCGCAAGGCAAATCTTGCAATGCCACTTCCGGTGTGTAGTTTAGACATTCTGGAATTCTGTCTGGTATCCTGGATAGGCCATCAGCATTAGCATGAAGTTTCCCTGGCCTATGCTTAATTACCATGTCATATTGGCTCAACTCTTCCATCCAGCGAGCTAGTTGTCCCTGGGGCTCCTTAAAATTCATGAGCCAAGTCAGGCTGCTGTGGTCTGTCCTGACCGTGAATTGTCTACCTAACAAGTAATGCCTAAACTGTCTAGTAAAACGGATAACTGCCAAGAGTTCCTTCCTGGTAGTACAATACCGTTTCTGTTCCGGCGTGAGAATAAAACTGCCATAAGCTATGGTTCGTTCCTTTCCTTTCTGGATTTGTATTAATTCTGCACCAATAGCATTCTGTGATGCGTCTGTATCCAGTGTAAAATAATCGTCTTTAGTAGGAAGTGTCAAAACTGGTGCATTTAATAGACATTCCTTTAAGTCCATGAATGCTAATTGTCGTTCAGGACTCCACTCAAACGAGTTTTTTCCTGTGACTTCGTACAAAGGGCTGGATACCCTAGCATAATTCTTTATGAATGAACGATGATAGTTCGCAAAGCCTAGAAACTGTTCTGTTTCCTTTGTACTAGTAGGCACCGGCCAGTCCTTAACTGGTGATAGGTGTTGTGGTCCAATTTGCAAACCATCTTTACTGACACGTCTCCCCAGAAATTCTACAGACTTTTTAAACAACTGACATTTCCTGGGTTTCAGTTTTAAGTGGTACTGCCTAAATCGTTCAGAAACGGTTTTGAGGTTTTGTAAATGTACTGAGAAGTTGGTACCAAGTACAAGAATGTCGTCCAAAAAAGCTAGGACTGTTTTCCAAGTGAGTCCTCTTAAAAGCAGATTCATTACTCTGGCATAAGTGCTAGGGGCGTTACATAGCCCAAAACTCATTTTGACGCATTCGAACAGACCGAATTTGGTTGTAAATGCGGTTTTCTTCCTATCATCTGGCTTGATCTGGACCTGCCAGTATGCACTGTTGGCATCGAGCTTGGAATACCAGGTATTCCCTGCCAATGTATCTAGACATTCTTCAATTAATGGTAATGGGAAGACATCCTTAGCGGTGACATTATTTAATGCCCTGTAGTCTAGGCACCATCGGACTCCGCCGTCCCTCTTCCTGATAAGTACTGGCGCCTAACACCACTCGGACATGGAAGGTTGGATTACACCAGCATCTAACATTTTTTGTAGGTGTTCCTCCTCCTCATCGACGAAGCAAGCTGGTGTTCTTCTCATGCGCTGCTTAATTGGCTTGGCATTTTGTGTATCTATGCCATGTTGTATCTCTGTAAAATTTCCAAGGTCAAAATCATCCTTAGCAAATACATCACTATAGGCTATTAATAGGTTTTTCAGCTTAATTCGTTCCTTTGTGTCGAGTTCTGCTACTGAATCGGCATAAAGTTCCTTCAGATGTGGGGGTAGTACCCTGTTATTATCCTGTCCAGTTCTTGTGCAGGTCCCTACGCTGGGTCCTCTCATGGATTGTATTATGGAAATTTCCTGTACCTCATCAATTTCTTGGCCTTGCATTAAAGTGATAGGGCTGTCGCCCACATTAACAAAACACACTGCTGGGTTTTGTCCCTTTGAACAAACTGTGCGTGGAATTAACAGTTTATTAATCTCCGTCGGTTCGACAACAAAGTCTTGGTCCACATCGACAGGATCACACTTAAGCCTTAGTACTGAGTGTGGGGGTACCACAGCCCTACACGGTATAGTTATTCGATTAACCCTTGGGGGTGTTCCCTGCTGTTCACCTCCACATATCAGTTGTATCTTAGTTCCATTAAGTGTCATTTCCTTTTTTCCTGTGTCCAGGGTAGCCTGATATTTTTCCAAAAAGTCATATCCTAGTAGCATGTCACAATCCAAAGGAGCTACATGCAATCCGTGAGCAAATTCTCTCTTGTTTATGAAAAATTTTGTTGGGTTAGTAATCCTGGATGTCATTTGCATACCACGCCCTGCTCCATGCATGACGGTTTCTCTAATAATATATGGTTTGTGTGATAACCCTTCAAAAATCTGATCCTTCAATATAGTTACTTCTGATCCTGTATCGATAAGTGCATGCACTACCTTGCCCTGAATGTTCACTGGGACTCTCAGTAAATGGGCGTTTCCCAATGTATGTACTGAAATAGTACTGTTCACACTGTCAGGTGATTTGCAATTTCCTTGTCTTCTCTCATACCCTCCCTTGGTAGGGGGTTATTTGTGTTCCGGCTCCTCCTTGAGAACTGAAGTTGTCGTGGCTTGTTGTCATATCTACGAAGTTCTGGACAATTTCTACGGAAATGTCCTTCCTGTCCACAGTGAAAGCATTCACCTCTACCAGGGTTCCACTGACCCTGGTTGTTCTGATCTCCCATGTTTTCTGGAAATATATATTCATTGTTCCTGGGTTCCCACTGACCCCTGTTATCTTGATCTTTCGAATTACGGCTTGGTTTGAACCTATTAGGACTCCTTTCCCTCTGTCCACTATCAGCAATGTTTCTCTTGGGTGAGCGGGAATCTGGTGGTCTGGATCGTTCATTGACCCTAGAGGGGGCCTGGCTGGCTTTCCGGACTTCTGATGTCAACAAGGACATAGAGGTTGAAACCGTGGTCATTAATTTTGATAAACCTGACACTTGCTCTTCTAGCCTAGATAAGTCTGAGATCCTCTTTTCTAATTTTGACAGACGTTCATCAGCTACCGATTTCTGATTACCAATACCACAGACAATTGGAGGTTCTGTGGATGGGTTATGTCCCTTGTCGACCTGCCTATTTGCCTGAACTGCCTTCTGTGAGTGCTGATACCATTTAATAGTGTCTAGAGCCATCTCCATCGTTGTTGGTTTGGTTGTACAGGCATGTTGCCCAGCCTGAGAGTCATTACATCCTTGACAAAATTTCATGATAGCTTGTCGTGTCATGTGTGTTTCTGGGAGATCCCTGTAGGCTTTTGAAGCTAGGGACAATACTCGATCAGCCCATTCCTCAAGTGTTTCCTCTTTCCCTTAAACACTTGTCTGGAACTGAACTTCAGATGTCTCGGGTAGTTCTTGAAAACCAAAGCGTTTCTCCATTTTCCTAGTCACTTGATCAAAAGTAATATGTTTATCCTGATCCAATAGTAGGGTATAAAAATCACTGGCCTTATCTTCCAAGCACCAGCAAAGCTGTTCACGTTTCTGTTTGTCATCCCAGCCAGCAAGGTTGGCAAATCCGGCAAATTTTGTATAGAAGGCTCTCCAATTACCCTTCCCTGTATATTTCAACGATTTTGGTGTAGACGACAAAAATTTCCTACCCTTATCTGGGCTATGGTGCCTGGGAACAGTCCTGTTCCCATTACTAGGCCTACGCCTTGTTTCCTCCTCGGACGTGTAACTCCTACCTAGTCGCTCAGGTGTAGTGAAATATTCTGAATGGTTGGAGTCTCTCGCTCTCGAAGTACGCTTACTCCTGGAAGTACGATGATTAATGACATTTGACATCTCAGATCCATCGGATTCCTCACAGCTACTCTCCGGTTGTGTTTCCCTACTTGTTCTCCACCCCATTGGGTTGGTCACTGGCTGTGGTTCATGGCTAAGGCTATAATATTCCTGCTTGGGTTGCAGTCTGTATGTTGCCTGCTGTTGTTGCTGATCACGTGGAATAAAGGGCCTTGGTGGTTGACATTGTCTAGCCATAGCCCCCGAGTCTTGATACGGGACTCGTTGAGGAATATTTAGATCATGATTACCCTGGTGAGGTAGATACTGGGTAGTCGGTTGGTTTGATCTCACTTAATTCTGTGGATAGGCGGGGAAGTTGTCACCATTAATCTGGACTGGAGGTGTACCTCCACATTGCTGAAAATTCCCTGTAGCCAATCGATCATCCATGAAACCTGGTGGATTAGTATATGGTTGTTGAGGCAGTTGCCTATGACTCTCAAACGGTAGTTGAATTGGTAAACCACTGCGATGAGGTTGTGGTGCAGGTGCACCAACAACTGTCGAAGTATGTGGAAGAGAGTCCACCACATAATCAGGTTGTTGTAGATATCCAGCTTGGTAATGCGGATGGTTGTTTAGCTGGTATGGATGTTGTTGACTGACGGCACCATGTACATATGGTTGTTGTTGTTGGACGGTGACACCATGAACATACGGTTGTTGAACATGGGCCATTTGATTGAGTGATTGTTGTTGCCAATCAACAAAGTTATTTCGGTGATCCACAACATGGTGAAATTGTTGTTGGTTTACAGTATCCGGTTGTACTTGTGGCTGGGTGGTCACACCCAAGTCTGGTTGTTCTCGATCAACTGGGTTGAGTTGGTGGTGAACTGTATACTGTTGTTGTGGATTGACAACACATGGTGGATGTTGTTGGTCATCCCTGGCAGGTTGTGGAATGACAACTTGATGTGGTTGTTGTGCGATATGATACATGGATGATTGTTGCAGGATATTTTGTTCATGTTGTGGGTCGACAACAAGACAAGGTTCTTGTGGTTGTTGGTTAACAAAACAATGTTGTTGTTGTTCCGCCATGGTTACTTGTTGGTGATTTGGTGGTTGTTCCTGTTGTGGTTCCCCAACATAGGTGTATTGTTGTTGGTTGGAAGTGGAATGAACAGACTGTGGGACTTGTTCATTCACATTTGCTGGCGGTTGCAATAATGCGGACTGTTGTAAAGGGCCGTAACCCTGCCTAAATATCTGAGGTGTGAGCAATTGAATTGGAGATGCATTAACCTGTTGAATTGGGCTACCCCCGAGTGGAGATGAATGGGGGTTAGCAATTTCCCTCATGTCATTTTTCATTGGAGGGAGAGACTGATATTCAGACACTGATAGTGCACGGTCATCGTCCTGTAAAAAGTCTTTAAGTCGCGGTGAGGCTTGCCCATATTGTTGTGGCGGATTCTGTGGCACAGCCGCCTGGTCATGTAACCACGATCTAACTAAAATATCAGACTTCTCAGGTGGATAGTAAACATTTGTCCTCAACTCAGCAGAGAAGTCGCCTTCAGCGCAAGAGTTGTCAGTTGAGAAAACGAATTCAATGCATTCACGTTCAGCTTCTCTATGTGAGGGTGGTGTAAAACCCTGGGACTTGTCCCATGTTTCTGTTCGTGGGTCTTGGGACGTATCCCTTTGGCCTATTAATCCCCTAGTCTTACTCATTTCTGCACATTGGTATGTACTGGTGTCTCCGTACCCCATAAATGGATCATTCCTATAATAGTCGGTCTTGACCCCTTGGATACTTTGAAAACCCTCCCCCCCCCCTTCAAATTGAGACGGTGGGCACGCAGGGCCAAAGTCAATAAGATCTAATAAGTCTGGGGTCACATGTAACCATGGTAATTGTCTTAACACCTGCGGGTCAATATACAATCCCTTGCTTCTCATATCTAACACTCTCTGGGCCGTAGACTTTCCTACCCCAGGTAATTTTAATAAATCAGATTTATTGCATTCATTAATCCTAATTCTCTGGGAATTATAAGTATTCATTTTCCGGAGTTCAAATATACACACTTGTAAGTAAATAAAACACAAAAACAAGTTAAATTTAATTAATATATACTCAAATCACAAAATATTAAACACGTAAACAACTACTGTGTTTACTTCCGGTAGATCGATAAATCAATATGGAGGTCTGGCTGACGTATTCGAGCTTCCGCCCAAGCCTAGAAACACGTGACCTCGCTTCAATTGATTTTCTATTTCCCGCAAGATACAAAAACTTGCAAAAGTTCGCAAACTTATTTAACTTCAATATGGATCAATCATAGATCGAAAATAAATGGTGAAAACCCCTGTGGGCCTTAGCCCGTTTGCATAAAAAATCAAATCCTACTGGCACCACGATGCTAGGTCACTGCCAAAAATGGCGACTTTCCAGAATTTTCCAAAATTGGGGAAAAGTAGAAAAAAAAACTGCCACCCGCACTACCACTAATGTGGAATTTACCCCACCGAGTCTGGGTTCTTTGTTTCCCCGATGTTAAATACCACAATATATAACAATACTTAAACTTACTATCGATCTTTAATAATTGATCTTTACAATCGTAATCACAAGTGTCAATGTCCTTGTCAATGTCCAGGAGTCTCCTCTGAGTGCGCAGCCGCTGCAGCTGCACAGGGAACCAGTCTTCTTCATCACGGTTACCAGCACATAGGGAAATCCCCGCTACGTAGTGAGCGATTACACTTCACTAGGTTGAATTTTCTCGGAGCAATTTTTTTTTTCATAAGTTCTGTATATTTTAGCATCTGAAATATAAAGAAACTCGGATAAATTCCCATAAACACAAAGACTAAAACTGTTTTCAATAAATTAAACTATGTTCTACTAAAGAAGCCCCTTTAACGTAACTGCGGAATAGTTTATCGCGCTTGCGCACAAACGCTTCCGGGTGTATCGTCACGATTATGCGTAAACAAAACAATGGTGAACAGTTGTTGCGTGTACCTGTGCCACGATAAGGTTAATCAAGATGCAAAAGAGAAAAAGATAAGTTTCTTTTGCTTTCCCCAGACCAAAGAAAATGGAAAGCGTGGATAAAAGTGATCAACTGGGAAGATTTTACAATGCACATACCAGGTATGACGCATGTTATTTTATTGTCTTTTGTAGCTTATAGTTCACTACTTTGGCAATGACCATTTATTGTAAATGTTTTTCGCTAATAAATATTATTATTTAAAGAAATTATATGTAAATAGGTGTGACCTATCCGGCGAGCGATATCCCTTCAATATTGATCATAGGGAAGTTTTCTATAGTACGTGTATAATATGTTTTTACCTTACTTTGATGCACGATTGTTGAATAATTCATCTGCAAGTTTTATGTTATCATGTGCACCCCCCTACTTTCCTTTAATGCCATGAGATAAAATAATATCAAATTATTAACTTGAAAAGTTATGTGTACAACCAATGTCTACCTAAAAAAGGATAAAACTATAGCCAGGTAATGTGTTGAACTATTTGAAAAACAAGGGTAATTATGCCCCCAACCCCAACTTATCATTGCAGGGGCATAAAAGTCCATAATTAGGGCCCAGCCACTTTGTGGCGGACACCCTATAGTGATCAGTCTGTCCGTCCGTCTGAAACTAATCGTGTCCGGGCTGTAACTTTTTTTATCTTTTGAGGTAGGCTTTTGATATTTGGAATGTGGGTAGATAATATCAAGGCGATGTGTTGCATACCGTGGTTGATCACCTTTATCCTTAAGGTCACATTATTGCTTTCTGCATGACAAATTCATGTCCGGGCTGTAAATTTTTTATCTTTTGAGGTAGGCTTTTGATTTTTGGAATGTTGGTAGAAAATATCAAGGCGATGTGTCGCATACAGTGGTTGATCACCTTTGACCTTAAGGTCACATTATTGCTTTTTGATGTAACTTTTTTATAATATCAAGATGATGTGTTGCATACAATGGTTTATGACCATTGACATTGACCTTAAGTTTGGCGGGGCCCAAAGAGATGGGTACCATCTCACTGATATCTAGATTCATCCAAAGCATCTTTTGCATAATAAAACTACTCCAACTATCCCTAGGGGCCTAAGTGGACAAGTGGTTATGGTAGTAAGTCCTCTATTGATCACATGTTCTGTCAACCATGATATTGTTCAAATACATACAACAATGTTTTTAGATAAGATTTTTTTAGTTATCCATAACCAGTTGATATAAAGATATGTGCCTACTAAATAAATCATTTATTTTTTTTCCATATTTCCAAATGTGTGTAGATCATAAATCACAAAAATCAAACTTTAAAATATAATCCTCACTTTAAAAAAACAGCAGGAACTAAACTTCTTGGGGGACGTTTTTCACTCATGGACTTACAATTCCAAAGAAAGACAAGTTTTGAAGTATAAAAATCAAATTTTGCATGTGTGAGGCATTTTGAACAGCATAATAAAAACAATTTTAATTCAGTCCTCTAAATTAGGACTGAACTGATGGACCACAATGGATAAATATCCCAGTCATCTGGTAATAACTTTCTGAAAGTTTTAGGAAAAAATTGTCTTGTAAATTTTCTTGTAGATTAAAGTTTTCTAAGCATAACATTGCAACAACAGCTGAAATGGTCAGTTAAACTTTCTCTGTACATTTCACTTCAAAATAAAGCTTGGTCACTGGCTACTAATTTATTTCATAGATTTTTGTCTTTCAGTGCTCACTTATTCAGTTGCCTTGATTACAGTAATGTATTTTTTTTAGACATTTTTGGCAAAATTTTAGAATGGTATTGTTTAATTTGATAGCAATTTTATGAAGTTGTTAAAAAAAAACTACTACTTTATAATAATTTTGTTTAATAAATGTGCATCACACAATTTAGATTCTTTTTTAATAACTGTGGTGGCCCTTAAAAGGACCAATTTGACACATTGTTCATCATTTGTCTCATCTATGTTGCTGCGTGGCCGATTGTCCAGCCAAACAATCGGTTATAGTATTTGTATTCCCAACTCTATATATGCGTAGGTTCTGCGAGCAAGTGACTATAATTCCAGGATTGATAATTCTGTGTCTTGCTTCTGAAAAAATACAGTCAAGATTTAACAATAACATCATAACATTATTATTAAAATGTACAAGCTGAACAAAAGCTATTTCTTAAAAGAACACAATTTTTCCTTTTAATTATATTAAAATAAAATTAGAACAAAATAATGTGTGAAAAATATCAAAGTACAGTACAGAAGTACCAGCCTCTTTACTTGTGTAAACAGGGATAGGGGTACTAAAAGTTATTGGTTGCTGCATTGTAATCTTTCACTTGCTTCCCCTTTTTTGTTACTGGACACTACAAATGTTGATGCATTAGTCAATACCTTGTTTTACTTTAGGCTAAAGTAAAACAAGGTATTGACTAATGCATCAACATTTGTCAAAAATTAAGCTATAAAAAATATTTATTACAGTTTAATGCTCTGCAGTACATGTATATAGTAAAACTAAAAAACCGGCTGTAAGGTAATTTTTTATTTTGCAAACTCTTTACAGATGGCTTAAATTCATGTAAATGTTTAATTATGTACCAAATTGTGTTAGGAGAAAATAAAAATGGTCTAAAACTGTAATTTATAAATGTTTCAGATGAATTTCTTATAATTAACATTATTATATTTCATTATTTCATTGTTTTCAGGAAAAACTGGAAAAAGAAGAAACAGAGCAGAAACTTGAGGAGGTCCACAAAAACTTCAGCATATTTAGCCACTCTAGCTACTGTCTATTACTTGAGCAGAAGCTACATACAGAGATCCCTCATGAAGCTTCCTCCACATATCTGATAACCTCTGCTGTCTTGTTTGCTGTACAGTGTAAGTCACCAAGTCTTCATCAATTTCTAAAGGTGGGACTTTGAAAGAGAAAAACATACCACATTATTTTTACACTTTGATGGTGTCATCCCTTTTTGGCAATGGGATGCTCATTTAAACAGATGTGCTCTTCTTAAATTGTAATGTACTTTTGTGTAACATTGTTTTAAGAAAACTTAGAATGCAGTTTTACTGGTTAACAGCTGTTTAATATAAATACTGAGTATATATTTTATTTTTTTTTTATTTTCAGATCCATGGCCAGTGCCAGTTTGGTAGTTGTGTTCATGTATTTTCTAATATTAATAAATAAGACATTTAACAAAAACCTGATGTAATTTTTCATTACTCCTTATTTTCTCCACTGGAAACTTACAGTTGTTTTCAATAAAAAGCATCATTTCCATTTTCAAAAACATAGGATCAACATCAGTTCCACTTCCTGATATGCATCTGGGGTATGGTCTGGAATGTTCCACAAACAAGAACAATATTATTCAGCATTATCATAAACATGTGAAATGATATGTTCATTACTTCCTTAATTAATTTGTTTATTGATGCACCTTAATATGTGAGCATTACATATTTGTTCAGGGGCTTCAGTGGTAGAGTGGTTAAGGATTGCCAGTTTTCTTACCAAAGCCAAGGTCAGGGGTTTTATCCTGGTACTCCAGCTTCTTCCCCCAATAAAAACCAGTTGCCACAATATAACTTACAAATTGCTGAAAGTGGCACTAAACACTATTTAAAAAAACAAACAAACATATTTGTTGTACACAAGTTTGACACAAAAACAAGATTTATTTTAATTTAAAGAACTGAGAAATATCCTGCTTAATTTACTTATCCGCAACCCAGCTATACCACCCCCCACCCCTTTCCAACCTTATGTTACTACAAGACTATGCTAACTATGAATATAAGATTATTAAAAATATTATAAAATGCCTTCCACTAATAATGGATATATTTTTAATTTTTGAACCAGATATATGCAGAAGAATAATAAACATTACAAAATATGAAAAAATAGTAAAATACTTTTTCAGAACAAATTTGCAAATGATATTGTGGCAATAATTGCTGTCATTTTACAGAGATGTGTACACTATTGTGCCTAATAAACATTTTAAATTGTACACAAAATCATAAATTTACCAAAGCAAATTAGCAACTATCACTATACCTTGTTTAAATAAATACCGATTGGACACTGGCAGTAGGCAAAGTCAACAGAAAAAATTCTATTATTGTTCATCATACAGATGAAGACCTGATACCTCTGCTTCTTCATAGATGCTAAACAATAAGCCTTGATATATGTAGTGGTTTCATCAATCTAAAAATCCAAACTTAAAATTATATAATCAACAGTGAAAAAAACCCCAAAAAATCACAACTATACAGCACCAGCAGGATGTTACAAACTAATTCTTTCAATTTACAGGGTAAAGGGTTGTTTGCTTAATGGCAGCAGAATCAAACATTTTTTATCGTGTATACAATACCAATACAAGACTCAACTTAACATTATAACTCAGTAAATGTGCAGCTTTCATTAAAAAACCTATAGCCATAGCATATTTGTTGTTGTAATGTCTTAACTTGTGGAGACCTCAAATCATATATCATATTGTGTATAGACTAATGAATCTAATAGATATATTGCTACCCCCCCCCCCCCCCCAAAAAAAAAAAAATAAATAAATCAAAGACCTCATTCTTATTTTTACTTGTAATTAATACCCCTGGGGCAACAGTGTATCACAATTCCTTACATACAATTACAAAATTATGACGAACATAATAATATTATATATCTTACTTGCTGATGCCATCTACTGAATATCGCCTGCCTCGAAATGCCTTACAGACTTGTCCAGCCCCTTAAAATTTCCATCATTTGTGGTTCTGTTTATCATAAAATCGTAGACGGCAGTAAACGACAGTGTAGTCAGGGGTCGGTGGACATGAGTAGACTACTCGACAACATTAAAAGGTGGTACGTTTTCATTCGGGCTAACATTTAACATTATGTTCGAGATCAAATGATGCTCGTACTACTGGTGTTAATGCCGATACTGGTACTTGGGTCTCAAGAAGAACACTTATAATATCTTCCTTTCTTCTATTTTTGGTATCGATCTTATTATCTTCGGTCAGTTGTCGTAGAAATTTGATGTTCAGTTTCTTTAAACACTCCCGCGTCGCCATACTGTTGCCTATGTAAACAAGTCGTATCAAAGCTACGCGCTTCTTATTTAGGTCACGCTGTTTATTTTTGAGTACTTTTAAAATCATATAAATATTAGTTTTTGTACCTATTTATTAAAATAACACCACAAAATGTGTAAAAGAATATTTTAATGAATATTAATAGGTCACAGTAAAGGTTTGTCCACCCGGAAGCGGTTTTGCGCATGACTGCATATATTATTAAAGGGGCTAACCGCTTATTCAAGTTTGAAATATCGAGGCGAAATTTTCACTGGGACTGACATTTTGAATTTAACGGTAAATCAAAATTACGGAATCGATGTATATTTAATGACTGAACGATTAAATATACAATAAGATAGGGATAATTGTTCAAGAACACATAGAAAGGTCTTTCCCAGATACCTTTATGAAATTAATTTTTCTTCATCTCTTGTGAACTTTGACTACATAAGTTACTGGGCCCCGTGCGGGATCCGGGTGGCTAAAAGAATAGACCGCAGTCGCGCTAGCTTGTCGTAAAAGGCGACTAAATAGCGCCCAGTACCCTGACCGGCGTGTCAGGTCGGTTTGCCTAAAGACCGACTGGGATGTGTGCCCCAGGTGGTTGAATGGGGTACTCCTGGCAAGCTGGGGTTGTCAGGCCATAATACGGAAAACCTGACCGCAAATCATATTAGTGCACCGTGTTGGGAAAAATGTCACGTTCCTCGCACGTTAAAGAACGCTGCTGTAGTATTCGCTATGAGTAGGGATTTCGATCCCGCTACAGGAGGCTGAATTGCCCGCCAGTATCCATCCTCCCATTTGCCAGTGGCAATCTAAAATCCGTTACCCCTATTTTTCCTTGTGTACCATCCAATTTTCATTCATCATCATTTCATGTTCATTTTATCATCCATTTCATGTTCATCGCCTGAATATAGCTGAAATATTGCTGCTCGGGCGTTAAACACCATTAATCAATCAATCAATCATAAGTTACTGGACCATTTTTTAGGCGGAATAGACTATTTCTGTGGTCCTGAGTAAAAAAAAAATACATGGTTGTCAAGGACTTTTGTGGCCGTTGCTAAGTTCTGGTTGTAAAATGACATATTTCAGTAAAGTACATCATCCTGATTTTAAAACTATATGGTTGCTAAGGACTTTTTGTAATGGTGACCTGGTTGCTATGGTATGACCTTGACCTGCGACCTTTGAATTTGGGCTCAAATTGAAGGCCTTTACATGATGATCATGTTAAACCTATATGTTTACTATATTATCTGTAACGGTTTTCAACTTGTATGCCAAAAACTGATGAACCGAAATGAGTCAAGAGCCGGAACGGAACTCGAAAACGGGTCATCGCACAGTTTCGGACCAAATGTATCAAATGAAGGCCTTGATGAGAGGAGTATTTTTCCCATTTATTGTCTTCTATCTTTTATAGTTTTTGAGTTGTAATGATAACAAGATTGGAGGCCTAAGGTCGATGTCACTTCTGAACTTTGACTTTTAGATTTTCTTTAAGGACATGTTACAGGACGATAAATGGTGAAGACCTTTTGTGATTTCGACTTACGGTTTGTGAGTTTTTATAATAAGCGGAGTCCTTGAAACATTCAAGGTATACCGCTCGCCTCGCTAGTCAGAAATTTTTAGCCAAAATATGTCATAAAGTTGTCCCAAAAGTTCCTCAACACTTTCATTGTTTAGTTTTCTTGTATCTGTTATAGTTCCAGAGATTACGCGATATCAAGGTTTTCGGTGTTTGGGCAGATAACTCCGTAAAGAAAAATGTTTCGATTTCACAGGGTGAATTCTGAATAGACTTTCAGTGCCCAAAACTTGTCGCGAAAGACCAAAATGATATGTCGCGTAGTTTTTAAACTGTTTGGTTTTGAAGTTGGCGGGAAAAAAAAGACAAATAATCCGAACGAAAACAATAAGGTCTTCCCACTGGAAGTGGGAAAGACCTTAATTAGTACATTGTCAGAAAATATATAGTTTATTTGTACGAGCCTTAGAGACAGGTAGAAATGCGAGGCTCTGTCGAGCATTTCTCATCTGTTATGTGGCGAGTACAAATAAACTTTATATTTTCTTACAATGTACGAATATTGTTTTTATTATGCAACCAGAAAATACATTTAATACTAATGGAAAACATGAAAAAAGTGCACTTCTAGCCGATTTTTTACTTGAAATTTTCGGCGCGTATTCGAGTGATAGCCTGACGTCACAAACAAATATCGTATTCGACAACATGCCGTAAACCAGAACAGAATACTAAATATCGTTAGAAGTAAGGACAAGGGTTCCAGGAGTGACGTCATTGTTTACAAATAAAGCTTTGCTTTATTCGTAGGGTCGTATTTGTATAGTTGAAGCGGTAGTTGCAGAATAAAATTTGTCGTGATTGTAACCAATGAAAAATTCGTTTCGTCAAAAATAAAGCCATAAGATAGATTTTAATGGGGTCGGCCATACAATGCAACAGGAGTGAAGGGGTATCTCAAATAAATCTTTAATCAGGACCCTCGATTTTCTTAGGTAAGACTTTTTAGCTCACCTGACCCAAAGGGTCCAAAAGATTTACATAATCTTGTGAAAGATCCAACATGCTTTACAAAAAATGCAAACCCTAGTTTAAATGATGTCATCCTCACAAACGCTCCAAATCAATGCATGAATGTTTTAAATTTTAATTGTGGTTTAAGTGATGTTCATAATTTCATTTCTGTTCAATTCAAAAGAAATATTTCAACAAGAAAAACAATAATGAAAAGCTATAGAAGCTTTAAAAATTTCTCCCAAGATAACTTCATATCAGATCTAAATAAAGTTGACTTTGATTCGATTACTTCTGATAGTAATGTAGACTTGGCATATAGCCACTTTGAATCAGAATTCATAAATATTGCTAACAAACATGCCCCGCTTAAAAGTAGGAGAGCTCTACCTAAACCAGCCCCTTTTATGAATAGTGTCCTTCGTAAAGCAGTTTATAAGTAGAAAATGCTACATAATAAATATTTAAAACATAGATCTAATACAAATTGGGAAAAATACAGGATACAAAGAAATCTAGTGAATAAAATAAAGAAAGACTCAATAAAGCAATATTTTTTTGAAAGATGTACAGGTGGCCCAAAATCAAATAACTTCTGGCCTACAATAAAACCATTTTTAAGCAACAAAGGAAATGTAAATAATAATGAAATAATACTAGAGGAAAATAATGAAATTATAAATGATCAGGAAGAAGTGGCAACAACATTTAATAACTTTTTTATAAATGTGGCAAAAGATATTGGTCCTAACATAAAAACTGATAACGATGAACACCCAAGTATAACAAAAATAAAAGAAAATAAGCAAAATTTTGAACCACTTGTATTTAAAGAAATTGATATCGACTTCATAGAAAAACAAATAAATAAAGCTAACATAAAAAAAAAGCGACAGGTAAAGATGGCATATCACCAAAATTATTGAAATTGGCTAAACCAGCAATCAGTAAACCAATTACTAATCTGATAAATAAAACTATTAACTCTTCAAAATTCCCTGTGAAATTAAAAGAAGCCCAAGTAGTCCCCTGTTATAAGAAGAATAATGCCCTAGATAAAAGTAACTACAGACCTGTCAGTATTCTACCTTACATTTCAAAATTTTTTGAGAGGGCTATAAATGACCAATTAACTGATTATTTTAATAAAATATGTCACCCTTTCCTCTCTGCTTTTCGTACTGGGTATGGATGTCAAACCACATTACTTAAAATAGTAGAAGACTGGAAAACAGCATTAGATGAAAACAAATATGTTGCAGCAATATTAATGGACTTAAGTAAAGCATTTGACTGTCTCCCACACAATCTTCTTTTAGATAAATTAAAAACTTATGGTCTTTCAGAAAAATCCCTTAAACTTCTTCAGGATTATTTGTCGGACAGGAAACAGTGTGTCAAATTGGGATCATCTTATAGTAATTGGGGAGAAATCTATAAAGGGGTGCCACAAGGCTCTATACTAGGTCCGGTTTTGTTTACTATTTTTCTAAACGATATTTTCTATTTCATACATGATACATCACTTTATAACTATGCAGATGACAACACTCTTTCCTATGCCGGATATAACCTAGATGAACTCATAACTAAATTGAAAACAGACAGCCTAATACTAATAGACTGGTTTACTATAAATCAAATGAAAGCTAACCCTGATAAATTCCAGGCCCTTGCCATTGGTAGTAAAACCCAGGAACAAAACATAATTTTCAACATAAATAATAATGAAATTAAATGCGAAGATGAAGTAAAGCTCTTAGGCGTAACAATTGATTATCAACTGAAATTTAATACTCATATTGCCAATATCTGTAAAAAAGCTTCAAGACAACTAAACGTTTTAAAAAGAATAGGAAAACATTTAAATAAATTGGGAAGGTTAACAATATATCATTCCTTTATATTATCAAATTTTAATTACTGCCCCATAACATGGCACTTTTGTAGTGAACTTAATATAAATAAAATGGAAAAACTCCAGGAGAGAGCCTTAAAATTTATTTACAATGACAACACCAGTTCTTATGAAGAACTCTTGACCAGATCCAAAATGCCCTCACTAAAAATAAGAAGAATTAGGTGTATTGCCATTGAGACTTTTAAAATAATTAATAAACAAAGCCCAGTCTATTTACATGATTTAATTGAAATTAAACAAAACAAATATAATTTTAGACACCAGAATCCAGCAGACATACCAAGAGTCAGAACAACAAGGTATGGTTTAAACTCATTTAAATATTTTGCAGCTAAAACATGGAATGACTTGCCAGACCATTTCCGAAATGAATCATCCTTTTTTCAATTCAAAAATTTAATAAATTCTTGGAATGGCAAGTCATGTCACTGCTCTGCATGCTGCTCATAAATGCTTTGTTATAAATATTATCATAGCTTTAAGTAAACTCGGATGCTTTGTCAATAAACAGCTTGATAATCAGTGCTTCTCTGTTTATACCTGGTTTTACTAAACTATTTTATTGTATTTTAGTGCCTGTTTCTATGTATGCATGCTTGTGCTTTCCATATTATATGCATTTACATGTTTTCTGTTTTCTTTTGCTGCTATTATAGTGCTTGGTTTGTAATGATGCCACTACTTGTCTGTTCCCTTTATTCCTACATGTAAATTATACTAGTAGTACCACTGTAGCTTCTTTCCAACGTTGTCCGTCCAGTTTTTATGTGTTTTCACCTTCTTTTATTTGATCAAAGTTCCTTAAGTTACGATCCCATATAATGGTATCTTAACCTCTGTGTTTTTCAAATAAAGTAAGAGGCTATGGCTAATATATGTTGTATGAATGTATATGTAATATGTCTGTAGTGCTTATTTATGTATGTTGCATTTATGTAATGTAGTATGTCAGTAGTGCTTATTTATATGAGTGGCTAATGTGTGTTGCATGTAGTTACATGTAGCTTATCAGCAGGCTTTATTATGTACTGTATGTCGGTTAAAAAGCTCTTTAGAGCTTATGTTATGTGTTGTTATTGTGCCGACTTTAAATAAAACTTTGTCTTGTCTTGTCTTGTCTTGGGTCAGTGTGAGCTATTCTCATGACTTTGCGTCCGTCGTCGTCGGCCGTAAACTTTTTACATTTTAATCTTCTTCTCCACAACCACTTGGCCAATTGGAACCAAACTTGGCAGGAATGTTTATTGGGTGGTTCTTAACAAAGTTTGAGTTTTTGGTGCTGATCAAATATGAAACATGGCTGCCAGGGCGATTAATGCGTTCTGATTGGCTGCAATTCAAAAATCTTCTTCTCATGAACTGCTTGGCAGATTGATTTTAAATATTGCAGAAATGTACCTTAGATGGTCCTCTAGAAAGTTTGAGTTTTTTGTGCCGATCCAAAATCCAAGATGGCCGCCATCGCAGGACATAGTTGAACATAGGACCCTATAGTAAAAACATACAAATAACTTCTTCTATGAAACTATTCCACACAAAGAAGCCAATTTAATAAGGAAATGAAGGTTGCATAATTATCTTATTGTTTTGGGTGTTTGAGCCAATTGCAAATTCAACATGGTTTCCAGGGCCATTAATGCGTTCTGATTGGCTGAAATTCAAAAATCTTCTCATAAACTGCTTGGCAGATTGATTTAAAATATAGCAGAAATGTACCTTATGTGTTCCTCTACAAGGTTTGAGTTTTTTGTTCCGATCCAAAATCCAAGATGGCCGCCATCACAGGACATAGTTTAACATAGGACCCTATGGGAAAAACATACAAACAACTTCTTCTCTGAAACTGTTCCACACAATGAAGCCAAATTATGAAGAAATGATTAATGAATATTTATCTTATTATTTGAGTGTTTTTAGCCAATTGCAAATTGAACATGGCTTCCAGTGCAACTAATGGGTTCTGATTGGCTGAAATTTCAAAAATCTTCTTTTTACAAACCGCTTAGCAGATTGATTTGAAATATTGCACAAATGTACCTTAGATGGTCCTCTACAAAGTTTGAGTTTTTTGTGGCGATCCAAATTCCAAGATGGCCACCACGATAAAAAAAAAGCTTAACACAGGACCCTATGGGTAAACCATACAAACAGCTTCTTCTCTGAAACTTAGTTCCACACAATTTAACCAAATAATGCAGAAGTGAATCTTAGATAGTAATCTTATTATTTTAAATATGTTTCAAGCGATAGGAAATTCAACATGGCTGCCAGAGCTGCAAATGCGTTCTGACTGGCTGAAATTCGTTTTCTCACAAACAGCTTGGTTGATTTTAGGATATATGATATTGTATGGTCCTCTACTAATTTTGAGTTTTTTGTTTCGATCCAAAATACAAGATTGCTGCCACTATGGAACATCACTTAACATACTAACCTATGAAAAAACGTAAAAACTGCTTCTTCTCAGAAACACTCCTACTGCTGATTGTAAATTCAACATGGCAACATTCATAGAAACAACATCTTCACATAAACTCTTTAGCATTTAATATCAAAATTTGCAAGAAAAGTCTTGTCTTAAATAGTTTTTTTGTAAGTCAGGTGAGCGATACAGGCTCTTAAGAGCCTCTAGTTTTTTAATGTATACATTTTTCGTTTAGTTTTGTGTAGTTTGCATTGGTGCCAACACATTTTTATATCAAACTTGACAACCTTTCCCTATTGTCGCTTGAAGATCAAGCAGACAATTGAAAGTAGGGAGATGGATTTTTTCAATCGATTATCGACATCGCTAACCTAAACCAACCGATTTGCGACTTAAACCGATCATCAGAACACCACTATCTTCCAGTATAAAACTAACAAAATAGAAACTATAGCATCAAGGAAAAACTATATTGCCAAATGAAATTGTTATACCGGGGTTCTCTGTGACTATATAGTTGAAACATGATAGATACCTATAATTTGCATATTTCGAGTCTTGCTTCGGGCCAGGTGTACTCGACTCTTATCTTTATTGACAATGATTGCCAGTTTTCTTACCTCATGTCGGGGGTTTTCTTCGGCTTCCTCCCTTCATAAAAACTGGACGCCATGATTAAGCTGATAAATTGCTGAAAGTGGCGTGAAACACCATTCATACAATCAAGTATAATTTGGATATTTATTTCAATGAGATCGACGTCCATGTTAACAAAGATTGGAATATTTAAACAAAATGGTTTGTGCGAATACATATCAAGAGATGAATCATATATGTTAAATAAAGCTTTATTTCCAGGTTTTAGAAATGTTCTTACTATACGTTTAGTTATGTCAGTAGATAGAGTGGTGGATCAAAAAAAGTGGTTTGCAATGTTTATCTCCCCTCCCCCCCCCCCCCCCCAAAAAAAAGACATGTGTTCAGAACTAAATAGGGGTGTTGTGTTGCGCATTTTAGATGTTATATGTTTATATTGATAAATATCACAACGTTGCTCATTTTTTTAAAATTAATTTAGATTTTTATTCGTCTTTCATAGGTTGGTTGTATTGGCAGGAAGATGGTATGAACAGCGCAGGATTCATGCAACGAACTAAAGTCAGGACAAGGCCAAAAACACCACCACCACCAAATCCAAATACGAAAACTACGAAAAAATGAACTATATAAGGATTTATACTCGAATACAATGAATAGTAATAAAATTTATATCTAGGAACTCGTTTAAGCTATATTTATTGGATAGAGACGTCGGAGGTCACTTTCCGGACATTTGACCAAAATGGTCATGTGTCCTGATTTTTACGTAACAAAAGAAAAGGCGCGGGTACGAGTAGTTCTTCTATTTAGATATTGTATTCTTTCCTTGAACTTATGGAGATCATTTACGTCCCAGGTTACATTCCGACGGAAGTTGCCGAGAGATGTTAAGATTGCAGGAATCTATTGCGTTGCGGAAATCTTTTGTTTGTTTGTTTAAATGGTGTTTAACGCCATATTCAGCAGTTATACAGCTATATCATGGCGCCCATGTTAAATCGGTGGGTGGAGAAGGAAGCCGGAGAAAACTCCTACTTTCTGTTAGAAAACTGGCAATCTAACATATTTTTTTTCCAAACGGGAAGACAGGGGGTAAGGAACTATTACGCTAGGTTACGTACCGCAATGTCACGGGAGACTGGGTAAGAATCTGTTACCTAGGGCCTAGTACATTCCGGCAATGTCACGGGGACAGGGTGAGAAAAAGTGCATTCCGGCCATGTCATGGGTGACAAGGTAAGGACCTAGTACATTCCGGCCATGTCATGGGTGACAAGGTAAGGACCTAGTACATTCCGGGAATGTCACGGGGACATGGTAAGGACCTAGTATATTCCGGCAATGTCACGGGTGACAGGGTAAGGACCTAGTACATTCCGGGAATGTCACGGGGACATGGTAAGGACCTAGTATATTCCGGGAATGTCACGGGTGACAGGGTAAGGACTTAGTACATTCCGGCAATGTCACGGGTGACAGGGTAAGGACCTAGTATATTCCGGGAATGTCACGGGTGACAGGGTAAGGACTTAGTACATTCCGGGAATGTCACGGGAACAGGGTAAGGACCTAGTATATTCCGGGAATGTCAGGGGAGACAGGATAAGGACCTAGTACATTCCGGCAATGTCACGGGAGACAGGGTAGGGATCGATACGCCTCGGCAATGTCGCAGTTACAGTGTAAACGATATTGTTAATAAGATACCAAATATTTTTAAACGCACTGTTTTTGTTGCGATCACAACAAATAAATATTGGTAACATTTGAATTATATCAAAACTTAAAACAGAAGTGAATGAATTTCACAAAGTCAAAAAAAGAATATAGTTTAAACAAAGCTAATGATAATAAAGACGCCTTAAAGTGGCGTTACAGGAATATTAAAAATAAACACAAAACAAAATTTGCATAAGTTTAATTTTACTGATCCAATTAGGTTTTGTAAAAATGGGTTTTGGAGTCCTGCATACACTTCCTGAATAAGATTACTATGCCACTAATGACAATATAGTGGCCAATAGTCTATACATACACCACTATGGTATCCCTTCCATCAGTAGTCAATATCAAGGCCACTCCATCAATCAATAATCTGTACCTGGACCACTAGGCCACCCAATCAATCAATAATCTGTACCTAGACCACTAGGCCACCCCATCAATCAATAATCTGTACCTAGGCCACTAGGTCACCCCATCAATCAATAATCTGTACCTAGACCATGTCACTAGGCCACCCCTTCAATCAATAATCTGTACCTAGACCACGAGGTCACCCCATCAATCCACAATCTGTAGCTAGACAACTAGGCCACCCCATCAATCAATAATCTGTACCTAGACCACTAGGCCACTCCATCAATCAATAATCTGTACCTAGACCACTTGGCCAGCCATCAATCAATAATCTGTACTTAGACCACTAGGCTACCCCATCAATCAATCTGTACCTAGACCACTAGGCCACCCCAACAATCAATAATCTGTACCTAGACCACTTGGCCATGCCATCAATCAATAATCTGTACCTAGACCACTAGGCCACCCCAACAATCAATAATCTGTACCTAGACCACTAGGCCACCCCAACAATCAATAATCTGTAACTAGACCACTTGGCCATGCCATCAATCAATAATCTGTACCTAGACCACTAGGCCACCCTATCAATCAATAATCTGTACCAAGACCACTAGGCCTCCCAATCAATCAATAATCTGTACCTAGACCACTAGGCCACCCCATCAATCAATAATCTGTACCTAGACCACGAGATCACCCCATCAATCCACAATCTGTAGCTAGACAACTAGGCCACCCCATCAATCAATAATCTGTACCTAGACCACTAGGCCACTCCATCAATCAATAATCTGTACCTAGACCACTAGGCTACCCCATCAATCAATAATCTGTACCTAGACCACTAGGCCACCCCATCAATCAATAATCTGTACCTAGACCACTTGGCCATGCCATCAATTAATAATCTGTACCTAGACCACTAGGCCACACTATCAATCAATAATCTGTACCTAGACCACTAGGCCACCCAATCAATCGACAAGAAAACTTTTGATGCAATGCATCAATTCGCCGCCGAATTATTCTACATGTTTGTCTGAATGATAAAAATAATAATACCGACGCATTTGAAACATTTTATATATATATGTTACAGAAGTTATTTTATATTTGTTTGTTTAAATGTTGTTTAATGCCAATTTCAGCAATTTTTCAGCTATATCATGACGTCCGTTTATATGGAGCTTCAAATTGTTTGGCTACTGTGGCTTTCTCCCCAAATTAAAACTTGACTCCATGATATAGCTGTACAAATGCTGAAAGTGGCGTTAAAAATCATCAAACAAGCAAAAACAATCACTGCAAATTGCAGATCATCTGGACAATATGGCAGCTTGAGAGAAAGATATCTGATACAAAAAGCATGTAAAATTTTAATTTTAGATTGGCCAAAAAAAAAATTGTACATGTAGAGGTCCAGATAATCATAAAAAATCGCAGTAGGCTGATATATAAACTAAAGGCTTGCGTAGGAAGCATCTCGGATTTTAGATCGAAATATAAACATACTTTTTGTAATTACTATCTAATAAACATTCGCTTAGAATCAGAATTGCTATTTCTGAAAAGAAGGCAATTTAACTTTTCCCCCATAAGGTCCTCTGCGAAACTTAGTCCTGGAGTTGAATTACCGATTTCTATATTTGCGCACATGTAATTCTTTTGTCATATATTAAATCATAAATATACTTATATTAAAACTAATGTTCACGTGGTTCAACTAAATAAATTAATGACAGAGCATTTATTTATTGACGGCATATTCCGGAATTGTATACATAAAGTAGCTTTTTCTAGTCGGAATTGTATATACATAATGGCCTTTTATTCTCGTTTTCGATTTTTCAAAGCTATGTTCATCAATAGCACTATCACCGAAAGACAAAGTACCAGGTTAGAATAGTCTCCCTTGTTAACTTCCGTAAATAGAATACCAAAACTATTTATCATTGCATAAAACTTTGCGAGCACCCAAGCATTTTTTGACCAGTCCAACTTTAACAAATTTTATCTGGGCGGCGATAATAAGCTATACCTAGACCAATACGACACACCTTCATTAGGTGACATGACTTTTCTTGCACATTTTTATATCTGGGACTAGTATAACTGATTTATAGGTTCCTGTTTATATTGAATGCTTAAGAGTATGCAAAGATTCTGTTTATATGAATGTTACCATGCTAAAATTTCCGATCAGTAGCAATTTGTAAGACAAGTCATGCAGTTTCTTAGAAAAGCTGTTTGTATGACCTGTTTCTCCATAATGGGGGCCATGTTGGATTTTGAATCGATCTCAAAAACTTTGTAGAGGTCCATCCAACCTTTATTCCTGCAATATTACAAATCAGTAAGTGGTTTGTCATGTAACAAATTTTAAAATTTCAGCCAATCAAAATGCATTTATGGTCCTGGCTGTCATGTTGTATTACAAATCGGCTCAAAAAATTTTAAAAGATAACTTTCCTAGCTTCATTTCAGCACAGTTTAAATGTGTGGAATAGTTTCAGAGAGGAATCCGTATCCGTTTTGTTTTTTCTCACAGGTTACTGTGTGAAGCGATTTTATATGGTGGCAGCAATCTGTAACTGTAACTGTAAGTAATTTCCTCCACTGTCTGGAGAACTATGCAATGATGCACATATGACGGAGGGTCAAAAAGTTTAAAGCGATATTAAGAAAAAATTTTAAAAAATTATATAATAATATAAAATTATAAAAAAAAAGAAAAAAGAAAAAATTAAAGATGAAAGATGGTTCTTGGTGGTAGTAAGGCTCCCAGGCGCGGCCGAAGCATTGGATGGAGATCTAAATTTGCAGTTACTATGTACAGTGTTTATTTACATCCTATACCGCAGCACAAACGTGTTTGTATTGGGAATCTGACATTTTCAATAGTGGAAACTTGTCTAGTGGTATTATATATAGTCCTTAAGAATTACAGGAACATCGGTTCATCTACATGTGTATAGTATTCAAAGTTCGTGGTTCATTTTTTCTAAAATACATAACGGACACTTTTTCCCTAGCTATTTACTTGATTCTTCAGAAATAAGGATCTCGCTTGGTGAAGGGCGTAACATAGCCCTCTACCAATGTGCTCTATCTTCGGAATCGATTCCGGGGCAAATCTGAATGTGTGTGAGCCGTCAAGAATGATAGAGGTGAAAACAATGTCACTGAGACTGTCTGTTACATCACTGCCCAGCACTATAGCAATCTCTTGTATGAATGGCGCTCTTATACTCTGTAGTAAGGGGCATCTTAAAATGAAGTGTACACAATCCTCAGGGCTAGCTGACAGATCTTGCATGTTGGTTTTACCTCATGCTGATTAAATCTATGCCTGTTGGCTTGCAGAGTGTAGGCTCCGAAAAAGAGTTTGCACTTTATGGATGCCTTTGTGACTGACATGGGTTCAGAGCCGGCATGCTTCCAGATTGAGTGAACAGTTCCAATTATCATTATAGAGATATTGACAAACTTTAATGAAGATTTAGCTTCATCTTTTAGTTTTCCCTCCCAGTATTTATTGATAGAGTCATAGACTGTTTGTTTCCAAGTAGTTTTGCCAAGCGGGGTACTCAATAGTTCAAGTGGGGTAAGCAGGTCATACATTGTGAGAATTTCCTTCACTAGAATAAACCAGCTATGGGAGCGGTTGTTTTTCATGGATAGCTGACTCCAGGCTAATTCATTGTCTACAGTGTTGTAGCTTCTGCATATGTTTCCAAATGTTGTGAGGATACGCTTGTGAATTTCAGCTTGTATTGGAAGTATGAGATGGGCAACGGAGTCTGAGACCCTATCTGGAAGGTGTTGCAGTTGTTTAAGTAACTTCTTGAAGTAGAGTGAGATTTTGTCAATATCTGTTTTATTGAGTCTTATCAATTCAGTTCCGTATAGAAGGCGTGGAAGAACGAAAGCTTTAACCATGTGGATACTGACAGGGGTTGATACCGTTGATTCCATGCAGACCGGCAACCATAAGGGAGTATATCGTTTTACGAGCCAGACTTATTCTTTCCGAGACTACGTCTTCTGTACCATATTTCGACTTCGTATCCCTAGTGATTCCAAGGTGTGTTGCAGAGTTTACTGTTGGGAGTACAGACTGATTGTATGTAAAGATGTGATTAATTTTGTTCTGCTGGCCAAAAAACAGAATTGTTGATTTAGCTTCACTAAAAAAATATTTCTCAGTACGAGCGTAGTTCTCTTGCACGTCTAGCATAGACTGTAGCTTATGTGGACAGTTAGAGACCAGAGTGACATCGTCTGCCACTGTTGGAGTTCCACAAAATATGGAGCCGATATATGAGCCTAATGTTTGATCTGCCATTGTGTCTAATAGTGGATTTATAAAACGTTTGTAAGCTGTCGGAGACCAAATGCTCCCCTGTCTGACGCCTTGTTTTTCGGAAAAGGGTTTGATAGTTCGTTGTTCCATTTTACCCTTGCCACAAGATCTTCGTACCAGTCATTTAATAAAACCCAATATTTGCCAGTAATTCCAGCATGGTATGCCTTTCTGAGTAAAGATCTATGCCATACTACGTCGAAAGCTTTAGCTGCATCGAGGAAGCCAATATAACATCGAGTGATTGTCTTTTGCTTCTGCAATTAACTCAGAGATTAGTAGGGCTGACATTGATTGGGAAACGCTAGAGGTAAATCCTCGCTGTAGATTGTTCTGAGCTGATAATATCTTATTCTGATTCGATGACAGGTGGAGCTTTTCCGCTATTTTATCAATTAAGCTGGTGACTGTAATTTTCCTATAGCTGTTTGGGTCTGAGGTGGGCTTTCCTTTGTTCTTATAAACGGGTGTAACAATTCCAGTTTTGAATTGAGTCTGAAAAATCATTAAAGATTTGAGTTATTGTCTCTAGAAGTAGGTCACCTCCGTATTTTATGTGTTCACTCGTCAGTCCGAGATAATCTGGTGATTTCTTGTTTTGGAGTGAACTAATCACTTTACGGACCATGTCTATAGAGTACTTGGGTTTATCTTTGTTCTCTTTACTACAGATGTCGATGAGAGGAGCTCTACTTGCCGTATATATTAATCGTCATGATGTTCATTCGATACAGGAGTAGCAAGTTGTTTAAAATATGTTGCCCAACCTCGTCGAATGTCCTCTGGGGAAGGAAGGGTTTCCCCTCTATAACTAGGTGGGATGTTGCGGACACATTTTGTTTGAGTTGGTTGCGAATCAATTTATAAAAAGTAATTTTGTCGAATTCATGAGCATTCATTCTTTCCATGTATTTCTGATTACGAAGTTTTGCTTCAAATTGGCGCTGACATTTCCTAAGATTCTTTTTAGCAATTTTCATATTAAGAAATAGGTTAAAGTTAGGGTCCACTTTGCGACCGTTATGTTTCCAAATCCAGAAATGGTGTTTTCTAGTTTTGCAGGCGTCATTTATTTCTGCGTTCCAAGGTTTCTGTCTGGCTTTCCTCTTTCTTTTGCGATGGGGGTGACATCTTTTTCCTGCTTTCTTTATAGCATCTGACACAAGCAGCAATTTTAAAGTTAGGGTCCACTTTGCGACCGTTATGTTTCCAAATCCAGAAATGGTGTTTTCTAGTTTTGCAGGCGTCATTTATTTCTGCGTTCCAAGGTTTCTGTCTGGCTTTCCTCTTTCTTTTGCGATGGGGGTGACATCTTTTTCCTGCTTTCTTTATAGCACCTGACACAAGCAGCAATTTTAAATCTGCTGAGTCAATTGATTTCAAGTCTAAATCCAGAAGTGCAGATGTCACATAGATTTTGTAATCACTCTTGTCTATTTTGTTCCAATTAATCCTGGTTGAAATTGTGACATTGTTGTTGGTAGCTGGCTCTATAACTTCGAGGTTCACTTCAAGCTTGCAAGATATGGGATCGTGCTGCGATGTGTTTAGTGGCTCCCTTTCTAGGGTTTTATAATCAAACAGAACTTCCTGGTTAGTTGAGAGAATATAGTCTATTTGAGTGTTATGTAGGCCATTTGGGTGGTGGTATGTATTTAGGGTGTTTAAAGACTTGGATGGGTGCAATCCTTCCTCCTTAATAAAATTTAATAGAATCTTGTCTCGATTAGATGGTAAATCTCGCGTTAACGAGGCGTTGAGGTCTCCAGCAAGAATGATGGTATCTGTTAATGAGTATTTTTCCATAATTTCACTGATGTAGTCCAGTGCTTCACTATATTCAAAATCGTATGCTGAGTTTCCACGACAAGGTAGGTATGCACCTATTAATAGAAATGGTTTCGGGCATGAGTTTATAATAACTGCTGCAATTCTTGGTGTACCATCAGGGATAATGTTAATACATTTACTAAGATTATTTTTGAAACAGATAGCTATTCCACCTTTTTCCCTTGGTCGCTGGAGAGGAGATATTGGGTCATCATCGTCAGAGCATCGTATAACTGATGTAAAATCTGGTACAAAATCGCTAAGTATTGAGCTTTCGAAGTTATATAGCCAGTGTTCTTCCAAGATAAGGATGTCTGATGTTTTACTTAATTCAAGAATGTACGGTTGGCTGATTCTGAAACCTTCGACGTTATAGGATGAAATTGAAATGTAGGAAGATGCCTGTAGAGAGGCGCGCCTTGGAAATGTCTGTTCATCAGATTTGTCGCAGTGATCGGTGAAGTAGCAGTGGCTAATGGTTCTGTAGTAGTGTTGGTATTGATGGTTGTATTGATACTACATTTATTATCATGTTTGGTTTGCGTTGATGTGCATACATGACATTCTGGTTCAGTATTGGCACTGGTGTCAGGGTTGGGATTGCCATGTGGCATGCTGAGGTTTGCCAGGGCGGTTTTAGGGTATTGTGGCCAGGCAGTAGAAAATGCTGTTGCTGCTGTTGGGCTTGCTGGACAGGCTTCGTTAGGAGAGTACGATCGGGGTTTGTAGTTGCCTTTTCACTTGATTTAGACTGGCATTTTTGGGCTTAACTTAGATCTAGTGGTCTCTCTCCACTCAGTGTCTTGTCTTGGATTCCCACTGTGGGTGTTAGTGGATGTAGCAGTTGGTTGTTTGTGTATCACCGTTGCCGTATTTTGATGTTCAGGATTCTGCATTGACGTGATTGAATTGTTGGTCCATTGAAGATAGTGTTCAAGGTGTCCATGCAAAAAACATTGCGGATGTCAAGTTCCAGTTGTCTAATTCTTTGCTCCTGGTGCATTATTTTAACTTGCACTGAATCGTTGCTCTGATTATGAAAGCAGTTTCGCATTTGACATTTCTTTCTTTTTTGGTCGTTTGAGTTTTCATCATGTAGCGAGTCGAGATCTTCTAGTAGGAGGATTTTACTTTTTAGTACCCTTGCTGCTTTGACAATTTGTTCTAGTAGTCAGTGTGCTGGTTGTTGATGATGGTGGGTAATAAGAGACCATACTAACTGAGGAAGTTATTGGGTGGTTGTGCACAGTAGACAGTGTGGTTGATTTCTGTGAACTTACTGTTAGGACCACACTAGATGTAGTTAAGTCATTTTGTGTGGATATAACAATTCTTGTGTTGTCGGTACGTGGGACACTCATTAATAAAGGAGCTATTTTAGCTATAGTGTCACTGGTTTCAGCCTCAGTTTCCAGAGTGTTATCTCCTCTGTTTTCGGTATATGGAGCACTCATTGGTGGAGAGACTATTTAAGCTACAGTGTCACTGGTTTCAAGCTCAAATTCCAAGAATTCAAATTCTTGTATTTGGAATCAAAAAAAAAACTCAGCCAATCAGAATGCATTTGCAGCTTTGGCAGCCATGTTGAATTTCATATCGGATTGATAGAACGTGTTTATGGCCCTGACAGCCCTGTTGAATTTCTTATTGGCTCAAACAACTAAAACAAATCAGATAACTCTCCAAGATTCATTTCTGCATAATTTGGTATCGTTTGGAACAGAAAAGGAGCTGTTTGTATGTTTTTCCATATATGGTCAACTAAGTCCTGCGATAGCTGTCATCTTGGATTTTGGATCGTCAACTGAAACTTGAAACTCAAACTGGCTGTAGAGGACCATCTAAGGTATAATTTCTGCAACATTTCAAATCAATCTGCGAAGCAGTTTGTGAGGAGACGATTTTTGAAATTCAGCCAATCGGAGTATATAAATGGTCCTGGCAACCTTGTTCAATACTTGATCCCCACCAACAACTCAAACTTTTTAAAGAGCCAACGATTACACATTCCTGCCAAGTTTGGTTTAAATTGGCCTAGTGGTTTTGGAAAAGATAAAAAAGTGTAAAGTTTACAGCCGACGAAGACGGACGCCAACTGATGAGAATAGCTCACACTGACCCTTTGGGTCAGGTGATAAAAAACTGAAGGATAAGGCTACACAACAAAGCAAACAACAAATAGCACATATCTATTTTACTTCGATTCATAAATAATAGAGGTATATAATATAAAAATAAAATGGAAGACACAAAATGCTTAGCAACAAAATTTACAACAAAATTTTGCTACAAATTGTACTCATACAAACAAATATAATATACTTAACAACAAAAATGCAGCCACAAAATATAAACTCTGAAATAAAATATACATCACTAAGCACAGTATACATAAAAAAATTGCATAGCAACAAAAGTACATGTAAACCTTTCAGGGAAAATGAAAGTCAAAACTACTCTGGAATTTGCAGGAAACTTTCACAAAAATTATAATTTTGTAATTCTGATTAATGTGAAAAAGGCTTGTGTTCTTAAAATCACAAATTTTATTGCAGACAAGCTTAAAAAAACCACATCTTCCATAGATAATGTGACCTTGACCTCATGGAGTTTTAGCATATTTGGATTACTACAGGACAGGTACACTCCACACTCCTCCCCTTTTTGATATTTACAACAGGACAGGTACATTCCTCCCCTTTTTTACAATTACTTGTTAACATGTCAGCTAACAGGACAGGTACACTCCTCCCCTTTTTGATTTACTTGTTAACATGTCAGCTAAAAATTGATCTTAAATGTATTACTTTTGTTTTTTTCTGATGTTTCAATGCCGATTATGGCAATTTTCAATCTATAACTTAGTCATATTAGTGAACACTGATTTTCTGAAAAACAGCAAACTGTGTTCATATGGAATATTAAGTTTACAATGCACACCACTGTATAATTATAAAAAACTATTAAATCAATCAAAACCACATACTAGTAGTAATAACCTACAAAGAATATAAATCATAGTATATGTGGTCCAGTAGGCCCATGTTATCCTAGATAGAATATCTGGCCCATTAGGCCCATGTAATCCTAGATAGTATATGCGGACCAGTGGGACCATGTTATCCTATATAGTATATGTGGACCTGTTTTATCCTAGATAGTATATATGGTATAGTAGGCCCGTGTTATTCTAGATAGTATATATGGTCCAGTAGGCCCGTGTTATCCTAGATAGTATATACGGTATAGTAGGCCTGTGTTATCCTAGATAGTATATACGGTATAGTAGGCCCGTGTTATCCTAGATAGTATATACGGTATAGTAGGCCTGTGTTATCCTAGATAGTACATATGGTCCAGTAGGCCCGTGTTATCCTAGATAGTATATACGGTATAGTAGGCCCGTGTTATCCTAGATAGTATATACGGTATAGTAGGCCCGTGTTATCCTAGATAGTATATACGGTATAGTAGGCCTGTGTTATCCTAGATAGTATATATGGTATAGTAGGCCCGTGTTATCCTAGATAGTATATACGGTATAGTAGGCCTGTGTTATCCTAGATAGTACATATGGTCCAGTAGGTCCGTGTTATCCTAGATAGTATATATGGTCCAGTAGGCCCGTGTTATCCTAGATAGTATATACGGTATAGTAGGCCTGTGTTATCCTAGATAGTATATATGGTATAGTAGGCCCGTGTTATCCTAGATAGTATATACGGTATAGTAGGCCTGTGTTATCCTAGATAGTACATATGGTCCAGTAGGTCCGTGTTATCCTAGATAGTATATACGGTATAGTAGGCCCGTGTTATCCTAGATAGTATATACGGTATAGTAGGCCCGTGTTATCCTAGATAGTATATACGGTATATGGTCCAGTAGGTCCGTGTTATCCTAGATAGTATATATGGTCCAGTAGGCCCGTGTTATCCTAGATAGTGTATATGGTACAGTAGGCCCGTGTTATCCTAGAGAAGATGTCTGGTCCAGTAGGCTCGTGTTATCCCTAGATAGGATACATGGTACAGTAGGGCAGTGCTGTCCCTAGGTAGGCTATCTTGTCCAGAAGAACCGTGTTTTTCCTAAGTATCATAAACAATGTTCAGCCTACACTAGTCCTAGAATTCTCTGCCGTTCAAGTTTTTTTTTTTTTTTGCGTAGGACGTCAGAGAGCTCTCCATAAGCAAAACAGCGGATTTTGCAACACCGGTCTGGGTCGGCAAATTTCATCTTTTCAGCTTTATTCCACACCTCACTTAAGGTCACATGACACAACAATGGCAACAAGTCATACAGATGTTTATTTCAATGCATAGTTTAAGTACAGTATAAACTCACTTGTGTTGCAAATATTATCATATTGATATACTAGCATATTTATAAATATAATGTGAATTTCCTATTGAGAAAAGTTAGATCTATAAATAACTGATAATGTATTTGTGATTGCTAGTACTATAATACAAACTAGTACAGGAAAGCAACTATAGTACAGTAATGACTAATAAACAGCAATCGTCTACATGTAGATGTCAGGAGGTGACAACCATTGTCAGGAGTAGACAACCCTTGTCAGGAGTAGACAATCCTTGTCAGGAGGAGACAATCCTTGTCAGGAGTAGACAACCATTGTCAGGAGGAGACAATCCTTGTCAGGAGTAGACAACCCTTGTCAGGAGTAGACAATCCTTGTCAGGAGGAGACAACCCTTGTCAGGAGTAGACAACCATTGTCAGGAGGAGACAACCCTTGTCAGGAGTAGACTACTCTCGTGTGGAGGAGACAACCCTTGTCAGGAGTAGACAATCCTTGTCAGGAGGAGACAACCCTTGTCAGGAGTAGACAACCATTGTCAGGAGGAGACAACCCTTGTCAGGAGTAGACTACTCTCGTGTGGAGGAGACAACCCTTGTCAGGAGTAGACAACCATTGTCAGGAGTAGACTACTCTCGTGTGGAGGAGACAACTCTTGTCAGGAGTAGACAACCCTTGTCAGGAGTAGACAACCCTTGTCAGGAGTAGACAACCCTTGTCAGGAGTAGACAACCCTTGGCAGGAGTAGACAACCATTATCAGGAGTAGACAACCCTTGTCAGGAGTAGACAACCATTGTCAGGAGTAGACAACCCTTGTCAGGAGGAGACAACCCTTGTCAGGAGTAGACTACTCTCGTGTGGAGGAGACAACCCTTGTCAGGAGTAGACAACCCTTGTCAGGAGGAGACAACCCTTGTCAGGAGGAGACAACCCTTGTCAGGAGTAGACTACTCTCGTGTGGAGGAGACTACCCTTGGCAGGAGGGTACAACCTTTTCAGGAGTAGACAACCATTGTCAGGAGGGGACAACCTTGTCATGAGGAAACAACCATTGTCAGGAGGAGACAACCCTTGTCAGGATTAGACTACTCTTGTGTGGAGGAGACAACCCTTGTCAGGAGTAGACAACCATTGTCAAGAGTAGACAATCATTGTCAGGAGGAGACAACCCTTGTCAGGAGTAGACTACTCTCGTGTGGAGGAGACAGCCCTCGTCAGGAGTAGACAACCATTGTCAGGAGGGGACAACCATTGTCAGGAGGAGACAACCCTTGTCAGGAGTAGACTACTCTTGTGTGGAGGAGACAACCCTTGTCAGGAGTAGACAACCATTGTCAGGAGTAGACAACCATTGTCAGGAGGAGACAACCCTTGTCAGGAGTAGACTACTCTCTTGTGGAGGAGACTACCCTTGTCAGGAGGCGACAACCTTGTCAGGAGGAGAAAACCCTTGTCACAAGGAGACACCCTGGTCAGGAGGAGACAACTCTTGTCTGGAGACAACCCTTGTCAGGAGGAGACTTCTCTTGTCGGGAGGGACAACCCTTGTCAGGAGGGGACAACCCTTGTCAGGAGGAGACTACCCTTGTCAGGAGGAGACTTCTCTTGTCTTGAGACTACCCTTGTCAGGAGGAGACTACCCTTGTCTGGAGGGACAACCTTGGTCTTGTGCACAAAAACTCAATAGAGATATAAAAGCAAATAACATATACCATTTATAAAATGCCTTCAAACTATTTACAAATAAACTGTTACTATGGTTACACATGTATATATATTGCACATTTCAACAAATAACAATGATTTGTCATAACTTGATAAAATAAAAAGCTAACAGACTACCGACAAACTGGATAACACCGTGTTTTAATAGATCTAATGGGGCATACCTCCAACAGGAAAACTTGTGATCTTTGTAAATGGAGCTTAAATTGGAATAAAAATATCATAACCTACAGTTAAAAGAAAATTTTCATAAAGTAACTTTAGTTTTGTAGATTTATCAGCAGGATCTGCAATGTATTGGTTAGATCATAGAAAAAAATTGTAATCTGTGTAAAAGTTGTACAAAGTTTGAAAAAATTGTATTAGGTTTAGCAAGAGTAAAAAGAAAAAATTTTACCTTTAAAATGGAAATTAATATTAAAATTAAAAACATCTTTTTACAATAAAAATATCTGAAACAACATCAACAAAACATCTACACAACCATTATATTATTTATAGAACTTTTACCGGTATATTTAACAAGTTACAAAAAAAAAATTTGTGTCAGTATTTAATAAACCAACAACTACCTAAACCAATTTTATCCAGATTATTTTTTTTTCATGTCTGTTGCGTATTTCAGGGTAATTTATTTTCATGATTGTCAAGTTCATTTCTGGTAAATGTGACAATGAAATTAACAAAGTTTGTGGTGATTTATCTTCATTTTACCATGAGTATGAAGTAAAAATAAGTACTGAACATTATAGGGTTGATAACTTGTTGTCACCCAAAAACTGGGACAAATAACTGGTATACTGAATTTTAATTCTATTGTCAAATTTTTCAGCTTTTGTGACGACGTGAGGATACAGAATCATTATCTGTACCAATCCTGGACATACAACTGCTAAATACTAGTTGATTAAGACAAGGTAATCTTTTTTTTAATAAGTGGAATCGTAGACACAGACTTATACTTGTACCTAATTAATGATTAACAACAGGGACTACATTCTTACGATAGTAATGTTGAAAGACAGAATTGTAATAAATAGATCTTGGTATGTAGACCAGACTTCAACACTGAACAACAAACATTCTTCAAACACTCCACACAACAACATTGTACTGTCACTTAGATTATTGGTTTGTGACACTTCTTAATCGTTCCTCAGTCAAATGGTTCATACGACACTCAGCCTCCATATTTACTCTGACAAATGGTTCCTAACACACTCTGACAACATATAAGCAGAAGCTTTCAATAAAAATTTCATTTGATAAAAATGTTTCAATGAATACAATTCCTTCAATCCCATGATCCTTTCTTTTGCTATGGAGTGGACCAAGTCGGCTCGCTCTTGCTCTAGCCAGATTGATAGTTTTGGTTCTATATTGCTTTCCCTTTGAAGGTCACCTTTATAAAAAGAATCTTTTGGTCCCCATAATAAAAATTCTATATAGCACCGAACTTGAGCTAGCGATTCTATTTTTCGTGATTGTAACATTTTACCAATTTTAAAAATGCCCATATGAAATTTGCCTCCTTGTGAGTTGGCACGGTGGTTTAAGTTTTCGGCTAAATATTTTTCCATGTAAGCACATATAGACTCCACTTGTGAGTTGTCATGTGACATCTGGTGTGGCAAGAATGCAATAGTGTTCCCATGGCAACGTGCTCCAGGAGCAATAACAAAAACATCTCTGAAATTAGCCTCACCCAATGAAAATCCATGTTCTAGACAATGAGAAATAGCACTCAAAATTTGCAACACGTAAAACAACAAAATCTCTAAATGCTCCTCGGAAGGCGTCATAGAATCGTATATTTTCTCCAAGGAGGCTAAATGGTTGTTCATGTTGTCTGTAATATCAAACTGTCCAGTAGCAATAAAACACTTTGCTGAGTCAGATTGTTTGTTGGCGTACTGTAACAGCTGGTTTGTTTTTATGAAATCGTCAGTTAAGTAGGAATGAGGCACCATGTCAGAGAAAACAACGCTGGGATGTAACAAGCTAGGATGTTCCACAACGCTGATGTCTGGGCGAGAATGTAGCAGCTGAAACAGAAATAAAATCAAAATGAAGTAAGTTTGTTTGTTTGTTTGAATGATGTTTACTTTTTTTAGCAGTATTATGGGGTTCAGCTTTTATTGGTGGAAGAAGCCGGAGTGCCCGGAGAAAACCCCAACCTTCCATAGGATAACTAGCAATCCTTGTCCATTAAGATAAGAGTCGAGTACACCCTGACCACAGTGATACTCGAATCCCCAACCTCAGTGATGACAGACCCAATGATAAATAGTAAACGAAGTACCTTAATCACTCGGCCAACAAGGGCATTAATGAATTCCCCTTTCAAGTTTTTCAGTGACTGACTTAATTTGTAGTAAGATAGTAAGACGCCATCTTATTAACAGTGACTTCAACTTTGACCTCGTGTATAATACTTACACATTCATGATCTTTAAAGCAAAAAGGGAAAATAAATTGTTGTATGATTGTCAAGTCCATAGCAACACAAATGAAATGTTAAAATTTGTGAACAACTCTCTAATTGAAACCCCCCTTCTCTCACTTCCCAATTTTCAAAATATTTGGGTCGAAAACTGTGGAAGGAGTTGAAAACAAGTTCAGTTTTATGCACATTTTCTGATAAAATTATGAATTTCCCATGTGTTTAAAGTGTTTGCAATCTGGATTGAAAAATGTAGGAGTTGATAACACACAATAGTTACCATTTTCTGAAAAATTACTATGTTCCCAAGTCTGGAAAATGTGAAAAAATCCTCAAACAAGTCAATAATAGCACATTAACAACTTCAACACATGTGCTGAAGGTTCAGAGGACTGGGCTGAAAACTGTAGGAAAGCTCATCATATTTCATTCAGTGGTATATGTGGAAATGAGGATAAATGATGGGTATTCCACCATTTTTTAAGGACTGGGAAAAACTTAATATCATTCCGATAAAAATGTAAAATATTATGTGCACAATAACACTTTGAAAGATTCTATGAAATTTTCTTCAAACAGTAGCATAGTTTCGGATGTGAGATAGGTAACCCTAAGAGTAAAATGAACAGACACCTCCATCACTATATTACTGCCCCTGCCTAAATCCACACTAGATTTAGCAAATGTCAAAAATTTGTCTAATTTTTTTTCTAAGTTTAACTGAGGTAAACACAAACTATGAAATATATCACTAAGATACCGTATAAGTGGTTTTTTTCGGGTGGGGAAATTTTAGAGCTTTTGTTAAAAAACCGTGTGACTTTATTTTGGCGTAATGTAATTTTCGCGGTTCATAATCAGAAAAAACAACTCTTACCATTTGTCTTCATATTTCGTGAATTTTTATTTTCATATTCCAACTTTTACCACAAATAAAGTGAAAATTTAATCACTGCAAAAAATACCATTTATAAGGTACTAGTAAGTTTGAAAAACATCATCCTTCCAGTAACATAAAAATGCCTAGAGTTGTCTCCCTTAGACCATAGCTTAATTAACAGTATTAAAACTGTCATTGAAGTGTTTTACTGTTTCTCCCTGTTTTCTTACATATTTTAGTGAACACTATGATGAATATATTGTAATCCCCCATAGGACAACTTAGCAGACCTTTTCTGTTCCTTAGTTGTATTTCACTTTAAATAATTGCTGTTTTTTTTCAGAAGTTATCTGTTTCAACCCTTTCTGTATTGTAGTTTTCAAACCTGACCTACTCCCTCACAAGGTGAATTAAAAAGAAAAAAAAACAAGGATCACCACTGCATTAGCAATTTATTATATGTTTTTACCATCATTGGGAACAATAAAAATGATAAAAACTATAAAATTTTTAATGTAAATTAAAAACAAAAGTAACATCAGATGCTGTTATAATTCTATCTATATTGTATGTATGTGCTACCAGAACTTATATAGGAACTTAATTATTAATGAGTCTATCTATATTGTATGTATGTGCAACCAGAACTTATATAGGAACTTAATTATTAATGAGTCTATCTATATTGTATGTATGTGCAACCAGAACTTATATAGGAACTTAATTATAAATGAGTCCCATTCTATCTATATTGTATGTATGTGCTACCAGAACTTATATAGGAACTTAATTATTAATGAGTCTATCTATATTGTATGTATGTGCAACCAGAACTTATATAGGAACTTAATTATTAATGAGTCCCGTTCTATCTATATTGTATGTATGTGAAACCAGAACTTATATAAGAACTTAATTATTAATGAGTCCCATTCTATATTGTATGTATGTGCAACCAGAACTTATATAGGGACTTAATTATTAATGAGTCTATCTATATTGTATGTATGTGCAACCAGAACTTATATAAGAACTTAATTATTAATGAGTCTATCTATATTGTATGTATGTGCTACCAGAACTTATATAGGAACTTAATTATTAATGAGTCTATCTATATTGTATGTATGTGCAACCAGAACTTATATAAGAACTTAATTATTAATGAGTCTATCTATATTGTATGTATGTGCAACCAGAACTTATATAGGAACTTAATTATTAATGAGTCTATCTATATTGTATGTATGTGCAACCAGAACTTATATAGGAACTTAATTATTAATGAGTCTATCTATATTGTATGTATGTGCTACCAGAACTTATATAGGGACTTAATTATTAATGAGTCCCATTCTATCTATATTGTATGTATGTGCTACCAGAACTTATATAGGAACTTAATTATTAATGAGTCTATCTATATTGTATGTATGTGCAACCAGAACTTATATAGGAACTTAATTATTAATGAGTCTATCTATATTGTATGTATGTGCTACCAGAACTTATATAGGAACTTAATTATTAATGAGTCTATCTATATTGTATGTATGTGCAACCAGAACTTATATAAGAACTTAATTATTAATGAGTCTATCTATATTGTATGTATGTGCAACCAGAACTTATATAGGAACTTAATTATTAATGAGTCTATCTATATTGTATGTATGTGCAACCAGAACTTATATAGGAACTTAATTATTAATGAGTCCCATTCTATCTATATTGTATGTATGTGCTACCAGAACTTATATAGGAACTTAATTATTAATGAGTCTATCTATATTGTATGTATGTGCAACCAGAACTTATATAGGAACTTAATTATTAATGAGTCTATCTATATTGTATGTATGTGCAACCAGAACTTCTTTAAGAACTTAATTATTAATGAGTCTATCTATATTGTATGTATGTGCAACCAGAACTTATATAGGAACTTAATTATTAATGAGTCTATCTATATTGTATGTATGTGCAACCAGAACTTATATAGGAACTTAATTATTAATGAGTCTATCTATATTGTATGTATGTGCAACCAGAACTTATATAAGAACTTAATTATTAATGAGTCTATCTATATTGTATGTATGTGCAACCAGAACTTATATAGGAACTTAATTATTAATGAGTCTATCTATATTGTATGTATGTGCAACCAGAACTTATATAGGAACTTAATTATTAATGAGTCTATCTATATTGTATGTATGTGCAACCAGAACTTATATAGGAACTTAATTATTAATGAGTCTATCTATATTGTATGTATGTGCAACCAGAACTTATATAGGAACTTAATTATTAATGAGTCTATCTATATTGTATGTATGTGCAACCAGAACTTATATAGGAACTTAATTATTAATGAGTCTATCTATATTGTATGTATGTGCAACCAGAACTTCTTTAAGAACTTAATTATTAATGAGTCTATCTATATTGTATGTATGTGCAACCAGAACTTATATAGGAACTTAATTATTAATGAGTCTATCTATATTGTATGTATGTGCAACCAGAACTTATATAGGAACTTAATTATTAATGAGTCTATCTATATTGTATGTATGTGCAACCAGAACTTATATAGGAACTTAATTATTAATGAGTCTATCTATATTGTATGTATGTGCAACCAGAACTTATATAGGAACTTAATTATTAATGAGTCTATCTATATTGTATGTATGTGCTACCAGAACTTATATAGGGACTTAATTATTAATGAGTCCCATTCTATCTATATTGTATGTATGTGCTACCAGAACTTATATAGGAACTTAATTATTAATGAGTCTATCTATATTGTATGTATGTACAACCAGAACTTATATAGGGACTTAATTATTAATGAGTCTATCTATATTGTATGTATGTACAACCAGAACTTGTATAGGAACTTAATTATTAATGAGTCTATCTATATTGTATGTATGTGCAACCAGAACTTATACAGGAACTTAATTATTAATGAGTCCCATTCTATCTATATTGTATGTATGTGCAACCAGAACTTATATAGGAACTTAATTATTAATGAGTCCCGTTCTATCTATATTGTATGTATGTGCAACCAGAACTTATATAAGAACTTAATTATTAATGAGTCCCATTCTATATTGTATGTATGTGCAACCAGAACTTATATAGGGACTTAATTATTAATGAGTCCCAAGATACACAGTTGACAGGATAAGTGGATCTGGCCCATACCATAGACCCGTAAACTAATAAATCCATATTGTCCAGATAACCGACTATTAGACATATACCTACCGTTTGGGCTTTTTAAGGATTTTACAGCTTTTATTAGGAATTTTAGGGCTTGTAAACAATAAGGAAAATTAGGAAATACTTACACATTCATGATCTTTAAAGCAAAAAGGGAAAATAAATTGTTGTATGATTGTCAAGTCCATAGCAACACAAATGAAATGTTAAAATTTGTGAACAACTCTCTAATTGAAACCCCCCTTCTCTCACTTCCCAATTTTCAAAATATTTGGGTCGAAAACTGTGGAAGGAGTTGAAAACAAGTTCAGTTTTATGCACATTTTCTGATAAAATTATGAATTTCCCATGTGTTTAAAGTGTTTGCAATCTGGATTGAAAAATGTAGGAGTTGATAACACACAATAGTTACCATTTTCTGAAAAATTACTATGTTCCCAAGTCTGGAAAATGTGAAAAAATCCTCAAACAAGTCAATAATAGCACATTAACAACTTCAACACATGTGCTGAAGGTTCAGAGGACTGGGCTGAAAACTGTAGGAAAGCTCATCATATTTCATTCAGTGGTATATGTGGAAATGAGGATAAATGATGGGTATTCCACCATTTTTTAAGGACTGGGAAAAACTTAATATCATTCCGATAAAAATGTAAAATATTATGTGCACAATAACACTTTGAAAGATTCTATGAAATTTTCTTCAAACAGTAGCATAGTTTCGGATGTGAGATAGGTAACCCTAAGAGTAAAATGAACAGACACCTCCATCACTATATTACTGCCCCTGCCTAAATCCACACTAGATTTAGCAAATGTCAAAAATTTGTCTAATTTTTTTTCTAAGTTTAACTGAGGTAAACACAAACTATGAAATATATCACTAAGATACCGTATAAGTGTTTTTTTTCGGGTGGGGAAATTTTAGAGCTTTTGTTAAAAAACCGTGTGACTTTATTTTGGCGTAATGTAATTTTCGCGGTTCATAATCAGAAAAAACAACTCTTACCATTTGTCTTCATATTTCGTGAATTTTTATTTTCATATTCCAACTTTTACCACAAATAAAGTGAAAATTTAATCACTGCAAAAAATACCATTTATAAGGTACTAGTAAGTTTGAAAAACATCATCCTTCCAGTAACATAAAAATGCCTAGAGTTGTCTCCCTTAGACCATAGCTTAAATAACAGTATTAAAACTGTCATTGAAGTGTTTTACTGTTTCTCCCTGTTTTCTTACATATTTTAGTGAACACTATGATGAAAAAATTGTAATCCCCCATAGGACAACTTAGCAGACCTTTTCTGTTCCTTAGTTGTATTTCACTTTAAATAATTGCTGTTTTTTTTCAGAAGTTATCTGTTTCAACCCTTTCTGTATTGTAGTTTTCAAACCTGACCTACTCCCTCACAAGGTGAATTAAAAAGAAAAAAAAACAAGGATCACCACTGCATTAGCAATTTATTATATGTTTTTACCATCATTGGGAACAATAAAAATGATAAAAACTATAAAATTTTTAATGTAAATTAAAAACAAAAGTAACATCAGATGCTGTTATAATTCTATCTATATTGTATGTATGTGCTACCAGAACTTATATAGGAACTTAATTATTAATGAGTCTATCTATATTGTATGTATGTGCAACCAGAACTTATGTAGGAACTTAATTATTAATGAGTCTATATTGTATGTATGTGCAACCAGAACTTATATAGGAACTTAATTATTAATGAGTCTATCTATATTGTATGTATGTGCAACCAGAACTTATATAGGAACTTAATTATTAATGAGTCCCATTCTATCTATATTGTATGTATGTGCTACCAGAACTTATATAGGAACTTAATTATTAATGAGTCTATCTATATTGTATGTATGTGCAACCAGAACTTGTATAGGGACTTAATTATTAATGAGTCTATCTATATTGTATGTATGTGCAACCAGAACTTATATAGGAACTTAATTATTAATGAGTCTATCTATATTGTATGTATGTGCAACCAGAACTTATATAGGAACTTAATTATTAATGAGTCCCATTCTATCTATATTGTATGTATGTGCAACCAGAACTTATATAGGAACTTAATTATTAATGAGTCCCGTTCTATCTATATTGTATGTATGTGCAACCAGAACTTATATAAGAACTTAATTATTAATGAGTCCCATTCTATATTGTATGTATGTGCAACCAGAACTTATATAGGGACTTAATTATTAATGAGTCCCAAGATACACAGTTGACAGGATAAGTGGATCTGGCCCATACCATAGACCCGTAAACTAATAAATCCATATTGTCCAGATAACCGACTATTAGACATATACCTACCGTTTGGGCTTTTTAAGGATTTTACAGCTTTTATTAGGAATTTTAGGGCTTGTAAACAATAAGGAAAATCAGGAAAATAAGGCCCTGCTTGAAAGCCTGACCTGGACCAGAACTAGTACATTATGACTTACCATCAGTTGACAACTGCATTGGTTAGTCCTTAACTTGGCGTTGTAAACAATACACCTCTCTGATCTGTGGACTGGTTTACCATATATGTCAAAATCCCGCCATTTCAGGGGACCAGCTGCTCCAGTCAAATTGAAGTTAACACTATCTTTCTTAAATTCCTTTTCATAATGAGTATATATTTCCCTTAGTGTTTGTAAATTTGCTGATGTTAGCAGATTCACTGTTTCTCGAAGTTGTGACTCGTTTAAGGACATTCCAATTGAAGGTCGGTTCATTGCAATGTATGGTTGTTCAAATACAGAACTGTCAATGGGTTTTGGTCGTTTTCGTGGAATTGGTCGTGGACGGTTTAATGATCCAGAAGTTGACGAAGTGTCTGATTCTGTGAAGGATGAAGATGGCGACACTGTAACATTCCGTGTAATATAATTTTGTAATTCCGTTACATCAGTTTTCATGGATTCAGCATCATAATCATCGTCCATCTGATCTTTTTCATTTCCATTTATTTCCTCATAAATTGGCTGTGAGGCCAATATAACATTTCTACCTTCATTGACAGGAGAGTTCTCTTTCAGCTGTTTAACAGCACTTTTAGTCACATCTTCATTTCCTGTTTTTGAGGAATGATGGGAATGATTAGTCCTAACAGGCTCTAAGTAGCCTTCTGAAGTCAGTGGAAGATCTTCAACAGTTTTTTCTGATAATGGATCATATGTATGAGTTTTAGTTTCAGAGTTATCTCCCTTGCCAGGTGGAGGAGGAGGAGCCTCTTTTGGCACAATGGGTTCATAGAGGTTATCTAGTGATCCAAGGGGAGAGAAATCTGGCCATTCATCATATTTATCATTTGTTGACCCTGATGAAGTTGAGCCACCTGCAAAAATGAAAGGTATTTTAAGTTTTGACAAATTATTAAATGCCCTGTTCATCAATTTGCTTTTATAACCATTGTTAAAATGTATTCCATATTAATCTTCATACTTGCTTAATATGAATAATCTCTTATGCTAAAGTTAAGCAGTTACTGATAACACTATCACGATTCTAGCTATTTAATGTCGGAAAATCCACTCTAATGACTGTCCACACAACCTTAGCAACTAAAACAAAATTGTTTGTTTGTTTGAATGGTGTTTAACGCCACTTTCAGCAATTGTTCAGCTATACCATGGCATCAAGTTTTAATTGTGGAAGATGGAATAACCCAGAGAAAACTCCCTTCTGGCAATCCTTGTCAATTCAGATAGGAGTCGAGTACACCCTGCCCCCATGAGACTGGAACTGCAACCTCATTGTTGACAGACCAGTTGATCAATAGAAGTCTACTTCTTTTAATGTTACTAGACAAACTACCTTAACCACTAGGCCACCTAGGCCCCAAAACAAAATACACATGACATACATGTATCTTAGTGGCAATCATAGTGTCCACTTACTCACCTGTATATCGCTGAACAGGTACTTGCTGGACGTAACTCATTCATTGTTTGAATAATACAAAAAGAAAGGACATAAAATACTGACTTGGAACAGTCAGCATATGTGAGCATCACATGACATTACTTCTGAGCTACCTAACAGTGCCTCTGTACACCACTGGTCACATGACATTACTTCTGAGCTACCTAACAGTGCCTCTGTACTCCACTGGTCACATGACATTACTTCTGAGCTACCTAACAGTGCCTCTGTACACCACTGGTCACATGACATTACTTCTGAGCTACCTAACAGTGCCTCTGTACACCACTGGTCACATGACATTACTTCTGAACTACCTAACAGTGCCTCTGTACACAACTGGTCACATGACATTACTTTAGAGCTACCAAACAGTGCCTCTGTACTCCACTGGTCACATGACAAGTTCTGAGCTACCTAACAGTGCCTCTGTACACCACTGGTCACATGACATTACTTCTGAGCTACCTAACAGTGCCTCTGTACTCCACTGGTCACATGACATTACTTCTGAGCTACCTAACAGTGCCTCTGTACACCACTGGTCACATGACATTAGTTCTGAGCTACCTAACAGTGCCTCTGTACACCACTGGTCACATGACATTACTTCTGAGCTACCTAACAGTGCCTCTGTACACCACTGGTCACATGACATTACTTCTGAACTACCTAACAGTGCCTCTGTACACCACTGGTCACATGACATTACTTCTGAGCTACCTAACAGTGCCTCTGTACACCACTGGTCACATGACATTACTTCTCAACTACCTAACAGTGCCTCTGTACTCCACTGGTTACATGACATTACTTCTGAGCTACCTAACAGTGCCTCTGTACTCCACTGGTCACATGACATTACTTCTGAGCTACCTAACAGTGCCTCTGTACACCACTGGTCACATGACATTACTTCTGAGCTACCTAACAGTGCCTCTGTACTCCACTGGTCACATGACATTACTTCTGAGCTACCTAACAGTGCCTCTGTACACCACTGGTCACATGACATTACTTCTGAGCTACCTAACAGTGCCTCTGTACACCACTGGTCACATGACATTACTTCTGAGCTACCTAACAGTGCCTCTGTACACCACTGGTCACATGACATTACTTCTGAGCTACCTAACAGTGCCTCTGTACACCACTGGTCACATGATGTCTTGCTCTCTCGTGTTGGTGATGTCGCATGAATATCATATCAACAGAGAGTTTCAGAGATAGCGAAATTTCTGTTTGAAATTTGTCTTGCTATTCTTAAACAAAACACTTAATTTTTGTCCATTTAAAATTTAGTTTTGAGTCTACTTTTAAAGCAATTTTGTGCTCTTCTTCAATATTTTCTTCTGATAGCTCAGCTACCATCTAATATTGCTTTGTTCATATGGATCATGTGACTTTTCTCCACCCATGCATGTTACGGTATAGCTGGCATTTACAATGCTAGCTATACAATGGCTAATCATTCTGTACATTATTTTTGTATTAATTACGGCCTGAAATGACTGTACTACTGATGGCTTCTTTGACTGTACTACTGATGGCTTCTTTGACTGTACTACTGATGGCTTCTTTGACTGTACTACTGATGGCTTCTTTGACTGTACTACTGATGGCTTCTTTGACTGTACTACTGATGGCTTCTTTGACTGTACTACTGATGGCTTCTTTGACTGTACTACTGACGGCTTCTTTGACTGTACTACTGATGGCTTCTTTGACTGTACTATTGATGGCTTCTTTGACTGTACTACTGATGGCTTCTTTCTTTAAATGGTTTTTAATGCCACTTACAGCAATTTTTCAGCTATATCATGGCATCCAGTTTTTTTTTAGGAGGAAGCCAGAAAACCTGGAGAAAACCACCAATGTTAGGTAGGAAAACTGGCAATCCTTGTCAACTAAGATTGGAGCCAGGCACACCCTGCCCGCAGACTTGAAGCCACAACTTCAGACCACATGATCAATAGTAGACGAACTACCTACTACTATTGAATATTTACAAATTAAATACATTAATGGACCTACCTGACACCAAGGAATGGTCTTCTCCTATTGTAATAGTATTTCTCCTGCTGACAGGGAATGTATTCCCACATGGATCTGTGATCATCTGTAACAATATTACAAAATGTTACTGAAACAACAAGAGTTACCTGCCTTGTAAAGAATTCCACATGGATCTGTGATCATCTGTAACAATATTAAAAAATGGCAAATATACATGCACTAACATGACTAATGCAGAATTGTCTTTTTGGAAACAGAGTTACCTCCCTTGTACAGTATTCTTCAATATACACATTGCATACATGAATGTTAAAAAGCCCAGCTATGATCAAAAAGTACACTACTAGTATATCACAAGTGGATCACATCTACAGTGGATGTATCCTAATCAGGATATTTTTCTGGCTACAAAATAAAATGTCACAGTTGATATGACATCGGCGGAATTATATATACATGTTGAGAAACCCTACAGACATGAAGACTCAAATGGATGTGTCAGCCCTACAACACATACATGTACACTTGAGATCTGCTGACGTATTCCCTGCTGTAGTAGCAGATAATACATTAACCATTTTGGTTCTACAGGCAATTATATAGATCCCTACATATTGGGGCACGAGCAATAGTAACTGAGCTTCGATGACTGATGGTTATTGAGGTAAAACTCAAATAGGAGCTGAATTGTTTGTTTGGTGTGTAATGATACTTTCAGCAATTTTTCAGCTATATCATTGTGTCTAGTTTTTATCTGGGAAGGAAGTATAGAACCCAGCAAAAACCAGTGAACATCGGAAAACTGTTAATGTTGGACTAGAGCACACCCTGCCTTTAGCTGGTCCCCACCCTTAAACCTTGATGGGCATGTTATCAACAGTAGATGATTGTCATCCTTATAAACCTTGCCATCGAAGCTTGACAAAATGTAAAACTACTTACAACTGGTCCAGAGATGTCCGACAGGTCTATTTTTCTGGGCTGCAATTCACTGCCCTGTGAAGAGTTCTCACTAACAGATTTAGTCCTTTTTACACTGGACTGAGGTCTAGATGGTGCTTTAGACTTCCTATTTAGTTTTCCGAGAAAGCTTCGTCTACTTTGAGCTTTATTAGGTAACTCTATTTTTTCCACCTGTTTGACTTCCTGTTGATCACAGTTCTCCCCCTTTACTTCCTGTATAGTTTCTATGGCCGTATTGTCATCCTTTAGCGAGCATATTGATGTTGTCATCGGTGATGGCGGAGGTGGTCCTAGTGCAGATTTACGATCCTTAACTGAAGAATTATCATCTTTAATTGAAGTTGTTGATGTTGTCATTGGTGATGGAGGAGGGGGCCCCAGAGAGGATTTGCGATCTATAGTGTTTTTAGGTGAGGAACTTTCAGACAAACTTCTGGACATTGGCTTTGGAGAAACATCTGATTTAGCACCATTTTTTTGGTCACTTCTCGGTAATGTACCATCTAGACTAGTTTTCGGTGAAGAACTAACTTTTGATTGATCAATATTTTTACTAAGTCTCATTTCAAGTTCTTTTGTAAACAAAGAATTTCTATTTTCAGGTCCTGGCACAGCTATGACAGCAGGCCTAGATGGAGCTGTTGTCCTTTTTGGACTCTTTGCACGGCGTCGATTTGTGACCTCTTCGTTATTATGCTTTGGACTGCTTTCATCAAAGTTACTCAAACTACTTTCGCTGGTTTTTCTACTCTGACGAGGAGAATTTTTACTGCTGTCGGTTGATAGCTGTGGACTAACAGTGGGCTTGTTAGGATTTGGTGGTGGTTTTGGTCTGGCCTGTGGCCTAGGCGGAGGGGCAGTCTGAGGTTTTACAACTGGTTTTTTTTCTTTATTTGGTTGTTCTGTTACTGTTTTTAACTCCTTCCTGTCAGTTTTTGGAGAATTTGTATGAACTTTATGGTTTTCATCACTCTCCTTTGATTCAGTCAATGATTCAGACATGTACACAATGATACTAGTTCTTGGTCCACGGGGGTTTGTTGGTACCGGTTTAGCTTGCTGGGATTTAGATTTATCTGGTTTCTGTTCAGTACTTTCCAGGGACTGCTCAGTAGAGCCTTTCTTCTGTTCACCACTGCTTCCTGTTTTAGAGTCATCACTTCCTGCTGACAGAGCACTTTCTGCTGATGATGTTGAAACACTAGAAACTTCTGAAGACTTTGACAAATTGGATTCACTGTTGACTAGATTCTGATCAGAGGTATTATCAACAAGATCTCGACCGCGTTTTAGAATATTGCGAAAAAAACCTGAAATGCCACGCTTTTGTTTGCCCTCAGTCTTTGGTTTAGAGGTTTCTGGGATTTCTTCGAACACATTGGTTGAACGCTTAGGAGACAGAGGTTTTTCTTGTCCATGGTCTATAATAGCTTTACCAACTGTCACCATTCCAAATTTCGGTTCCTTAAGATTCTGATCCGACAATGAACTCCTTTTTAATGACGAATCATCCGAGTCTTGTCTATCAACTTTTGATTGGCTAACAGGAGATTGAACAGTTTTTGATTGGTCATTCTGAACAGGAGATGTTTTTGATTGGTTGCCAGAAACAGGTGGAGGAGGGGGTGAAGTGGGAGGTTTGGGAGCAGGCTTTTTCTTCTGTTTTTTAATTATATTAGCAAGAGTGGCATTGAATTCTTTAGTTGATTTTATACTTCCTTTCAATGCTTGGATGTCTTCAGCACGTATCGTTGGTGGGCCACTGCTGTTTTTGTCTCTAGTTAATTTAATTGGAAGGTCCGGAAAAATTTCATGATCTTCAATCCCACGAAATGAATCACTGTCACTATATTTAGCAAGAATATCATTGAGCATGTCAACTAACTGCAAACCAGCTGTTGATGAATCCAAGTCTAAATCGTCAAGGAAACCATCGAAAAAATCCTCTTCTGGATTGAAATCCTCATCTTTATTCTCATCCTTATCCACAGACTCCTCTGGCTGTGAAGAGGTTGTCTGAACATCCTCAAATTTAGAATATAACACTTCATTAATATCCAACAGTTTATACGGAGTTGATGATTCATTGTCACTATCATTTATCGCCTCATTTTTTACCTCCCCTGATCCAACTGACGACACAGAATTTAATTTATTCCTGGTCATGTTTGAGCTCAGATCATCATCATCAAAAACATTGTCAATATAGCTCTTTTTTGATGATTTTGATCTCAGTGGAAATGTTCCGTACTGTTTTGGAACAATAGCATCACAGTCTTTCAGATCTTTGAATCTGTCTGCTTTCCAAAGTGACAGAATTTTAATATCTTCAAACTCTCTACTGGAGTTTCTCCCTAATTCAACTGGTTTAGAACCATCGTTAGTGAGGTTTTTCACATCAGAATTCCAAATTGTATTTTCAAGTGCTAACAAAACAAAAGATCTTTCTTCCTCAGTAAATGTTAATTCTTCCACTACCGAGCCGCTGTCTAAAGTATTCTCACTTTCTTCATCTGAATATAAATTTGTAATTCCACCATCATATCCAATTACATCAGGATCATCATTAACAAACTGTACAGATATTCCTTCTTTTGAGAAAGAATTACTTCCCTTTAAAGAACTCTTTAATCTAATTTGGGAATTTTTCAAATTTTCAAAACTTTCATTTTTGCTGATACTTTTATCATCAATAGAATTTTCATTACTTCCAAACGTTTTAATGATCACTGATGTTCGCTTTTTAGGAACAGGAGAATTTGCTTTTACTGCTGTTTCAGAGTGTTCTGCCCTTGATCGCTGACAGTTTGAACACAGATCTTTCCTCCAAGCATTCTGGGTAAAATCCGAACATGCGACGGACATTACGCTTTCAACTTGCAGCACCATTTAGACATTGTAACACCTGAAATTAAAAACAGAGAAAACAATATAAATGTTCATTTGACTTAACTATACTTAGTGTCAAACATGTAAACAAAATGGCAGCCATAAAAACAGAAAGCAAGTGCCCATAATGAATCTGTGCCCTTTTATACAGGTTAAATTACACAACCCTTAGGGACCCACCATTTAACTTGTAGGGGGGTCTTGGTTTTTTCCTAAAGAAATATTTTGAAAATGATTTTTGATGAAAAAAATATTTTGGAAGCAGAGGGTAAGAAAAAAAATATTCTGAAGAAGGATTTCTGCTATATAAAATAATGCTAACAATGAAAAATAATATTCTGTCGCGACGCCTTCAAAAAATAAATAATTTTAACGCGCTTTGAGCTGAACAAAATTTTCTGCACCACGTAACCAAGGAGACAAATGGCACATCTATCAAGTTTCTGTTCCATTAGAACTCTGAATGTGAGGTTAATGTTGGTCAGACTACCCCTATTGATATATTAGATACTAACTCATTTCTAATAGTCTCATGAATGTTCTTATATATGTTTGTTTGTTTGACCTCCCATTCAGCAATTTTTCAGCTATATTAAAACTTAAACGTAGTAGGTGGACCATAAAATCTACCCATACTAGTACCTGTAGATCTATAATCCATCTACCCATACCTGTAGATCTATAATCCATCTACCCATACCTGTAGATCTATAATCCATCTACCCATACCTGTAGATCTATAATCCATCTACCCATACCTGTAGATCTATAATCCATCTACCCATACCTGTAGATCTATAATCCATCTACCCATACAAGTAGATCTATAATCCATCTACCCATACATGTAGATCTATAATCCATCTACCCATACATGTAGATCTATAATCCATCTACCCATACATGTAGATCTATAATCCATCTACCCATACATGTAGATCTATAATCCATCTACCCATACCTGTAGATCTATAATCCATCTACCCATACCTGTAGATCTATAATCCATCTACCCATACCTGACTGTAGATCTATAATCCATCTACCCATACCTGTAGATCTATAATCCATCTACCCATACCTGTAGATCTATAATCCATCTACCCATACCTGTAGATCTATAATCCATCTACCCATACATGTAGATCTATAATCCATCTACCCATACAAGTAGATCTATAATCCATCTACCCATACATGTAGATCTATAATCCATCTACCCATACATGTAGATCTATAATCCATCTACCCATACATGTAGATCTATAATCCATCTACCCATACATGTAGATCTATAATCCATCTACCCATACATGTAGATCTATAACAGATTTACAGCTCAGGGGAGAAATCAATTTCTGCTTCCTTTCAATGTTTTACCAAGTTGTGCAACCCTCATAATCTGATTTGAAATTTTCTTTAGCAAACACAAAAGAGGTTCACCAAATTAACACCATATCAAGTAGAATATTTTGTTTTGAAAGACTAGAACTTAATATACATTTAAAGCCTCAAACCTTTGAACATTATACTACAACCGCCCTACTGTTTACAGACAAATTTCCCTCCCATCTGTGCAGTTATAGATTCATTATAACTGTTTAATTAACATTCACAAACTACAGACTGTTATCACAGAAATAATTAATATCATGGTAATTTCTCCTAAAATCAATATCCAACACCCCTCTTGTCTTCAACATGGACTGTTCCAAGTTAGTAAATACTGTGAATGACATAAAAAATAAAAAGCAATCAATTATTCTTAATTAGGGTAATCAGGATTAAAATAGATTATCTAATAAAAAATCAATTAGACAATTACTGTAGATTATGACAACTTATGATGTTTGTAACACTACAAGTAATGACAATTAACAACTCAGGGTAATTGTAAAATTATAGCAATTTCCTATATTTTTCTCAATTTCCACATGAAGAAATAAATGCTATAAATGTTAGACTACTTTAAAATCTAATGTTTTCCTAAACACATGGTGTAGATGACCTTAGCGGAACATGGTATAATGTTTAGGAATATTGATAATAAATTAATCCTCTTCAAAACCTGAAATATTTGGTTTTCACACATTTTGGGGGTTTCAATGACACGTCTTGATTTGACATAACAAATGTCTCACATAGTAAACTTTGATGACATTTTAAATCCTAATCAGTTTAAGTTACTGGTATGTACATGAACCAGTGATGTACATGTTTTACTTGTACTTTCTTTCAATACGTAAGTTTATATTTTATCCTGCAATCAGTACATTTACTGTCCAATAAAGGTAGCCGAATAAATTTTTGCTTTATTCGGCAGTGCCGAATAAAATCTCCTGGTACCCTTGAGCTCACTTCTTACGACATTTAGTATTCTGTTCTGGTTTACGACGTTTGTGATGTCAGTATCACTAGAATACGCGCCGAAAATTTTAACTGAGAAATCGGCTAAAAGTGAATGTTTTTCAGTATTATAAAACGTATTTAAGGGTTGCAGGATAAAAACAATATTTGTATAGTGTCAAAAATATAAAATTTATTTGTACTCGCCGCGAAACAAGTTAGAAATGCTCGGCAGAGCCTCGCATTTCTACCCGTTTCTAAGGCTCGTACAAATAAATTATATATTTTCTGACACTGAACGAATATTGTACATATATACTTATATTGTATGCTGTTTTTTGTATAACGTCTTGATTTATAATGTTTAAATTTTCCGTCTTGTTGAAAGTACTCTTTAGATTTCATATTTGTTTTTCTGTATATTGTTTGTGCCAACTTTAAAAAAAATTATTTACTTTAATACTTAAAATAAACAATATTGTATATGGTTTCTTAAATAAAAGTTATTTTACCCTAATAAAGCAAAAAATCGCTTAAAGACAGAAATGGCCAGATTTCGTTAAAAATTAACTAAGTCGGTTAACAAGAAGTAGGTGAGCGACAGACCTGAAATCGAATCCCACGTTATTGGAGGCCATGCTGATGCTGCATACCAAATTTCAAGAGAATGTGATTAGAAGTTGCTAAGAAAACTGTTACACAAATTTTTTCCCCACCTACCGCCCACCCAACATTCACCATTTTAATACCCGGATTTTCAATCCATGAAATCCGGCCAATTACGGCAAAAAAATGACCCATAAACAAGTTATCTACCTAAAAAGATGCGTTCTGCACAAAAATGCATAAATCTGTTTTGTGATCAGATTTCAATGTAAAAAAGGAAATGAATAGCTGGGTATTTGTATGAAAGAAATAACATCTTTTTTAAATCCTATGTAGACCTATAGTGGTCTGCAGTACAAACACCTAAAGACAAAAAATATTACACAAAACACAATACATAAACATAATGAAACACAATCAAACATATTAATTCAAATTAAAGTCAGCAGTAATTAGAGTTCTTCCTTCCTCAGTTATAATGCCTGTCTGAAGAAAGCAGCAATTATTTGACTTCTTCAGGTGTTGAGAGGTTAGAATAATTGAATAATTATAATAACACAAATTAATTTTTAATGGAATCAAGTAAGTACTGCTGATGTGGGAACATTTAAATTGTCTTTAGATTATAAAAAAAGATTTAAAAAAAGGTTTTATAATGTGATAATAAAGAATTAAACACCTGTCATCCTCTAAGTCAGTTCTGATTCAGGGTACCACCAGAAATTAGAGTAGTGTTTACATAAAAATACCTTTTTCTACCCACTACCCCCCTCCCCCCCCCAAAAAAAAAAATAAATAAATACACACACAAACACACACACCAAGTTTTAAAATATAACATACTATATATAACACCGCCAGGTTTTTTTCAGGAAAGCCTACATCTATAACATAAACATGATAAAGCCTCTATAGTTTATATTTATCATTTTCATCCGTCTTTTAAATTTTTTATTATCTGAAATGCCATTTTACTAAAAACATAGAAATATTAATAACAAATAAAAACTGTTGAAAATAAACATGAAATGGGAGGTTTTATTAATAAAACTAAGGAAAAGCATGAAGAATTAGTAATCATTTCATTTAAGCGTAATTGTTAAACCCATTTTCCACCGCATGTTTTTTTCCTTACCACACAGACAAACACTGTTAAAATTAGACAGAAAATTAAACACTTCAGCAAAAAAAGTCTAATTCAAATTTTCCCAAGAAAGTTGGTAGCAACCATTTAACTTGGTAATTGAATTAAGTATCAATTACCAGTACATCTGTTTTATGTATCGGACTGTTACACATAATCTTTACATTAAGTTACCTTTTTTCATATCTGATACAAAACAACTTGTTTCCAAAGAATCAAATTCGTAAAATACACATTTTACAATGAACATTTAAAATTGTCCTTTATAATCACATCCATGATTCATAAATCAATCTATCTCACTAGGAGCTTCACAATATTCCTTCTGATGCTGATGCTAAAAGAGTTTCCATGCTCAAGACTCTTTTATTGCAGAAGTCCTGCAATTGATTAAATATGGCTTCTACTCAGAATGTTAAATCAATTGATTTTTTTTCAACATGATATGAACAAAAATATCAAACCTTTTTTAAACTGAGATCCTATTTTCATACTTCACAACGATCTGAAATCAATTTTTTGTCATTTAAATCTAGAAAAAAATCAGATGAAAAGTTGTCAATAAAGCAGACTGCTATATTTATCTAAATTGGATATTTCATTACATAACACACAATAGCACTTGGAATGACCTTGACATTGCATATTTATTTTTTTACTGACAAAGTTTATTTACTACTTTGATAAATCTATTCCTTTTTTTCATGAAAAAAAATATATAACTGCATCTTCTTCCAAATGGAGACCATAGACATTCTATTGACATTGTAAAAAAAATTTGAATCCTGTAATTTTAAATTTTTGTCATCTTAGGCCAGCTACAGTCTGGCAAATCAAACAATTGTCGAGGACTGTAAGAGCTACAGTTGTGAAGCTATATCATCTATAATGTTAAGGTATATCCTGGAATTCTGTATTCAGTCAAAGTTTGAGTATTGTCTGACAGAATATCTTCCACAAATAAGTTGTCTGAATACAATTTTATATCTGTCAGACAAAAAAATTGCCCTGTAAGACAAATGACATGCATGACCGAATATCAGGTTTTCAAATTTCCATGTCTGCCACAGGTGCCCTCTATGACATATAAAGAGGAAATAAACCAAGCGCAAATCTCACAATTAATCACTAAAGAACAGAACACCCAATCACCAAAAATAACAGAAACAACAGAACACCCAATCACCAAAAATAACAGAAACAAAAAACACAGTGCAATCAACCAATGTATGCAAAATAAAATTTAAATAGCACCACAGGGGCCTCGGTGGCCGAGTGGTCAAGGTAGATCGTCTACTATTGATCACGTGGTCTGTCAACACTGAGATTACGGGTTCGATTCTCACTGCAGGCATGGTGTACTCGACTCCAATCTTAATTGACAAGGATTGCCAGTTTTCCTACCACAGGTCGGGGGTTTTCTCCGGGTACTCCGGCTTCCTCCCCCAATAAAAACCGGACGCCATGATATAGCTGAAAAATTGCTGAAAGTGGCGTTAACTACCATCAAACAAACAAACAAACAATAGCACCACAAATTCTCATTTAAGGTGACCGACCAGTACCATATCAGAACAATCCACATATCAGAACTCTTTAGAAATTCCACATGGTTATATAATATTGGTGTTAGACAAGGAGATAATCTTAGTCCTTATCTATTTAATATTTTTCTAAATGACCTACCTACATATTTTGACAACACTTGTGACCAAATACAACTTGGATCCCACCCTCTAAGCATTCTAATGTATGCTGATGATGTTGTTCTTTTATCATCTTCTGAAAAAGGCCTTCAAAATTGTGTTGATAAGCTATTTAAATTTACATCTGACTGGAAATTAACTGTTAATACCAAAAAGACAAAAGTACTTGTTTTTAATAAAGCAGGACGTCAAAAAAATATCAAAATATCTATGGGAAATGAAACATTAGAGTGTGTACAAAATTATACTTATTTAGGAATCAATTTTTCAGCATCAAGTAGCTTTCAAAGAGCAAAGAAAGAGTTGCATAACAAGGGATTGAAAGCTCTTTTTAAATTAAGAAAAACATTTACACAAGAAATACCAAAACCTAATACTCTAATTCATATTTATAACCATACAATTCGACCAATCCTACTTTATGGCTCTGAAATATGGGGTTATATACCTGTGAAGAAACAAAAAAATATTGATAATTTCATCTCAAAAGAAATAGATAATTTAGTTTTAGAGAAAATCCATATGAAATTGTGTAAATTCTCTTTAGGAGTAAATACCAGAACCTCAAATATAGCTTGTAGAGGAGAGCTAGGTTCTCATCCCACATTGTTTTATATAATAATAAGTATGGTCAACTATTGGGTTCATCTTGTAAAAGAAATTGAACCCCAAAATATTATCTTATATGAGGCAATAAAAATGTCACAGGCCATAACCCATCCAAATAAAGAATCATGGATGGGTAATATAAAACAAATATTTAAATATTTAAATCTAGAATATATATTTGAACATCATTCAAATTTCAAATCAAACTTCATCAAAAGAAAAGTCAAAGATACTCTAAAAGCAAAATTTAATACAATTTGGACCAATGCTGTAGAAAAACCATCTGGGAATAATACCAGTTATGGGAACAAACTAAGAACCTATAGAAAATTCAAGTATATTTTTAAGTCTGAACCATACTTGAAATTAAACTCACAAACAGATAGAAAAATAATATCCAAATTCAGAACAAGTAGTCATGACCTCGAAATCGAAAAAGGAAGGTATAATGGCACAAAATCCGAAGATAGAATATGTCAAGTATGTAAAAATTCAGTTGAGGACGAGCTTCATTTTTTATTAAAATGCCGATCCCTTAAGGATGTACGTTCCCCTCATGTAAATAAATTAGCGTCCCATTTTCCGAACTTATCTAAACTTTCAGATGATATGAAGTTTATTTGGATCATGTCCTCTGAAGACTTAAGAGTAATATCAATTCTAAGTACATTGCTGAAATCTCTATTCGATAAACGAAACGAAATATTGAACAGAAAAATAGACTGAAATACAAATTAGAGTTATCATTCATTTATACTCAAAGTAAAAATATTATCTATTGAGTTTTCCCATGGTCACAGTGAGATATCTGGTCTAACAATGATTTGTATCTGCATGTATATATATATATGTGTATGTGTGTATATGTATGTTTGTGTATATATATGTATGTATATATGTATATATATGTCTGTGTGTGTGTATGTATATGTATGTATGTGTGTGTATGTATATGTGTGTTTAATTTGCATTTAGCTGTATTGTGCATCTTGTTCATTCAAATCAATCAAATCATATATGTTTATTATTTTCTTTGATTGTAAATCGCTCAGCATTTGGGCACCATTAATTGGTTTAATAAAATATCTTGTATCTTGTATCTTGTATGAAATCTATGCCAGAAAAAGATCAAATGATTAACTGTCATGACCCTTACTTATCATTTACACCAAACTATGTGTAAAAGACAGTACATATATGTAACTTGCAATTTTTCATAATTTTTTATCAATGCCAAAATTTAAACCACTCCACCAATTAATTCTTAAAATATTTGAACTCACCAACAAATTGTCATAAAATCCACATCAGTGAATCCACAGAACCGTCAACAGTTTAGAATCTTCTACATGAATAGGCGATTTTGTCTATTGATTTCTGTCTATTGAATTATGTATCTAAATATTTTATGCTCCACTAAACATTACCATCAATAAACAAAAGGCCATTTAAACTGTTCACACTTTACAAGTCAACAAAAATCTATAAATAGATTTGTAAAATCAATGGAATTTCTCCTCAATAATAACCACCCTGAAACAGGATATTTAAGGCTGGTTTGACAGAAGTGTTGCAAAACATAAACCATGAACTGAGAAGAGGGAAAAATAAAACCCCTTTAAAAAAGTAATGGATAAACAGTCACTATACATGTATAAATATTGTATTAAGTATTTGAGACTGTATACTGAACATTGTACTGTGGTACCATCTTAATATAAACCATTATAATTATTATTATAACTGGCCTATAGATAAAGTTTGTTAAAAGGGGGTGGTTCCCAATTTTTTAAAGGTTAGTTTTTCATTGAAAAGTATAACAATTTGTGAAACATAACAAAGTCATTGAGAACTGTTACACTATTATAATTATTATTATTATTATCACTGGTACAGATGAAGTTTGTTAAAATGGGCAATTCAATGTATTTTTAAGGGCAGTTCTTCATTGAACAGTATCAAAATTTGTGAAACTTTAAGGCAGGCATAATGACTGTTATGCTGTTATTATTATTATAAATACAACTTTTATTATATATTTTTTTAATTATTATTATCACTGGTTATCGTAAAGTTTGTTAAATAAAGGGGTTCCCAGTTTTTTTAAGTGCAGGTTTTCAATGAAAATAGAAGATTTAAGTAAACAATTTGTGGAACATATAACAGGTATAAAGCAGGCATTGTGAAGTAATACAGAACTGATAAAGGCAACAATTAGATAGACCTGCTAACACCCTCAAATAATACAAGCTTTCATTTAAATAAAAATGTTAAACAAACAATCCAGAGTGCTATTTATCATGTAATCAAACACTGATAATCAATTATCCTAACCAGGGGGTACCTGTTAATTTCAATACACATCCTTGGCAGCCATCAAACAGCTAACAAATCTACCCAGCGGTGAACTATCGAGGATTGATAGGGTATCACATGCTTATTCTAATTCCTGAAGATTAATTTTTGATTTATTTAAAGTTAATTTATGTTTAAATAAGTAAAGAATGCATGCGCATATTTGAAAAATTTGAATTGTGCATTTAGGAAATTCAAAAGTCATAAAGTATACAATGACTCTAACTGGAATGTTTTAATTTAATGTACTGTTATAAAATACCAAGGAATCAAACTCCAACAAACTCCTATTATCTATTATCCCCCCTTTTTGTAAAAAAGAAGAACAATATTTCAACCAACAATTTTAGTAGAAATTGCATCTGTCTAGTGAGCTTAATGATCAGCATGGACAGAATAGAAACTGACAGTTGTTTTTTGCTTGGTTTTTTTTTTTGAATGCTTTTTGTTTGTTTGTTTGAATGATGTTTAATGCCACTTTCAGCAATTTTTCAGCTATATCGTGGTGTCCAGTTTTTATTGGGGGAGGAAGCCGGAGTACCCGGAGAGAACCCCCGACCTTTGAATGCTTTTTAAAACCACTTTCAGCAATTTTTAAGCTATATGACAAGGGGCCACAACACCCATGATCTATGTTGTGTTCAGTACAGTTATCAGTCAGCTCTCAGAACATTATGTTGTTATCTTTTTACCACACACAATTTTTTCAGCATTAGAATGATTGACCTGTGGTTGACAGATGGCGCTGTTGACCAGTGGTATCTTATGGTAACGTCAATAAATCAGATTAGAGTCAGGTGCACATTTATAAAATTCAAACCATGGTACAAAATAAATCTCAGCAAGAAATGATAAGATCAACTGAGAACTGTAGATGAAACCATTTAAAGTACTCAATAACAAGTGTTTGTAAATAGCAAGGATTAACCAGACCTGAGAAACATTTACAGACAAAGACACACAACGCAAAACACAAAATACAAAGTAAATAGCCCACATTCTAAAATAAGCATGGAACCACTCAGGTGCTTAAGACCATTAGTCGACATCCAACAATAACCATGGTAACACTCAGGCCAAGCAGTACTAATTGGTAACCAGTGACATTACCATGGTGACTGTGCTGGTGGGTACATAAGAAATAAAATTCACTTTACCAACAGAGAGGATGAAAATCTACTATAACTGTGCTGTATTTGTTATTTATTGGTTATCCTAAGTGTACCTAGTACTGGAGATTTTGTTGAAATTAAACATTAATCTTACCTAACGATGAGTTTACCTTCATCTGTCACTGTCAATATCACACCTGGAAAAGATAAAAGGGAAGTTCAATTAGAACAAATTGTACACCTGGTTCAGGTATGCTAGATCAATCATAGACTGAGACAGAGGAAGGTCTAGTATAACATCTGAGGTTTACACACATCAAGGGAATTCCCCTTTCCTCATATTAACAAAAAATCAGTAGATAATGCAAATAAAATAATTATGCAACACAATTGTTTCTGTTTATGAGATCCCATCATACAGCTGAATTGAACCACTTCCTGTGAAGTTACTGATCAAAGCCAGAATCTTGACTACAACTGATTTTTTTATTTTGTGTTAGTAGAAAATTTGTTGTTAAAAACAAGTATGGATGTGCATCTACAGTAGCCATGCATAAAAGATAATTAATATATAGTGTTATGTCTGACATGCATGCAGTTCTTTGTCAAGTCAAAACTGAGATTAAAGTTCCAGTCTGACTGCTGGCAGGGTGTGCTAATTAAAATATGTTCTTCTGCCAAAGTCAACCCACTGGTGCCTCATACACTTAGTTATATAGGCACCAAAGTTGGTTTGTCTTGTGATAAAAAGTCCCTGAAACAGTTGTATGGCAAGCTCATACACTTAGTCTTATAGGCACCAAAGTTTGTCTTGGACCAAAAGGTCCATGTGATGCAGTTGCCTGGCTGACAAGCTCATACCATAACCATATGGACACCAAAGTTGGATTGCCTTGGGATAAACAGTCCCTGTGATACAGTTGTTTGGCTGACAAGCTCATACCCTGCTATATAGGCACAACAGTTTGTCTTGTGATAAAAAGTCCCTGTGATGCAGTTGTCTGGCTGACATTTAGTCCCTGTGATGCAGTTGTCTGGCTGACATTTAGTCCCTGTGATGCAGTTGTCTGGCTGACATTTAGTCCCTGTGATGCAGTTGTCTGGCTGACATTTAGTCCCTGTGATGCAGTTGTCTGGCTGACATTTAGCTCATACACAGCTATATATGCAAAAAAGTTGATCTGTCTTTGGCCAAAGTGTCCCTGTGATGCTGTTGTCCTGTCTTGGGCCAAAGTGTCCCTGTGATGCTATATGGTCATTAATGCTTCACTACAAGACATACCGGTATATTTATTCTGTGGTTCTGTACCCCCTCCAATCCCCCACCCCTCCCCTGCACACACCTCAAATCACATGAAAGGGGTTGGGTTTTAGCAAAGGTCCATGTTCATAAGTAGTTAATGGGGAAAATCTACACAAAGTCATTTAAATGCTAATTTGACATGTTTAAAAACACACAAATATAAAGATAATATGTCCCTTCCTTTAAACTGTAATGTTGTACTATACGGAAAAAATATTTAAACACAGATAAAACATAAAGTTTATTACTTTTTATAGTATCAATGTATAATTTTTCTCCATTTACAGTTTTAAAAATTTAAAACACACTTAACCCTACATTCAAAGTTTAACACTGATTTTTGTTACATTTTTAAATTTTAAAATTAAAAAAAAAATTAATAAAACATAGAAACATGTTCATCATGTTAAATGTAGTGTCTCCATATTAAAGAAAAAGGCAACATGTATGTTTACCTCAGAGTTCTGTATATAATAATATCCATATTATTGAATACTAGTAACACAAATCCTATGTTCTGGAAGATAGTATTTACCTGAAGAAATAGATTACAGGTGATTATAACTGTCAATCAAACATGAAGCACCTGTCTTTTACCTGTAAGCTGAACCATACATTAAGTTCTTTAGGTTCTAACATATTATTTATACACAGTAAGAATCTACCATATAACCTGTAATGATGTCTTAATGATCCTTAATACATGTTGGATACATCCAAATATACATCTTTTATCGTCAAAACAGATCCTTCCACAGTCAAAGATTTGATGACATTTTAATTGATTCCAAATCTGAGTAAAACCTGTCCATTTATCACAGAAGACAAAGAAATAGGGACTCTGGATTCATTTCATTTTGTGGGTTCCAATAATTTTGGTTTGAGGAGCCTTGGTGTCCTGGTTTGAGGAGCCTTGGTGTCCTGGTTTGAGGAGCCTTGGTGTCCTGGTTTGAGGAGCCTTGGTGTCCTGGTTTGAGGAGCCTTGGTGTCCTGGTTTGAGGATCCTTGGTGTCCTGGTTTGAGGAGCCTTGGTGTCCTGGTTTGAGGAGCCTTGGTGTCCTGGTTTGAGGAGCCTTGGTGTCCTGGTTTGAGGAGCCTTGGTGTCCTGGTTTGAGGAGCCTTGGTGTCCTGGTTTGAGGGGCCTTGGTGTCTTGGTTTGAGGAGCCTTGGTGTCCTGGTTTGAGGAGCCTTGGTGTCCTGGTTTGAGGAGCCTTGGTGTCCTGGTTTGAGGAGTCTTGGTGTCCTGGTTTGAGGGGCCTTGGTGTCCTGGTTTGAGGATCCTTGGTGTCCTGGTTTGAGGAGCCTTGGTGTCCAGGTTTGAGGAGCCTTGGTGTCCTGGTTTGAGGAGCCTTGGTGTCCAGGTTTGAGGTGCCTTGGTGTCCTGGTTTGAGGAGCCTTGGTGTCCCTGTGGTTAAGGTTGCTAGTCATCTCCTATTGATCATGTACTTGTGACCACTGAGGTTGCAGGTTCGAGCCTTATTATGAGCATGGTCTGCTTACTCCAAAGTTAAAAGTATCTGTTGTTATGCTGTCAGTGGATGTTTGTTCCATTAGAACAAATATTATATATGTAAAAACCTAACACAAAGAAAACAGTAAATTAACAAATCAAAGTCCAAAAAAGTGCAATAGAAATGGTTTAACACCAATACTATATTCCTGACTATATCTCATATTATGTCTTGTTTAATTTTAATGAAAAAGTAGCCAATAGGCTTAAAAAGTTCTAAGTATAGCAGGGTAATCAACCCACCAACAAGCCCCAATAGTCATAGATCAATATAGTATTCAGGAACTTAATCTTTGCCATATGACAGTACTCACTCCCCACAGCACAGAGAACATAACTGGTTCCCAGATATAACCTCTGCCAAACCTCATTTCCCAATCTAATTAAAATTATATCTTCACTTGGAGCCAAGTGAAGATATAATTTTAATTAGATTGCTCATTTCCCATTTACTGTGGGACTACATTTGTCGTCTGCCCGTGATGTTTGTAAACAAAGAATGATGTATGTAAAATATTACAAATTAATACATGAGATCTTATTTATTTTTATATAGTCCATTTATATAATTTTGATACAGTTTTACATTAAAGTTACTGTGGGGGCCTCGGTGGCCGAGTGGTTAAGATAGTTCATCTACTATTGATCACGTGGTCTGTCAACACTGAGATTGCGGGTTCGATTCTCACTGCGGGCAGGGTGTACTCGACTCCAATCTTAATTGACAAGGATTGCCAGTTTTCCTACCGAAGGTCGGGGGTTTTCTCTGGGTACTCCTGCTTCCTCCCAGAATAAAAACTGGAGGCCACGATATAGCTGAAAAATTGCTGAAAATGGCATTAAACATCATTCAAACAAAAACAAACAATAAAGTTACTGTGTTTGTATGTGAAGCTTATCCAATGTGTGGTAGAGGGGATTGTGGTTGACGTAGGATACCCAGAATCCTTTGCAAGGAGACTGGACAATACTTTGGTAACTTCTTTAATACTTAACACAAATTTAAACAAATTTCACGCGAAACATAGAATGACAGTTTTTATAGCAAATTTGTCTTCTTACTGAAGAACTTAAGCTTATTTAAATCTTGATTTTTTGGTTTAAATTGCCATGTCTTAAGGTCAACAAAGCACAGAAAAATGAATACAAAATGAACTAAATAATTTTCTTTCTTTACACCAAAACACCTTTACTGAGATTTATATAAGAAGGAAACGGAACTACAGGATAATTGACACACGGATGTCATACCTTTGTGTACCTGTATCTTAACAAACCCACCTGTCAAATCTGACAATGACCAAGATTTAAATTCTTATAAATGTTTATTCAAATATTGACAATGACGAAATAAAGTTAATAAATAATGATACTGTTATTTGGTGTTTTGGATATGTCTACATGTAGGGCTTGGTACTGACATAGAAAATGCAGTACTCAACTCACTTACTACAACTGTCTATACAAGTGGTGTACTATACTATAAAGTAAGGGAGCAATCATTATAATGACATTCTATACAAGAAATGTACAAACAAGAGGTGTACTGTATCACCTTCTATAAAGTAAGGGAGCAATCTTTACAATAACATTCTATACAAGAAATGTACAAACAAGAGGTGTACTGTATCACTTTCTATAAAGTAAGGGAGCAATCATTACAATGACATTCTATACAAGAAATGTAGAAACAAGAGGTGTACTGTATCACTTTCTATAAAGTAAGGGAGCAATCTTTACAATGACATTCTATACAAGAAATGTAGAAACAAGAGGTGTACTGTATCACTTTCTATAAAGTAAGGGAGCAATCATTACAATGACATTCTATACCAGAAATGTAGAAACAAGAGGTGTACTGTATCACTTTCTATAAAGTAAGGGAGCAATCATTACAATGACATTCTATACCAGAAATGTAGAAACAAGAGGTGTACTGTATCACTTTCTATAAAGTAAGGGAGCAATCATTACAATGACATTCTATACAAGAAATGTAGAAACAAGAGGTGTACTGTATCACTTTCTATAAAGTAAAGGAGCAATCATTACAATGACATTCTATACCAGAAATGTAGAAACAAGAAGTGTACTGTATCACTTTCTATAAAGTAAGGGAGCAATCATTACAATGACATTCTATACCAGAAATGTAGAAACAAGAGGTGTACTGTATCACTTTCTATAAAGTAAGGGAGCAATCATTACAATGACATTCTATACCAGAAATGTAGAAACAAGAGGTGTACTGTATCACTTTCTATAAAGTAAGGGAGCAATCATTACAATGACATTCTATACCAGAAATGTAGAAACAAGAGGTGTACTGTATCACTTTCTATAAAGTAAGGGAGAAATCATTACAATGACATTCTATACAAGAAATGTAGAAACAAGAGGTGTACTGTATCACTTTCTATAAAGTAAGGGAGCAATCATTACAATGACATTCTATACCAGAAATGTAGAAACAAAAGGTGTACTGTATCACTTTCTATAAAGTAAGGGAGCAATCATTACAATGACATTCTATACAAGAAATGTAGAAACAAGAGGTGTACTGTATCACTTTCTATAAAGTAAGGGAGCAATCATTACAATGACATTCTATACAAGTCATGTAGAAACAAGAGGTGAACATTAAGCTGCACACAAACGAAAAGTTAATTGCATCAAGGTAAAAGAAATATTGGGTAAGCCATATACATTCAGTAGGGAGTTATTTAATATTTAAAATGGATCATGGGAACTAGGCAGGGCAATCTAAAGGGGGCAATCATTTTCTAAGAAACCTGATATTATAAATCAAACATAATGACACTTTTTCAGCTATCATCCAGTTTTTATTAGAGGTGGAAGCCGGAAAACCAGTTGAAAACGCACATGATCAATAGTATATTGCTAGCTAACTTAACCATTCAGCCAGAGAGGCCAATACAAGTTCTAACACTGATGTTTTAAAAACATGAACCAGGTATATGTTATTTTTACCTTTAAAATTGGAAATATAAGGTCAAATACCTTTATGAACTAATATATTACAATAAAGTGAACTGAATTTAAACTGGAAGTGTATTGTGTTCCAATAGAACAAAAATGAGTATTAAAATTTTAAAAACACAAATTTTCTTATACCTCATATTAGAAATAGACTGATTTTTGTCATAATTTTACGAATCTTCTAATGTATCCTGATCATGCAGCTATAAGTAGGGACACACTGACAATTTTCAATCCTTTGACGGAAATTTAAGCACTAAAATATATTACATGTTGACTGCAAGTTCATGCTGTTGTTACGATTAGGCAGATCCTCTTCAAACTTTGAAGTATGATACAAGATTGTATTTTATTTATTATGTAATAAATGTTAACCTGTGTTCACCTGGTAAACTTAAATCAAACTAGTAAATACTTTACACACAGGTTGTGAAGTGTACTTCAGAATATCCAAATATCAACACGCATGTCATGTGTTAACGAAAGGGTGTTTTTATTTTTATCTTTTTTAACATTCCATGAAACAAAACACATTTAAAATTGGTTGTTTGTTTAAATGGTGTTAAGCAATTGTTCTCAAATATAGTGGCTTCCAGTTTTATCTGGTGGAGGAAGCCGGAGTACCCGGAGAAAACCCCAGACCTCAGTAGGATAACTGGCAATTCTTGTCAATTAAGATTGGAGTCGAGCACACAGCGAGACTCAAACACACAACCTCAGTGTAGACAGGCACATGATCTATAGTAGACAGCATTAACATGCTGATTGGAACACACAACATTAAGTAACCAAAAAAACAAGAACATAACTAGAGGCTCCCAGGAGCCTGTATCGCTCACCTGAACCTGAAACCAAACAACCCTTTTTTATCCAGCTTTTCTTTGCTATAAGGAATTGCCCAACACTTCTGCAAAAATCATTAATTTTGACCTTTTAAGGGAAATAACTCCCATAAGGAGGAGCTTTTGATGCTTAGAGGGAGAAGGGAGGTTCACTTCAAATTTGCTGTACCTGTTATACTTTTTTAACTATCAGTCGAAAACTCTCTCGACTCCCACCCCCCCCCCCCCCCTTTTTTTCATTTTTTCTATTTTAAGCCAACGTAGCTATGTAGGTAGTCAGGTGTCATGATTTGCACAATTTTTGTAGAGGACGTCCTAAAGATGATGTGTGCAATGTTTCAAAGCAGTCCTTTCATTGTTTAAAGAAGAGAAGATTTTTTAACATCAAGTAAAATTGATTACAAAAATGTTCAAGGAGAATAATTCCTAAACGGTTCATCAGACAATCTTGACCCTAAAGTCATTTTTGTAGCCCTCATAGAGCATAACAATTAAGCAATGCTAACTTTTTCTCTAGTTCTAATAATTTTTAAGATTTTTTGGCAAAAATGTCAAAAATAATCAATTTCGACAATTAAAGGGCAATAACTCCTATAAGGAGTCATCATACAACTTCAACCCAATGGAGTGTTTCGTAGAGCTTTAGATGCTGAAGAAGGAAAGTCTCCTCGGTTTTCCTGTATCTGTTATACTTTTTGAACTATAAGCAAACAACTGTATTTTGACCCCCCTGTTCTATTTTTAGCCATGGTGGCCATGTTGGTTGGTCTGAGGCCATGATTTGTGCAAACTTGGTAGAGGACATTTTACTGATGATGTGTGCAAAGTTTCAAAGCAATCCCTTCAGTGGTTTTGGAGGAGAAGATTTTTGAATAAAAGTTAACGACGACGACGACGACGGACGACGACGGACGCCAAGTGATGGCAATAGCAGGTGAGCTAAAAACATGGGTGCAATCAAGGGAGACTACTAAGCAGTACATGACCTCTACATGTCCTAAAAACAAACACCAGAACCATATAAACCAGAATAGTACTACATGTACTGTAACCAGAACAGTACTACATGTACTGTAACCAGAACAGTATTACATGTACTGTAACCAGAACAGTACTACATGTACTGTAACCAGAACAGTACTACATGTACTGTAACCAGAACAGTACTACATGTACTGTAACCAAATAGTACTACATGTACTGTAACCAGAACAGTACTACATGTACTGTAACCAGAACAGTATTACATGTACTGTAACCAGAACAGTACTACATGCACTGTAACCAGAACAGTACTACATGTACTGTAACCAAATAGTACTACATGTACTGTAACCAGAATAGTACTACATGTACAGTAACCAGAACAGTACTACATGTACTGTAACCAAATATTACTACATGTACTGTAACCAGAATAGTACTACATGTACTGTAACCAAATATTACTACATGTACTGTAACCAGAATAGTACTACATGTACTGTAACCAGAACAGTACTACATGTACTGTAACCAGAACAGTACTACATGTACTGTAACCAAATAGTACTACATGTACTGTAACCAGAACAGTACTACATGTACTGTAACCAGAACAGTACTACATGTACTGTAACCAGAACAGTACTACATGTACTGTAACCAGAACAGTACTACATGTACTGTAACCAGAACCGTACTACATGTACTGTAACCAGAACAGTACTACATGTACTGTAACCAGAACCGTACTACATGTACTGTAACCAGAAAAGTACTACATGTACTGTAACCAGAACAGTACTACATGTACTGTAACCAGAACAGTACTACATGCACTGTAACCAGAACAGTAATACATGCACTGTAACCAGAACAGTACTACATGTACTGTAACCAGAATAGTACTACATGTACTGTAACCAGAACAGTACTACATGTACTGTAACCAGAACAGTACTACATGTACTGTAACCAGAACAGTACTACATGTACTGTAACCAAATAGTACTACATGTACTGTAACCAGAACAGTACTACATGTACTGTAACCAGAACAGTACTACATGTACTGTAACCAGAACAGTACTACATGTACTGTAACCAGAACAGTACTACATGTACTGTAACCAAATAGTACTACATGTACTGTAACCAGAACAGTACTACATGTACTGTAACCAGAACAGTACTACATGCACTGTAACCAGAACAGTACTACATGTACAGTAAATACCAGTATACTAGTATTACATCAGGTCAACAACTTTTAATCACACATATGTAACAAGCTAACTAATGTCAAGACAAGAGGATTAGGTCACTGTGAATCCTTACAACAACAAAAGACTATAATCTGTAGGTACTAAGTACAAGATTATGTTTAATGAACTTTGAATTATTTATATCCATTTATATACACCTACATGTACTTCTTAGCACTAACTGACATGAAATTAAATTTGGTCATTTAGTACATATTTTTTCAGAAAATGTTTTTAAAAAGTGGAAAAAAAGTTTAATAATATATATATTCATCTCGCCATAAGTTAAGCAGCTCCCTATTAATTTCCAGGGATTCATTTAAGATTTTATATATATAAAGTCTATCATACTATTTTTTGAAGAAATGACAATTTATTGAACATTAATGACAAATGAAACATACAAACAGCATGTTTACAGTCACTTTACTTATTGTTTGATGAAAAAATGTTCAAAGCAAAGATATCAAAAAACAGTGCAAATATAACTTTCATTAGTCAAAAAATAAGTTTGTTTGCATACTTCAATTTCATGAACTTAAAGTAAACACATATCATCACAGGTCAACGTTCAGGGAAAGAAAAGTCACTTTGAAATGTGTTAGTCGCAAAAATACTCAGTAAGTCGTGTAACAACCTCGCTTCCGGTACAGCTCATTAACTCTCCTCCTCCTGATGTTGACTAAACAACGAATTGTAGCATGTGGTAAATTCTGCCATTCATTTTGAATGGCAATTAACACATAGTTCTTGGACATTTTGACAAGCAGATGCTCTGTTCTTGATTTTACAGCCAATGATATCCTACAAATGTTCAATTGGATTCATATTGGGTGAAGTATGGAAGATGCTCAATAGCTTCCCTTTTGATAACATCACGTACAATTGCAGTTCGGTGAGGTCTTGCTTTGTCAACCATAAAGATGGGTCTGTTACCAAGCATGATTGTCAAAATGTTGCACAATAATAGCATTAATGACGTCATTTCGATATTTCTGTCCTGTCATTGTCCCATCAACCACATACAGATTCAGTTTACAGTGGTATGAAAAGCCTCTGGTTGCAATATTCCAATCGCAACAAAGATATCTTACACTGGCAAACGGCTGGCCCTTGGCTACACGAATGAGTGCTCTACCCCTATCAGATGTTTTTGGTGGTCGACCTGACCTAGGACGTTCCTGGATAGTTCCATCATCTTGATGACGTTTCAGTAGCCGGGATACAATACTAAAGTGAATGCCAAAGTGTTGTGCTATATGATGCAAGCTCTGTCCACTATTATGCATTCCAATGATGTGCCACTTCTCAGCTTCACTTAAGTTCCATCTAGGCATTGTAAACATGTAAAGATGAAGTCGAAAAAGACCCGGAGATAGTTTTAGGGGTGTTCGACTACCTTATGACAAGCTGGTTTTTGCTATTTAAAGATTTACCTGAGGAGTTAATTTAAGTAACTTTCCCGTGCTCGAATGAAGGATTTAGTACATAAATAACACAAGTTAATATTTATTCAGATTTTCGAAATTATAACCAGAGGCTCTTAAGAGCCTGTATCGCTCACCTGATTTTATAGGCAATGAAGATGGCATTTCCCTGATGTTAAAGTAAGTCCTGTAATTTTCAATAAACTTTAAATAGGACCATCCAAACAATATTACTAGAAAGCTTTGTTTCATTGGTTAACCAGTTGTATAGAGAAGATTTTTTTTATTTGCCCATAGGGTCATATGTTAAACTAAGTCCTGCGGTAGCGGCCATTTTGAATTTCCAATTGCCATAAAAAACATAAACTTTATAGAGGACCATCCAAACAATATTGCTAGTAAGTTTTTGTTTCCATTGATTAACCGGTTTCAGAGAAGAAGCCTTTTAAAACTTTTTCCATAGGGTCCTATGTTAAACTAAGTCCTGCGGTAGCGGCCATTTTGAATTTCCAGTTGCCATAAAAATCATAAACTTTATAAAGGACCATCCAAACAATATTGCTAGTAAGTTTTGTTTTGATTGGTTAACCGGTTTCAGAGAAGAAGCCCTTTTTAACCTTTTTCCCATAGGGTCCAATGTTAAACTAAGTCCTGCGGTGGCGGCCATTTTGAATATCAGATTGGGATAAAAAACATTAACTTTATAGAGGACCATCCAAACAATATTGCTAGTAAGTTTTGTTTCCATTGGTTGGCCGGTTTCAGAAAAGAAGCCTTTCAAACTTTTTCCCATAGGGTCCTATGTTAAATTAAGTCCTGCGGTGGCAGCCATTTTGAATTTCCAATTGCCATAAAAAACACAAACTTTATAGAGGACCATCCAAACAATATTGCTAGTAAGTTTTTGTTTCCATTGATTAACCGGTTTCAGAGAAGAAGCCTTTTAAAACTTTTTCCCATAGGGTTCTATGTTAAACTAAGTCCTGCAGTGGCGGCCATTTTGAATTTCCAATTCCCATCTAAAACACAAACTTTATAGAGGACCATCTAAACAATATTGCTAGTAAGTTTTGTTTTGATTGGTTAAACGGTTTCAGAGAAGAAGCTCTTTTTAACTTTTTTCCCATAGGGTCCTATGTTAAACTAAGTCTTGAGGTGGTGGCCATATTGGTTTACCAATCAAAATAAAAAACACAAACTTTGTAAAGGTCCATCCAATGAACATTATGGCCAAGTTTGGTTTCAATTGGCCAAGTGGTTTCAGAGAAGAAGATTAAAATGTAAAAAGTTTACAGACGCCGACGACGACGACGACGGACGCAAAGTGATAACAATAGCTCACATGACCCTTTGGAAAATAATGGCTACCATAAACCAAGGAAATAAAAACAGATCTACATTAAAATACTTCACAATAATGTCAACAATGACTTACCAATTGACCTATTACAGAAGTCCACTGTACAATAATTTCCTATCACTCCACGATGACAAAGCAATGAAGACAACATTCAAACCTGCAGAACAAAGAAAGGAATGTACTACAAACTCCACACACTCAAATATTTTAACTATAATTACTAGGTGAAGTATTTTTTAATAATATTATTGTTTATTGTTGTTACGGTTGGACGAACACAACAGTCCTTTGTTTGCCGGTGGAGCCCTCTAGTAGGATTATAACTGTTATAATGACATTTAAATCTCTTGGTTCTTATTTTTTTGTGATATTTCTTTGTTCCTTTATAACTTCTATTTGACTTGACAGAGCTCTCCGCAAATGGGGCATGTAAATAAAGACTTATATACCATTATAATGTATGTACAAATGTATCCATTACATACACCACTGTAGATATATATATATAGAAATAGACCCAAGCTGTTTAACATTTAGTCATAAGGGACAGACCATTTAACTTGAAGGGGGGGGGGCCTTGGCTTTTTGTTTTGATCAGAAATTTTTTTTCCACGCTGTTATTTTTTGAAGGCGTCGTGACAGAATATTTTTTTTCATTATTAGCATTATTTTATATAGCAGAAATCCTTCTTCAGAATATTTTTTTTCTTACCCTCTGCTTCCAAAATATTTTTTTCATCATAAATCATTTTCAAAATATTTTTTTAGGAAAAAACCAAGGCCCCCCCCCCCCCCACCCCCCCTGCAAGTTAAATGGTCGGTCCCTAAAGTCTTTGTTACACTTTCCAAGTGGTCCATCCCATTTCTATATGTTTACTTGGTCTCATCATGTGATTGTACATTTCCTCCCCATTTCACATAAATCAAATATATTGGAAAACTATATAGAGGATATCGACTATTGTAAATTTATTGAACAATTGACACACATCTGCTCCAAGATCTGTACTGCCTTGATGTTTAATCAAATCATGTTTGAAATGAGGCATTAAATCCAACCCCTATGAAGTATTGTTTATCTATAAGCTGTATCTTATTCAGCCAAGGGGAACATAAATAAAATGGCTTTTAATGAAACGGACTGTAATCACAACAAACAATTAGCAGAAAATTCACTATCAAAGTTGAAGGTTCATAATGGATACACTGAGATAAAAAAATGTACTGTAAACCTGGAAATTTTCATGAGGGGGTAATTTTCACTAATTTAACAATCACTGTAAAAATTACTCAAACACAAACAGCTTCCACATTAACAATACAAGATATATTTCTCTATTGTGGTCAACTGGTTTGACCAGATAATGGTGAAAATTATAACCCACCTTTTCAATGCTGCCTGTAAAATATTCCAAACAGTATACACTCCTACACACACCCCCTGACCCCACCCCACTCCTCCCAATGCATATAAATCAAATATTTTGCAAAACTTTATGGAGCACATTTAACACATTTACCTGTGGCCTCTCTTACTTTAACCTATGGCCTCTCTTACTTTACCCTGTGGCCTCTCTAACTTTACCCCTTGGCCTATCCAACTTTACCCTGTGGCCTCTCTAATAACTTTACCCTTTGGCCTATCCAACTTTACCCTGTGGCCTCTCTAACTTTACCCGTCGCCTTTCTAACTTTACCCTGTGGCATCTCTAACTTTACCCTTTGGCCTCTCCAACTTTACCCTGTGGCCCGTCATGTGTCTTCCAACATTATGTTTGGTAACATTTAACTCTCCCTCACATTAACAAACAATGGATTCTGTTAACTGCCATGCATCAGTATTGATTTCTGTTTGCAGTGATACAGACAGTGACCTTGACATTGCTCTTTATATAGCCTTATAGCAACCACTCAATAATAAAAATTTTAATTAAATTTAACTGCGTCATGTGTTTTTGAGGGTTATTTTGGGGAAGGGGGGTAAATATGTTTGAACGATCATAATAAGACATGCATGCGACAATTATTCAACATATAGGGTATGCAAGTTTCTTCTTTGCAAGATGCAGAGATGTTGCAATACTAAGAGAAGTTCCTTTGCATGATGCTGAGCCGACAGGATTGGAGAGAACTGTAGAACAGTACTATACCCCCCCCCCCCCCCCGCACCAGATCAGCAGATTGTTATTATTTCAGTTTGGTGCTATTTTCAATCAACTATATTAAAACTTGATTTAGGTAAATACACAGATATTTTCTGTTGTAAAGTTTTTGCTGTATCATGTACACAAACAATCCTATATACATTGTTATCAATAGAACAAACACTCTATTAATGCCTTCGTAAACAAGGCCAACATTTATATAAACTCAGAGATTTCATATAATTAAATAAAGACTTACTTTACAAAGTCTTCTGATATCACCAAATATTACTTATATAAACATGTCTGGTCTTTGTTTGATTTTTAAGATTTTTACAGCAGATGGACGGTCAGTGGTGCGGAACCATCACAGTTCAATAGACCAGAAAAAATGTGTATTGATTTTGTCATGCTGATAATGATAAATGTATTTATCTGGATAGTCATTGATTATGTAATTATGTCCCTTGTTAGACCTGACTTTTTGTTTGAGTCACATTAATCATTTAAATAACAATACAGATTATTATTAAATAGTTTTATTATTAATTTTCCATACAGTTTATTGAGCTATACTTCCCAAACAAATAAATTTTGAAAAGAAAAAATACAGCCAGATCAACTCAATTAAATAAATGAAATATTTTAGGCCAAATTTTACTGCCGTTATAATCCGAAGTTAGTTTTATGATTTGTCGGATTAACGCCAAAAAAAAGCGAGGGCACGATTTCGTTATAGAAATATTTGTACACAGTTATATTTATGTGCATAATAGAAATAGTCAAATGTTATAAATCAAATGCAGAATATTGTAACATGTTTCAGAAAGGTCAGAAAATGGAACTTTTTAAAAATTTTTATCCAAAATGAGTTGTTTATGTGCCCCATGTTATATTAACAGAGACATATAATTACATGTAATACATGTACATGTCTGCTATTTTATAAAATAGTGATGTAAATTTGGTTCATTTTCACTTAATTCAAGAAAATATGATGCATTTTCAGAAAAAAGTTCTCTACACAAACAGCAGTTATCTAATAAAAATTTTTAATAAGACATCAGACTGGGCCACAACTACAGGCAAAACTTACATCAGTTTTACAGAACATTTGCAGCAGGAATTAATCTTCCCCCCCCCCCCCCAACCCCCATTTTTGTGTGTGACAATCTTCATTTGAGAAGTGTCATTATATTGTGATCACCTCCATTATATAACATAACACTCAATATTATTGCACTTTAATGTAAAATATCGAGATCTATGAAAGACCATAAATATCTCATGATCCACATATCATAAATGTACTGTTATAGGGTTGTACAAAAAAGGTGTTTCCCCACAGTATTCCAAAGTCATTTTCAGGACAAAGAGGGGTATGTTTATAATAAATTGTGAGGATGTCATGGTGCCACCTCACCCTCCCTACTCTCATGGTGCCACATCCCCTCCCTTATCCAATGGTGCCCCCTCCCCCTCCCTATCCTATGGTGCCAATTCCCCCTCCTTACTCCCATGGTGCACTTTCCACTCTCTACTACCATGGTGCCACCTTCCCCCTCCCTACTACCATGGTGCCACCTTCCCCTCCCTACTACCATGGTGCCACCTCCCCTCCATAGTCCCATTGTGCCACCTCCCGCACTACTATCATGATGCACCTCCCACTCCCTACTCTCATGGTGCCAACTCCCCCTCCATACTCCCATGGTGCCACCTTCCCTTTCCTACTCCCTTGGGGCCACCTCCCCATCCCTACTCTCATGGTGCCACCTCCTCATCCCTACTCTCATGGTGTCCCTTCCCCCTCCCTACCCCTTGGTGCCACTTCTCTTTTCCTACTCCCATGGTGCACCTTCCCCTCCCTACCCCAATGGTGCCCCTCCCCCTCTACTCCCATGGTGCACCTGCCGCTCACTACTCCCATGGTGCCACCTCCCCCTCTACTCCCATGGTGCCCCCTCCCCCTCCCTACACCCATGGTGCCACCTCCCCCTCTACTCCCATGGTGCACCTCCCCCTCACTACTCCCATGGTGCCACCTACCCCTCTACTCCCATGGTGCCCCCTCCCCCTCCCTACACCCATGGTGCCACCTCCTCTACTCCCATGGTGCACCTCCCCCTCACTACTCCCATGGTGCCAACTCCCGCTCCATACTCCCATGGTGCCACCTCCCCCTCCCTACTCCCATGGCAGCCATGTTGAATTTCCTATCCGCTCGAAAAACTTAAAATAATAAGATTACAATCCAAGATTCACTTCTGCATTATTTGGTTTAATGGTGTGGAACAGTTTCCAAGAAGAAGCTGTTTGTATAGTTTTCCCATAGGGTCCTATGTTAACCTGTGCTCCACGGTGGTGGCCATCATGGATTTTGGATTGTCACAAAACACTCAAACTTTGTAGAGGATCTAAGGTACATTTATGCAATATTTGAAATCAATCTGCCATGCAGTTTGTAAAAAGAAATTTTTTTTTAAATTTCAGCCAATCAGAACCCATTAGTGGCCCTGGAAGCCATGTTCAATTTGCAATCGACTTGTAAAACTCAAAATAATATGATATATATCAAACCAGCATTTCTTCATAATTTGTCTACATTGTGTGGAACAGTTTCCGAGAAGAAGTTGCTTGTATGTTTTTCCAATAGAGTCCTATGTTAAACTATGTCCTGCGATGGCAGCCATCTTTGAATTTGGATAGACACAAAAAAACTCAAACTTTGTGCTGTTGACTGCTAAACTACTCAAACAAGGGTTTGTTGTACCTAGGTTGATGTTATCTCTACAGAAGTTCTATGGTCGGCACCACGACTTAATTGATAAGTATGGGAAATCAGTGTCTCAAATACGATCTGACATTTTCGCTGAATCATAGTTAGTGTTTCCTATTTAAGAAATAATTCATGGATGCCATACTTTATTGTCGTTTTAACATGGGTGGGCATTATATTCTTGAATATTTTGCCCCGAGCGATAGCGATGGGTAAAATATCATGAATATAATGCCCACCCATGTTAAAACGACAATAAAGTATGGTATACATGAATTATTTCGATTCTGATTTTGACAAATACGATAATCTGTGCAGTGAAGCGGCATATAAATGTGCGCTAGTGAATGGCTGTTCCACGTACCTCCCGTGTGTCATAATGTAGAGTGGTGGAAACATAATTTAATCGGGCTGAATGTTGAATCATTCAAATCGCAGAATTCAGACTTAAAATAACAACTTTTTTAACAGTAACGATGATTATGGTTTAAAAAATTGAGTTTTTAAATAAAATTTAAACGATTGCAACCAAAATTAACTTGTGCATGTGCGAACTAAATTTATTGGAATTTTAACACGGCTTTGTTTACATAGCGAAAGCAGGACGTCATATTAGAATCCTGGATTTGACTATTCCTGGATTTGACTTTTACCTAGGCAAGACAATGAGTAACTCGATGGGTGTCTAATTAGAGGCAGGCACTGCTTACTCGTCCGGAGCACCTGAGTGCACCCATGGTTTTTATTGGATTCGGGTTACTCTCTTTCTGTGTTTTATGTTTTTGATTTTTGTGTTGTGTTTGTCTATATCCGGATTTGTAACTGTCCCTTGGTTTTTGGCTCTTGTTGTTCGGTCGGTTTTCTTTGCTACTTTCTTTGTAGAAGACCATCTAAGGTATATTTCTGCAATGTTTCAAATCAATCTGCCAAGCGCTTTATGAGAAGAAGATTTTTGAAGTTCAGCCAATCAGAAGGTATTAATGGCCCTGGCAGCCATGTTTCATAATTGATCAGCACCAAAAACTTTGTTAAGATCGAACCACCCAATTAACATTATTGCCAAGTTTGGTTCCAATTTGCCAAGAGGTTTTGGAGAAGATGATTGAAATGTGAAAAGTTTACGGCTGATGACCATGACAATGACAGACGCCAAGTGATGAGAATAGCTCACACTGACCCTTTGGGTCAGGTGAGCTAATAAAATAAAAAGTCCATCTCATCCTTATCTAAGGAGGAAAACCTTTTGTGCTCAACAATTTCTATTGCTTGTTGTTGTGTTCCAGCAGACGATTAATAACGGGATGTAAAATATGATTGGCTGATTTCGAAACGTAACACAATTTTTGGAATTTTGTGTTCTATTATAAGTACCATTGCAATCAGCAAAATTCATTCCACAATAAATCAGACAATCCGCCAAAATACAAAATATCACATGGTAGACTTTGATCAATTTAAAATACAGCAAAATTATCCATTAATAATATTAATAATTAAATGAATAAATTCAATATGAAAATAATGATATCGATGTCAAAGTTAATTCAGACAACTGCAACATACATATTTATTTTTAGACACTTCAATGGATTCTGTAATCAATTTTTTGGACACTCCAGGCTTACATAGCTTTCCAGTGCACACGGCTAGATAGCTTGGTCTATTTTAAGCCCATTTCAGGTTGTTCTCATGATAAGGCATTTATGCCAATGAAAAAAATGTTTATAGCCATATAATAAAAAACTATATCAACCAGTTATTTTTTGTGTGTGTGTGTATAATGTGGAATTTGTTAAAGTTTTGCAATCCTTAACTTGACAGCCCCTTGCTATTTACCAATAAATAAATAATACACAACAAAATAAATTAAATCTTTAATCTTGTCTACACATGTATCTGGGTTCTTGTTTGAAGTGTTCAATATGGCTGTACAATTATATCAGTTTAACAGGGTGTTATATGACCTGTTATACAATAACTGTGTCCCCCCTCAGGACATAACATAACTGTTTTGTTACATTCTATATATAAATCTTTAAGTGGACATTATCATTTCACTTCCATTTAATTCTTTTCTACAAATTCTAAACTTTTCAACATGTAACAATATTATTTAAATAACAATTTCAAGACAGATAACCCTTACATGTGTGTGATATTGGATATATTATACCCTTACATGTGTGTGATATTGGATATATTATACATAATAAACTGGTATAGAATTGGTGGGATTAATGTATTGTATGTTAACATTTTTTGTATATTTTTTTTCTGTTTGAATGGGATTAACTCCCCTTTCAGCAATATTTGAGCAATAGTATCATGGCATCTAGTTTAATGCAGAAGTAAACATGAGTACCAAGTGAAATAAACTGGCAATCCTAAACACTCCCGTTATAATAGTAGACACATGGAATAACAGCTATCCTTCAATTCCTATTTCATATGGTCATTTTGAGAATTAGTAGAGGCACAGATTTAGAACTAATTTAGGACTAGAAGATAGGAAGGGATTTACACCTACGTAGAATGGAAGGATTTTACACCTTGTAGAGAGGCAGGGATTTACATCTAGTAGAGAGGAAGGGATTTACACCTACGTAGAGAGGAAGGATTTTACACCTAGTAGTGAGGCAGGGATTTACATCTAGTAGAGAGGAAGGGATTTACACCTAGTCGAGAGGAAGGATTTTACACCTAGTAAAGAGGAAGGGATTTACACCTACGTAGAGAGGAAGGGATTTACACCTAGTAGAGAGGAAGGGATTTACACCTACACAGAGAGGAAGGATTTTACACCTAGTAGAGAGGAAGGGATTTACACCTAGTAGAGAGGAAGGGATTTACACCTAGTAGAGAGGAAGGGATTTACACCTACGTAGAGAGGAAGGGATTTACACCTAGTAGAGAGGAAAGGATTTACACCAAGTAGAGAGGAAGGATTTTTTTTTAAATACAGTAACACACACTGTTGTATTAAAAATGCTAATACTGGACACATAAATTTTAACACTACAAAATAATTTTCAGGGTTGATCAATCAAAAACAAAAAAAATTATCAACACTGGTAAGGGTTTACCCCCTCTGTTGGTATAACACACCTATCATCATGTGATCACACTACTGTGTTATCTTGTCATCAGGGTACCGGTGTGTTGCCAACAAAACTGTTGTTGTAATTATAACTGTGTTTGAACAGAATGTGTCAAGATAACAGTACTATTGCCCAAAGGCAACAGAAGGCATTAAATCTATCATTATTATCAATTATATTGTTTAAAAATTATTTAAAATAATTGTCATTGTGTCTGTGAATTGTCTCCCTTGATTTTACACTCTGACACAGAAAAAGTGCACTTGAGTTGTGTAAATTTTTATTGGGCATTAAAAAGTAGGCTTCTAACACTGGAGCTAGGGCTGAACTTGGTAGACTACCAATAGAACATTTTATTGTATCACAGTCACTAATCTATTTAGCAAGACTACATTCCGAGAACATAATTCCCATTTTAAAGAAGCTTTTATACTGTCAAAATATCTTGAAAACATAGGTACATATTCTTGGTATACATATGATACTGAATTTTATGACAAGATAGAAAATTGCAATAATATGCATAATATGCATGAAGTTTACCTTATTAAACCTCTAATCAAGAGATTGGTTGAAGAAAATTATAAAACTACTATAGAAAATAAGATAAATAGTTATGACGAAACAAAAAAGCTATTTTTATATAAAAATCTTTAACTAAGTCTTGATAAAGAATTTTACTTGTGATTTTTCATGATTTGTCAATAAGAAGGTGCTTTACAAAACTGTTTAAGAAATCATCATCTATGTACAACTTGCAATGTCATTGAAAATGAAGAACATTTCCTCTTACATTGTAATTTAAACAAACAAAAAAGATTAGAATTATATGATCAAATATGTAGGAAAATAGAAACAAAAAATCTCTGTAGTCTATTGAATCCTGTGTCTGTAGAATATGTGAAACTAATTAGCTCCTTTTTGAAACAGTCATTTGAACTGAAGGCAAAAGAGGATTAACTTTCATATTGTTCTTTTTCTTTACTTGTTTTCGTTACTTTTTTAAACAAACACATGTTTATATGACAATAAAGATATTATTTTTTTTTACTATTATTATTATTATTATTATTATTATTAAGAACAAGAATATGTTTTTTTTTTTTTTTATTTTTCTTGATGGGTAAGGGGGGCAGGACATTTTCTGTTAATGTGTTTTGGCCATTTTAACAATTGTGTTAACTGTTTTTGAATTTAAATCAACTGATCACTGTTTTTGGCTGTTATCTGTTTTCTTAAAAGTTGACAATGCAATGTTGTTAAGACTTTTTTTTTAATTATTTAATGAAAAAAAAATATCACGTTTGCTGTTAATAGATCTAATTAGTCAAGAGATTTTATCTGGAACCTATAATACTATTCCCAGATTTTATTAACCCCCTTTCTTACATGTACATAATATCACAATGCCATTATGGTTGCTTAATTGAAAACATTCCACCCCCCACCCCCAAACCTCACCCACTCCCCCTTACATTTACTACTGTGATTAGTTTAAAATTACTGTTAACTGGTTTTTTTTTTAAATAAAAAATTGTAAACCTGTTAATGAACCCTCCTGCACCCCTCCTAAATTTCTTATTTGAAGTGACAATTCAAGAAATTATGAGAATTGCTGAAATTCAGCTAATAATTATACGTTAGTAAAGTACTTACATATCCAGGGGAAAATATCCAGTCGGGAAAATAAAGCCACATAATTCCTTCGTGTATCGTGTTAATTTTAGTTAATTACAATAATCTTATGTCATTATCGCCATGTGTGTTTTTGTCATTATGAGTCAGATTTCCTAAACGCACCTAAATCCTGATGTTGGAACATCTGGCAAATTGGTCTGCAAGAATGCAGTGGACTGTTCCATTTGGAATAAGGGGGGATTTGAATATTTGAATTTACTGATTATTGAAAATCAATGCATAACAATGATGTCATTTACACTTTTTTTATAAATCAACATACGTATTTCTTTATAATTAGATTTCTGTTTTAAAAAATCTCTATCAGGGTTGATAAGTGTTGGTGATGGTCAGATTTTGAGAGAGAGGGAGACAAAGTGGATACACGTCACAGTGATACACGTGTGACCGGTGAAATATAATATCTTCAAGTTGTTTGCGGCAAAAATAGAAGTTTACAAAAACAAGAAGATCAAATATAAAATTAAAATCAATTATTGTTATTTCCTTATTAAAGGCCCTAGCGAGCATGACAAACTCTCTCACACAGTTATTCTTATAAAAAACCAAATACTCCCTACCCCTCTCTGGCTAATTACCATAATTAGACACATCACACAAAAAATTTATGTTTGTCTTGCTTGACCCTTATGTGTGGTGGTCAGTATTTACGGTAAAAAAATGATTTTTACTTTGGGTTTGAATTTGAAACTATCCGGTAATTAACCGTGACGTGACATTGTTCCTGGTTCCTGTAATTGTCCTTTCTTTGTTGTATCTGCCCAGTTTACCCTGTGGTTGTTTTGTTTTTTTCTGTAATGGCCGCGTTCTTTAGATTGGTATTGTACGGACAATTTCACACTCATAGCCATACAAGAAGTATACCAGTTTTCCCGCGGTACTAACAGGTTGATAAATTCCCGCGCTTTTTTTGGTCTATTCTCCTTTCCAGTATAGTCATTATATGTGTTATGTGCGAAAATTATCAGAGTGCATGAACCTGCAGTATAGTGCACTAAACAGTTCCTTCTACTATATATAATGTTTAGTAGTTATTTAAACTATAGTCAGAGAATCCTCTGTCGTCCAACGCCTTTTTTCTCGGACTGTTTAGAATACTGCACGCTTTCTACAGACCAATAAACTGCTAAACAATGTTAGACTTGCCACAAGACCCTTGAATTTTTTGCCATTAGAGAGATACATAACAACAATAAAAACAGGACTTCAAAAATACAATAACACTTCCTACTCCAGGAGTGGCAAATGAAATATGGAAATTCAAAAATTCAAAAAATTAACCTGATAAATCTTGAGGTCTGGATCTCTTTCCCAATGTTACAGCATTAAAACATTTGCTTTTTCGACACTCTACACGGCCATCTCTCATATGCAGCTTTAAACGCTAATTTTTCAAGAAAAAACGGAAAGAGACGATATAAATACCTGGTAATTAGCCACGACAGAGCTTGCTTCGTTATCAATGTCTCTAAATCAAATAATAAATATACAGTACTGAAGACCAAATCTGTCAAATGTTAGATCGGTTGATAACATATTCGTCATGTTTGGAGGAAATGCTTTTCAACAGACTGTTTATATTCCAATGGGTACTAATTGTGCTCCTCTTCTAGCCGAACTTGTTTGTACTCTTATGAGGCTGAATTTATAGAAGACCTGTTTAAGAAGAAAGAAGACACTTCCCAGACCTTTAATGTCACATCCGTTATACTGATGGTGTTTTGCCCCGCAACAATGATACATTTGGTGACTATTTGCATTCCATTATCCTAGCGAGATTGAATTTAATACACCACCAATACACTAAAGTCAGCCTCTTACAAACGTAATGACTTCAACTTTCCAATTGCCAACCTCCCGTTCATCAACATTCCAGCAGCTTGAGCGTATGGCGTGTATATTTCACAGCTTATAGGTTATTCTAGATCCTGCGATCGGTATTCCGATTTTCTAGACCGCGGTCACTGCTGTTGACTACTAAACTACTTAAACAAGGCGGTTTTTGTACCTAGGTTGGTGTTATCTCTGCAGAAGTTCTGTGGTCGCCTTCACATGCTTCATGATCTTAATTGATAGTGATGGGAAATCAATCTTTGAAATATGATCGGACATTTGCGCTGAGTCATAGGTAGTGTTTCCTATTTCTGGATTTGACTTTTCCCTAGACATGACAATGAGTAACTTGAAGGTGTCCAATTAGAGACAGGTACTGCTTACCCATCCGGAGCACCTGAGTGCACCCATTGTTTTTACTGGGTTCGGGTACTCACTTTTGCGTTGTATATGTTTGTCTATATCCGGATGTGTAGTTGCAGTTCGGCTCTTGTTGTTAAGTCGGTTTCCTTTGCCTTTTTCATACATTTCTATTATCAACATTACTTATACTATCCACTTGTGTACACCTTTTTACACAAGACGATAGTATAATAAAGATATATCTTTTTAATAGCTAAAAAAAGTTTGGGACTTGTGGCAAGTCTGAAAGATTGCTACTTTTCGTGATTAAAATAAGAAAATATAACATAACATAACATAACATAACATATCTTTTATTTCCAAATCAGGAGCCCACTGGGAGCAATGAGAGTTGTACAAAAAAGAGGAAAAGAATAATTGATAGATACACATAATTATACATAAGACAACATGATGAGACAATTTACTGGATTATTAATGTTCATGTTAATATAATATTGAAAATCTAAACATCATTGTAAATTTTTAATTTACAATATCTTTATCTAATATAAATCTGGCAGTGGCTGCTAGAATGTCAGTGTCCTCATTACTGAGTAAAAAAATCAATTTGGATTCATTTGACAAACTAGAAAACCTGGGATACTTTTTTGGCAACAAGATTAAATAAAATATTTCTTTTTGTACTGAACTTTGTACACACACATAAAAATGTGTTTCATCTTCAATTTCCTCAGAAAAACAATTTTTACAAGTTCTCTCAAACCTAGGTGTATTAGAGAAACGCCCTATTTCAATTTGTAATCTATGGGCTGATATGCGAAATCTGCAAAGAGCTTTTCTTTGATCCGAATTGTTTATTTTCGATAAAAAATTTTCGAAGCCAAAATGATCCTTGATTTTGAAATAGGTACATAGTTTTCCGTCAAGTTTAGAATGTCTGTAATTATACCAATTGTCTAAAAGCTTTTCCCTTAGTAATTTTTCAAGCATCTTTTTAAATTTATATCTGCTGTAATTACTTGAATCTCTATTTATACCCAAGTAATTTAAAAGCTTTATCACAAAAGTATACCAGGTAAATATATTAATATTGTCAAAATTTCTACTACAGAGATATGCATCTTTTAATAATGAAAAATCAGATGAGAGATTTTCTAGTCTATACCAATAATTAATGATTGATTTTATGATGTCATAATATAAAGGAAACCTTCCAAGTTCAGATAAGACAGCAAAATTTACACTTTTCTTATGAACTCCCAAAATACATTTACAAAATTTAAGATGTAATTTTTCACATGGTATGTTATCAAATATTTTATCTAAATCAAAGGATGTTCGCAATTTTGAGTTAGATGCACAGTAACTTCCCCAAATTTCTGAGTTATACAACAAGATAGGTTTTAAAGTATGGTCAAAAATATGTACACAGGTACGAAGACTTGGGTTTAAACTTAAAAAGTCACTTCTTAATTTATGATAAGCCTTTAAGGATTTATTATAAAGTTCAGTCCTCATTTGATGAAATGATCCTGATGCTGTGAAATACACTCCTAAATATATAGGTAACAAATATGATCCTAACAATTACAGGGGTCTTTCTATTACTTCAAACCTTGGAAAGCTTTTCAACAAAATAATTCACTCTAGACTTATGCAATTTTCATTGGATAATAACATGATTAACAAAAATCAAATTGGATTTCTAGAAAACAGCAGAACTACTGATCATATTTTCTCCTTGAAATCTATAGTTGACCACTATAAATTAAAAAAGAAAAAAGTGTTTGCAACTTTTATTGACCTGAAACAGGCTTTTGATACAGTGTGGCGAACTGGGTTGTTCTACATCCTTCTAAGCAATGGTATCCCTATGAAAATTTACAACATTATCTATTCTATGTACTGCAGAACCTCTAACAGAATTAAATTCACTGAAGGTCTCAGTGACCCGTTTATATCTGAAAGAGGAGTAAAGCAGGGAGATGTGTTAAGTCCCCTATTGTTTAATATTTTTATAAATCAAATAATAGACATACTTGACAACCATAGCACAGATCCCATTTCTATTGGTAATTCTAAGTTGCATTGTTTATTATATGCTGATGACTTGGTACTTCTATCCAGTAGCCCTATCGGGTTACAAAATAGACTTGACCTACTTGCAAAGTTCTGTTCGGACTGGAAGTTAGAAATAAACTTATCTAAATCAAAAGCCATGATCTTTAATTCAAATGGAAAGACTTTTTTGGACTCTTTCAAGATTAATGGCCCTTATATCGAAACTATTGATAAATATTGTTATCTTGGGATAGTCCTAAAGTATAATGGTAATTTCAATTTAGCTTCCAATGTACTACAGGATAAAGCAAGAAAAGCTCTATTTAAGATTAAAAAAACTTTAGGATTGTATAATTCCTGCAAAACCTTGGAAAAAGTGTTTGACTCTATGGTCTTGCCGATTTTATTATATGGAAGTGAACTTTGGGGCATTGAATCTGCTACCAATTTCCCTAAGGCAAGCTCATTTATGTATGAAAAATTTCATATTAAGTTTATAAAAGAAATTTTAGGTGTTAACTGTAAAACTACTAACAGCGCTTGCCTCTCTGAACTTAATAGGCTACCTATTGGCTCAAAAATAATCATGTACTCTATCAAATTTCTTAACCACATTATCTCATCTAGAAATTCATTGGTGAATGAATTATTTTTCAATACACTGGAGTCCAATGCCTGGACTAAAAATATGAAGAAATGTTTCCAAAAGTTAGGATTTTCTTATTTAATGTCCTTTAATACTGATTTCAAACCTTTATTTCCCCAACTGAAGCAACGCATCAATGATATCTTTCTGCAGGAACAAAATGCTAGTATTCATTCTTCTGAAAAACTTCTCTTTTTCAAATCATTTTGCTTATCACCAGAACGTGCATATTATGTTGATCATTTAGAAAATTACATAAACGGATCTGTTTTTAGTAAATTTAGGCTAAGTGCACATAACCTTGAAATAGAAAGAGGCAGACATTGCAATATTACCAGAGAAGACAGACTTTGTAAAATGTGCAATGATGCCACAATTGAAGACGAAAAACATTTATTTTGGCAATGTTCAAAATACTCAAATGAAAGAAAAATATTTCTCAACAAATTGTCATATTTCTGGAATATAAACTGTGATAAACTTCGTGAAGAGAATTTCTTTAAATCAATAATGAACACAAAAAACCAAAATGTGTTAAATTTACTGTCTTCATTTCTTCAAAAACTATTTGAAATAAGAAATTCAAGTGTGTCTGGGGTATGAGTTATTAGACACTTATTTATCAAAGAATGTTTTCAGTGTATAAACTATTTGCCTTTTGATTATGTATAAACACAATAGTTCTACCATGTAGTTTCCAAAATACAAAGTATTTTACTCTATACATTTCTATACTAGTCTTGTAATTTTGTAAACATAATTCGTATGTATTATAGTTATTGTACTACAGGTCTTAACCAATTATTGTAATTGTGTTTGAACCAATAAATAAATAAATAAATAAATATATAAACGGCTTTATGGTTTCAATAATACAATAGAGTTATCTTTCTTTGTGTACGTAAAAATGTGATCTCCGTGTGTGATCCGTCTTGTAGAAAGATTTAATTTGTAATTATATTTTGGTGTAAAAGAAAAACAGTAATATATTTTGACTTCAATAAAACAATTTTTATCTTTTGTTAAATATTAAAAGTTGATATCCCCGATCGGATTAAAATCAGCTGTTATGTTCGCTCTGTACATTGTATACTACGTTCTGTGGCGTATTATACGTTGCGTTTTTAATCAAATGCGATATCCAAATTCCCAATATTCCAAATACCAAGTTTCATAATATATAGCATTAAAGAATAAAAATAGGCCATTTAATGGGACATTAAATGATACCCCGCCAAGTTGCATTGTTTTTAATATTCATGAACACATTTAACTGAATTACATTTCAGCTTACAGGAACAGCTGAGCATGATAACAGTCCATCTCAGAAGACTTGTGACTGACTTACATAGAGAATAGTCCTCGCACATCAACCAGACGTCATGTGACAAACGTAGAGAATGGTCTAGGCACGTCAACCAGACGTCATGTGACTTACAAAGAGAATGGTCCAGGCACGTACATCATCTAGAAGTCATGTGACTTACATAGAGGATGGTCCAGGCACGTCAACCAACCATCATAGGACAAACATAGAGAATGGTCCAGGCACGTCAACCAGAAGTCATGTGACTTACATAGAGGATGGTCCAGGCACGTCAACCAGACGTCATGTGACTTACATAGAGAATGGTCCAGACACGTCAACCAACCATCATGGGACAAACATAGAGAATGGTCCAGGCACGTACATTAACTAGAAGTCATGTGACTTACATAGAGGATGGTCCAGACACGTCAACCAACCATCATGGGACAAACATAGAGAATGGTCCAGGCAGATCAACCAGACGTCATGGGACAAACATAGAGAATGGTCCAGGCACATCATCCAGACCTCATGTGACTTACATAGAGGATGGTCCAGACACGTCAACTAACCATCATGGGACAAACATAGAGAATGGTCCAGGCACATCATCCAGACCTCATGTGACTTACATAGAGAATGGTCCAGGCACGTCAACTAGAAGTCATGTGACTTACATAGAGGATGGTCCAGGCACGTCAACCAACCATCATGGGACAAACATAGAGAATGGTCCAGGCACGTCAACCAGACGTCATGTGACTTACATAGAGAATGGTCCAGGCACGTCAACTAGAAGTCATGTGACTTACATAGAGAATGGTCCTGGCACGTCAACCAACCATCATGGGACAAACATAGAGAATGGTCAAGGCACGTCAAACAGACCTCATGTGACTTACATAGAGAATGGTTCAGGCACGTCAACCAGACGTCATGTGACTTACATAGAGAATAGTGCAGACACGTACATCAACTAGAAGTCATGTTACTTACTTAGAGAATGATCCAGGCACGTCAACCAACGGTCATGGGACAAACACAGAGAATGGTCCAGGCACGTCAACCAGACGTCATGTGACTTACATAGAGAATGGTCCTGGCACGTCAGCCAACCATCATGGGACAAACATAGAGAATGGTCCAGGCACATCAACCAGACGTCATGTGACTAACATAGAGAATGGTCCAGGCACGTCAACCAGACGTCATGGGGCAAACATAGAGAATGGTCCAGGCACGTACATCAACTAGAAGTCATGTGACTTACATAGAGGATGGTCCAGACACGTCAACCAACCATCATGGGACAAACATAGAGAATGGTCCAGGCAGATCAACCAGACGTCATGGGACAAACATAGAGAATGGTCCAGGCACATCATCCAGACCTCATGTGACTTACATAGAGAATGGTCCAGGCACGTCAACCAACCATCATGGGACAAACATAGAGAATGGTCCAGGCACGTACATTAACTAGAAGTCATGTGACTTACATAGAGGATGGTCCAGACACGTCAACCAACCATCATGGGACAAACATAGAGAATGGTCCAGGCAGATCAACCAGACGTCATGGGACAAACATAGAGAATGGTCCAGGCACATCATCCAGACCTCATGTGACTTACATAGAGGATGGTCCAGACACGTCAACCAACCATCATGGGACAAACATAGAGAATGGTCCAGGCACATCATCCAGACCTCATGTGACTTACATAGAGAATGGTCCAGGCACGTCAACCAGACGTCATGTGACTTACATAGAGAATGGTCCAGGCACGTACATCAACTAGAAGTCATGTGACTTACATAGAGGATGGTCCAGGCACGTCAACCAACCATCATGGGACAAACATAGAAAATGGTCCAGGCACGTCAACCAGACGTCATGTGACTTACATAGAGAATGGTCCTGGCACGTCAACCAACCATCATGGGACAAACATAGAGAATGGTCCAGGCACGTCAACCAGACGTCATGTGACTTACCTAGAGAATGGCCCAGGCACATCAACCAACCATCATGGGACAAACATAGAGAATGGTCCAGGCACATCAACCAGACGTCATGTGACTTACATAGAGAATGGTCCAGGCACGTCAACCAGACGTCATGTGACTTGCATAGAGAATGGTCCAGGCACGTACATTAACTACAAGTCATGTGACTTACATAGAGAATGGTCCAGGCACGTCAACCAGACGTCATGTGACTTACATAGAGAATGGTCCAGGCACATCAACCAGACGTCATGTGACTTACACAGAGAATGGTCCAGTCACGTCAACCAGCCGTCATGGGACAAACATAGAGAATGGTCCAGGCACGTTCATCAACCAGACGTCATGCGACAAACGTAGAGAATGGTCCAGGCGCGTCAACCAGACGTCATGTGACTTACATAGAGAATGGTCTAGTCACGTCAACCAGCCATCATGTGACAAACATAGAGAATGGTCCAGGCATGTACATCAACCAGACGTCATGCGACAAACGTAGAGAATGGTCCAGGCACGTACATCAACTAGAAGTCGTGTGACTTACATAGAGGATGGTCCAGACACGTCAACCAACCATCATGGGACAAATATAGAGAATGGTCCAGGCACGTCAACCAGACGTCATGCGACAAACATAGAAAATGGTCCTCGCACATCAACCAGACGTCGTGTGACGTACATAGAGAATGGTCCAAGCACGTCAACCAGACGTCATGCGACAAACATAGAGAATGGTCCTCGCACATCAACCAGACGTCATGTGACTTACATAGAGAATGGTCCAGGCACGTACATTAACTAGAAGTCATGTGACTTATATAGAGGATGGTCCAGACACGTCAACCAACCATCATGGGACAAACATAGAGAATGGTCCAGGCAGATCAACCAGACGTCATGGGACAAACATAGAGAATGGTCCAGGCACGTACATCAACTAGAAGTCATGTGACTTACATAGTCCAGGCACGTCAACCAACCATCATGGGACAAACATAGAGAATGGTCCAGGCACATCAACCAGACGTCATGTAACTAACATAGAGAATGGTCCAGGCACGTCAACCAGACGTCATGTGACTTACATAGAAAATGGTCCAGTCACGTCAACCAGCCGTCATGGGACAAACATAGAGAATGGTCCAGGCACGTACATCAACCATACGTCCTGCGGCAAACGTAGAGAATGGTCCAGGCACATCAACCAGACGTAATGTGACTTACATAGAGAATGGTCCAGGCACGTACATCAACTAGAAGTCATGTGACTTACATAGAGGATGGTCACGACACGTCAACCAACCATCATGGGACAAACATAGAGATTAGTCCAGGCACGTCAACCAGACGTCATGCGACAAACATAGAAAATGGTCCTCGCACATCAACCAGATGTCGTGTGACTTACATAGAGAATGGTCCAAGCACGTCAACCAGACGTCATGCGACAAACATAGAGAATGGTCCTAGCACATCAACCAGACGTCATGTGACTTACATAGAGAATGGTCCAGGCACGTACATTAACTAGAAGTCATGTGACTTACATAGAGGATGGTCCAGACAAGTCAACCAACCATCATGGGACAAACATAGAGAATGGTCCAGGCACATCATCCAGACCTCATGTGACTTACATAGAGAATGGTTCAGGCACGTCAACCAGACGTCATGTGACTTACATAGAGAATGGACCAGGCACGTACATCAACTAGAAGTCATGTTACTTACATAGAGGATGGTCCAGGTACGTCAACCAACCGTCATGGGACAAACATAGAGAATGGTCCAGTCACTTCAACCAGACATCATGTGACTTACATAGATAATGGTCCTGGCACGTCAACCAACCATCATGGGACAAACATAGAGAATGGTCCAGGCACATCAACCAGACGTCATGGGACAAACATAGAGAATGGTCCAGGCACGTCAACCAGAAGTCATGTGACTTTCATAGAGAATGGTCCAGGCACATCAACCAACCATCATTGGACAAACATAGAGAATGGTACAGGCACGTCAACCAGACGTCATGTGACTTACATAGAGAATGGCCCGGCACATCAACCAACCATCATGGGACAAACATAGAGAATGGTCCAGGCACGTCAACCAGACGTCATGTGACTTACATAGAGCATGGTCCAGGCACGTCCACCAGACGTCATGTGACTTACATAGAGAATGGTCCAGGAACATCAACCAACCATCATGTGACAAACATAGAGAATGGTACAGGTACGTCAACCAGACTTCATGTGACTTACATAGAGAATGGCCCGGCACATCAACCAACCATCATGGGACAAACATAGAGAATGGTCCAGGCACATCAACCAACCATCATGGGACAAACATAGAGAATGGTCCAGGCACGTCAACCAGACGTCATGTGACTTACATAGAGAATGGTCCAGGCACGTCAACCAGAAGTCATGTGACTTACATAGAGAATGGTCCAGGCACGTCAACCAGACGTCATGTTACTTACATAGAGAATGGTCCAGGCACGTACATCAACTAGAAGTCATGTCACTTACATAGAGGATAGTCCAGGCACGTCAACCAACCATCATGGGACAAACATAGAGAATGGTCCAGGCACATCAACCAGACGTAATGTGACTTACATAGAGGATGGTCCAGGCACGTCAACCAAACGTCATGTGACTTACATAGAGAATGGTCCTGGCACGTCAACCAGACGTCATGTGACTTACATAGAGAATGGTCCAGTCACATCAACCAACCATCATGGGACAAACATAGAGGGTGGTCCAGGCACGTCAACCAACCATCATGGAACAAACAGAGAATGATCCAGGCACGTCAACCAGACGTCATGCGACAAACATAGAAAATGGTCCTCGCACATCAACCAGACGTCATGTGCCTTACATAGAGAATGGTCCAGGCACGTACATTAACTAGAAGTCATGTGACTTACATAGAGGATGGTCCAGACACGTCAACAAACAATCCTGGGACAAACATAGAGAATGGTCCAGGCACGTCAACCAGACGTCATGGGACAAACATAGAGAATGGTCCAGGCACGTCAACCAACCATCATGGGACAAACATAGAGAATGGTCCAGGCACGTCAACCAGACGTCATGGGACAAACATAGAGAATGGTCCAGGCACGTCAACCAGACGTCATGTGACTTACATAGAGAATGGTCCAGGCACATCATCCAGACCTCATGTGACTTACATAGAGAATTGTCCAGGCACGTCAACCAGACGTCATGTGACTTACATAGAGAATGGTCCAGGCACGTACATCAACAAGAGTCATGTGACTTACATAGAGGATGGTCCAGGCACGTCAACCAACAATCATGGGACAAACAAAGAGAATGGTCCAGGCACGTCAACCAGTCGTCATGTGACTTTCATAGAGAATGGTCCTGGCACGTCAACCAACCATCATGGGACAAACATAGAGAATGGTCCAGTCACATCAACCAACCATCATGGGACAAACATAGAGGATGGTCCAGGCACGTCGACCAACCATCATGGGACAAACATATAGAATCGTCCAGGCACGTCAACCAGACGTCATGTGACCTACATAGAGAATGGTCCAGGCACGTCAACCAGACGTCATGTGACTTACATAGAGAATGGTCCAGGCACATTAACCAACCATCATGGGACAAACATAGAGGATGGTCCAGGCACGTCAACCAACCATCATGGAACAAACTTAGAGAATGGTCCAGGCACGTCAACCAACCATCATGGGACAAAGAGAATGGTCCATGCACGTCAACCAGACGTCATGTGACTTACATAGAGAATGGTCCAGGCACGTCAAACAGACGTCATGTGACTTGCATAGAGAATGGTCCAGGCACGTCAACCAACCATCATGGGACAAACATAGAGGATGGTCCAGGCACATCATCCAGACCTCATGTGACTTACATAGAGAATGGTCCAGGCACGTCAACCAACCATCATGGGACAAACATAGAGAATGGTCCAGGCACGTCAACCAACAATCATGGGACAAACATAGAGGATGGTCCAGGCACATCATCCAGACCTCATGTGACTTACATAGAGAATGGTCCAGGCACGTCAACCAACCATCATGGGACAAACATAGAGAATGGTCCAGGCACATCAACCAGACGTCATGGGACAAACATAGAGGATGGTCCAGGCACATCAACCAGACGTCATGTGACTTACTTAGAGAATGGTCCAGGCACGTCAACCAAACCATCATGGGACAAACATAGAGAATGGTCCAGACACATCAACCAACCATCATGGGACAAACATAGAGGATGGTCCAGACACGTCAAGCAATCATCATGGGACAAACATAGAGAATGGTCCAGGCACATCAACCAGACGTCATGGGACAAACATAGAGGATGGTCCAGGCACATCAACCAGACGTCATGTGACTTACTTAGAGAATGGTCCAGGCACGTCAACCAACCATCATGGGACAAACATAGAGAATGGTTCTGGCATGTCAACCAGACGTCATGTGACTTACATAGAAAATGGTCCAGGCACGTCAACCAACCATCATGGGACAAACATAGAGAATGGTCCAGGCACGTCAACCAGACGTCATGGGACAAACATAGAGAATGGTCCAGGCACGTCAACCAACCATCATGGGACAAACATAGAGAATGGTCCATCAGGTCAACCAGACGTCATGTGACTTACATAGAGAATGGTCCAGGCACATCAACCAGACGTCATGGGACAAACATAGAGGATGGTCCAGGCACATCAACCAGACGTCATGTGACTTACTTAGAGAATGGTCCAGGCACGTCAACCAACCATCATGGGACAAACATAGAGAATGGTCCTGGCATGTCAACCAGACGTCATGTGACTTACATAGAGAATGGTCCTAGCACGTCAACCAGACGTCATGTGACTTACATAGAGAATGGTCCTGTCACGTCAACCAACCATCATGGGACAAACATAGAAGATGGTCCAGGCACGTCAACCAGACGTCATGTGACTTACATAGAGAATGGTCCAGGCACGTCAACCAGACGTCATGTGACTTACATAGAGAATCGTCCAAGCACGTCAAACAACCATCATGGGACAAACATAGAGAATGGTCCAGGCACGTCAACCAGACGTCATGTGACTTACATAAAGAATGGTCCAGGCACGTCAACCAGACGTCATGTGACTTACATAGAGAATGGTCCTGGCACGTCAACCAGACGTCATGTGACTTACATAGAGGATGGTCCAGGCACGTCAACCAACCATCATGGGACAAACATAGAGAATGGCCCAGGCACGTCAACCAGACGTCATGTGACTTGCATAGAGAATGGTCCTGGCACGTCAACCAGACGTCATGTGACAAACATAGAGAATGGTCCAGGCACATCAACCGACCATCATGGTACAAACATAGAGGATGGTCCAGGCACATCAACCAGACGTCATGCGACAAACATAGAGAATGGTCCTCGCACATCAACCAGACGTCATGCGACAAACATAGAGAATGGTACAGGCACGTCAACCAGACGTCCTTGAAAGACAACATTAGTTCTAATGTCTTCAGCGTTTTGACATAATCATAAATAATAATCTTTATTGCATATAAAACCCTATTGGGTATAGCAATGTACACATAACATACGAATACAAGACTTACACGTATTAAAGAAATAAACATGAGCTAAACGTTATCATGTGTTAAAAGGCGGGAGTCTGACCATGATGAACCTCATGTTCGAGTCTGACCACGATGAACCTCATGTTCGAGTCTGACCACGATGAACCTAATGTTCGAGTCTGACCACGATGAACCTCAGGTTCGAGTCTGACCACGATGAACCTCATGTTCGAGTCTGACCACGATGAACCTCAGGTTCGAGTCTGACCACGATGAACCTCATGTTCGAGTCTGACCACGATGAACCTCATGTTCGAGTCTGACCACGATGAACCTCAGGTTCGAGTCTGACCAAGATGAACCTCAGGTTCGAGTCTGACCACGATGAACCTCAGGTTCGAGTCTGAGCACGTTGAAACTCATGTTCGAGTCTGACCACGATGAACCTCATGTTCGAGTCTGACCACGATGAACCTCATGTTCGCGTCTGACCACGATGAACCTCAGGTTCGAGTCTGACCACGATGAACCTCAGGTTCGAGTCTGACCATGATGAACCTCATGTTCGAGTCTGACCATGATGAACCTCAGGTTCGAGTCTGACCACGATGAACCTCATGTTCGAGTCTGACCACGATGAACCTCAGGTTCGAGTCTGACCATGATGAACCTCATGTTCGAGTCTGACCACGATGAACCTCAGGTTCGAGTCTGACCATGATGAACCTCAGGTTCGAGTCTGACCATGATGAACCTCATGTTCGAGTCTGACCATGATGAACCTCAGGTTCGAGTCTGACCACGATGAACCTCATGTTCGAGTCTGACCACGATGAACCTCAGGTTCGAGTCTGACCACGATGAACCTCAGGTTCGAGTCTGACCACGATGAACCTCATGTTCGAGTCTGACCACGATGAACCTCAGGTTCGAGTCTGACCAAGATGAACCTCAGGTTCGAGTCTGACCACGATGAACCTCAGGTTCGAGTCTGACCACGATGAAACTCATGTTCGAGTCTGACCACGATGAACCTCATGTTCGAGTCTGACCACGATGAACCTCATGTTCGAGTCTGACCACGATGAACCTCAGGTTCGAGTCTGACCACGATGAACCTCAGGTTCGAGTCTGACCATGATGAACCTCATGTTCGAGTCTGACCATGATGAACCTCAGGTTCGAGTCTGACCACGATGAACCTCATGTTCGAGTCTGACCACGATGAACCTCAGGTTCGAGTCTGACCATGATGAACCTCATGTTCGAGTCTGACCACGATGAACCTCAGGTTCGAGTCTGACCATGATGAACCTCAGGTTCGAGTCTGACCATGATGAACCTCATGTTCGAGTCTGACCATGATGAACCTCAGGTTCGAGTCTGACCACGATGAACCTCATGTTCGAGTCTGACCACGATGAACCTCAGGTTCGAGTCTGACCACGATGAACCTCAGGTTCGAGTCTGACCATGATGAACCTCATGTTCGAGTCTGACCACGATGAACCTCAGGTTCGAGTCTGACCACGATGAACCTCATGTTCGAGTCTGACCACGATGAACCTCAGGTTCGAGTCTGACCACGATGAACCTCATGTTCGCGCTTCTAATGATTGTTGTAGGAAGTTGCAGACACTGGGCAGAATTTCTTTGCTTGGGTTTAGAACATCCTCCCTAGTAAGGGGTTTAGAACTGTTTTCGTGTTTCAAGAGGATCTAAAGTATTAAAATTGGAGAATTTTCTTTCGATAAAATTTAATAAAACTTATTCTGATATGGTAAATTATTTTGCAACCGAAGAGAAAAGTAAATTCATTATCAAGAATTTTACAAAATTTGCAATGACTTTGAAATCTTGTATTTTTTGCTTATAGCGTCCAAGTTCTTTTTCTAAGTTATTGTCACTTGGCCTGAATTCAGTTATTAATTAACGATGGAAAAGGATACAAAAGCAAAAAGAAAAACTTAATAGTTGAAACAGGAAAACATTTAGATTAAAGCAAGAATCCTGATGATATTCAACCAGAGGTTTTCTCTGTTTATAAAAAATTGTTTTGGTCAAATACCATCCTCCCAAGTCAGCGATTCTGAGTCCGCGTTCGCTACATCATCATCGGACTCGGAACACCTGCCTTGAGAGGATGGTCTAATACTAGCAGTAAATATTGAGGATGATGAAGTAGATATAACAAATCATTCAATATGCCATCTAGGGAAGACAAAAACACTAGAAAAAAGATCATTGAAGGAAAATCTGAACGGTTGGATAAATCGTACAGATTGACAAATTATACGGAAAAGGACGAAAAGGTTGTCAAAATGACAAAATGAAAGGAAAGTGTTCACTTAATGAACGAACTCCTGTAACGAAGATTAATTGTTTGAAACAACACTCTATTTAAGTTATTCATAATTGACACACAAAGCTAGAGTAAAACACAACATAATTATTTCGTTTTACTGTTGATAAAATGTTAAACAAATATATCATGTTCTCTGAATTTAGTAACGCTAACTTCCATAACGTTTTCCGACGCAGTCGGTATATTTTCGAATTGTGACCTTTGAACTAAAAGACGCTTACCTATGGTAACGTACTGTTCTTGAAGACAAGCTTGCATTCTGATTGGACAAAAATAGTAAAAAATTCTGCGTTCGAACAATCTACTATAGTATACCCTGAAAAGCATCCCTATATGCATTCCCCAACTATTATTCCAACAGACTGGTGTTTTTAAACAATTGGTAATCGTAATTAAACTTTAGAGAATTATTTTTATGCCAAAAGAATGCCAGAAAGAACTGATAAACAATAATTACATGATAAAACCATACGTCGTGTAATTTTTGCGCATTTCGTCTGGGGTATATATTATATTTGCCTTGTTGACCGTCGTATCTGTAAACAATCCTCACGCCGTTGATGTATTTACACCATATTTTCTTCATCTGACCGCCTGACACACGCACTCTCTATCTCACTCTATCGTTAAATTATTGTCATACACAAAGTCAGAACGCTAAATGACTAGTATGAGACACGGTGGTTCGATAACACATTTTGTTTACTTTACACACAGCACATAGAATTAAGAGTAAAAGTCACTGATTGTTTTCGTTGCAATTATTTATTTGGACCTCAATTACCCATACGTTTTATCCTTCCCTCCGTTTTTGGATTACCGATTTCAATTCACATTTAATTGGCATTGAATTGACATTTTGTGTTCATTTGAAAAAAATATTTTACTTACCCATTTTAAAAGATAGTCAAATTAATAAAATAGCAAACTGTAATACATGTGAATGAATATTACTTGATGCATGTAAGTACATGTTTGCTTGTGAAATTTATTTAAAAAATAGATGCTGTTTTTGAAATTTTAAAATGTTCACTAACTTTATTTTCGAGTTAATATATACGATACATCACAAGAAAAAACTTGCAACTCCCACATATATATTAGAAAGGTTTGAATGTTTTTATTTACCATTGTGGTCTTCAACTTCTGAAATATCTTCCATTTGGGATATTTAAATATGTTTATTTTTAGCTCTATGATTTTTAAAGCCACTAATGCCCATCTTCTTTCTTTGCGTCCGTCGTCATTCACGTATATACAGGAGATGGAGCTCTAATTGCAAAGTCTCTTTTTGATAATAACATTTTAAAAAAAAATCCATGAATGTAGCAACCTTATATTATAGCCTTATTTTGATTGGATACATTTCGTAACACGTTAATTAATTACCTCCCCCACACACATCAATGAAAGAAAACGTTAATGTTTCTTGTCTCTTTCTTTCGTTTGATAAATTTTTTTCTTATTGTTGTTTGTTCAGTTTTATACATCTATAGTAGTTAAGTGCGTCGAATATCTTTTTTAAAGATAGTACTTGTTTATTTTATTTTATTTGATAATGGACATAATAAACGATTGCTCAAAAACATAACACTTTTACATGAAAAATAATGCAAAATTATAAACAAAACACGCCTTTCTATAGCATATAACTAAACTAAGATAGTTCAGTATTTAGTATTAAAAAGTTAGTAAAAGGTTGAAATTTAGTATAGATTTGATTCAATGGTCTTAAGATCTCTTAAATCTTAAATTTGATCAATCTAGCTTCCGTACCCATGATGAACGAGGAATTTGCTTTTTTTTTTGCTTTCAAGTTCGGTAAAACGTTAGTAACATGAATAAATAACCACAAATATGAATTTGATTTTTTTTAAAGTTAAAATTGTCTGATTGTTCCATTTTTGCTCCGCATGTGACGTTAAATCAGGAAGCTATAAATTACTTAATTTACTAGTCCCAGGTTAAATATACCATGAGTAATAATAATTGGCTAAAAAGTTCACTAAGATTACGTGTTCCGGATATAAGACACTAGGCCGAATTTTACTGCCGTTATAATCCGAAGTTAATTTTATGATTTGTCGGATTACCCAAAAAACCATCCTCCCAAGTCAGGGGTTCTGAGTCCGCGTTCGCTTGGGAGGATGCCAAAAAACGCGAGCGTACGATTATTCGTTCTAATAAGACACCATCAGAGCTAAATCAGTACAAATATAATAAAACACAGGTTTGCTTTGATTGGTCTGTTTTAATACAACAAATGATAACTTTCCCAATCAAGGCACCCAGAAAAGTGGGGGCTGTTAAATCACATGAAATATTTAAAACATAGACTTGAAGGTATATTGTGAATAATTAGTGGATAAAAACATAAAAATACTATAGAAATAAAAATAAATAAATAAATCATAAACAATATAACATGAAAAGAATTCTTGTTTTTTCAGATAACAGAGGTATGTAATAATTTAGGAGAGTAGATAATAAAATTTAAAAAAACTTGACAAACACTGAAGATGAACAGGGACAGTCTATACTAACGGGACATGTCACTGGCGTTTTCGGCAAAATTTCTAGGACACGAACGCAGAGCTAGCACTTCGGTCGGAAATTTTCGTATCTAGACATGAGTCACATACGGCTAGCTTTAGTTTCGAGCTTTGTTAAAATGTAATCGTGTTCGGTACGGTATGATATGATTTCTGTTTTTTTAAATACATTATTTACAATTCTCTAGTGTTTTTCCGTGCGTTTATCTATATTATACAATAAAAAATTTTCATGTCAGATCGGATTATTATAATTATAAATTTTATAAATTTTATTCACCTTAATCGTGTAATTAAACTAAAACAACTTTCCCAATTAACATTTTATTGAATTTCTCTTCAGCTTTGAATGTGTTCATACATATATTACTTTATTTGTAAGGTAAAAAGAATACAATTCTTTGATAATGATAAGGAAAAAGAAAACAAATAAACAAAAACACAAGCCACTCTGTATAATTATAAACCTGTCAGGTAAACACAGTAGAAATTACAGGATGATATTGCAACAGTAATTAACTAATCAACTAATTAAGAAAATTTTCTGTCTGTCTCACACCATGTGGTGCAACCAAGGCAATATGTATAATTATAAACCTGTCAGGTAAACACAGTAGGAATTACAGGATGTTATAACAGTAATAAACTAATTAAAAAATTTGTCTGTCTGTGTTAGGTGACGTGACTTCTTTCGAGAAGGCATCTGAAACAACAAAATTATTAATAATTAATATTAGATATGCACACGGTGGATATGCACAGGAGTATCTATAAATTCATAAAAACCAACTAAGGTAAATTCATGCAAAAAACACATAAAACCTACTTTAAGCAGTCTACTACACAGGAGTATCTATACATTTTCATAAAAACCAAGGTTTGTTGTGATCACACAAAAGGGTGATGAAGTTATCCCATTCAAAAATGGGTGTGTGGTCGGTGTATGTAGCCAAGATGGGGACCGGTGTTCCAAAATATAAACAAATTTCCAATCATCCAAATTCATGCAAAAAAACACATAATACCTACTTTAAGCAGTCTACTACACAGGAGTTTTTTTAAATTTTCATAAAAACCAAGGTTTGTTGTGATCACACAAAAGGGTGATGAAGTTATTCCATTCACAAATGGGGTTAACTGAAGGAAAAAACCGCTACGATATTACGCACATGTTAGACAACAACATTTTCGTATTGTTTTCTGGCTAAATGTGGAATGACAACTTGTAATTTAACGAAATCATAATTCATAAGTGAATAATAAACTATAAAAAATAAATACTTACTAGTATTGTACTATATTTTCGTGAAATAACCAATTTCGAGAGAGGAAAAATTCCAATCACACTAACAATAAAATTGTGGAATCTTAATTCCGGAAACGGAATGGAGCGGATACGTCAAATTTCAGCCGTGGCACAGAAATATCGAACTGTAATATAGGTTTAATTAGGAGTGACATGTCCCGTTAGTATGGACTGTCCCTGAGATGAAATCAAGTAAACGTTGGTTTTAAAATTTGTGAATAAATAGTAGGATAGCTGTGTCCATGGAAAATTGTCAAATTTGAATATATAATTTAACTTAAAACAATAATTTATATATTTCCAATTGTATAAATCAATAAAAGTTTATAATTATTTTTAACGAAGTAGACGCACGATACGACTGGAAACCCAACGACTTGAACGGGAACCTGCTCAGTGTAATCCATGTTTACATAATTGCTATGGTTTTACGTCACTTCCTGTGAAACTAGGGAAAATGTTAGGTTATTTGTAACTTTATTTTTTGCATTTCGAAATTTATCAAAAGCATCTTATAATTGGCATTTGGTAAGTATTTTGCTTAAAATTTATTTGTTGTTCACAAAATAACAAAAAAAAAAAACAAAATAAACAAACAAACAAAACAAACAAATAACGTTCAAGTCATATCAAGTGACAGTTTCTGTCAACAGTGACTTAGTGAACATGTACTGTAATAACAATAAAAAACAGTACAAAAACCCAGATTAATCCAGGTTTTCTTCGTTGTTTTGAAAAGTCTCAAGGCACAAATAGCATTTTAAGTGACATTGCTAATTGTGGGTTTGCATTCATGGACATGGTCATGGAACCATTTATGTGCTAGCACACTGAATACGTGAACAGTTATGTTATAAATGTCAACAGTTGAGTTTGCCAGGTAAACATTTGTTTATGATATAATGCTAAGCAGAGGAAATCTGAACACACATTCACTGAAGACAACGAATGCGAGACAAGTTGGATCGGGTGGTCGGTAGCCCAAACCTGAGACAAAATCCCCAAGACAGAAATCGACTTTAATGATTTTCGTGGTTACCAGACAGAATTTTCACTAAATATTTGGAAGATATAACAAGATTGTGATATTATTAGGTTTCAGTGAAAATGTATCAAAATGTATATTTATGAAAATATTGCAATTTATTTTCCCTTAGGTCGGTATTTTCAGCAATTTTTCAGCTATATCATGGCATCCAGTTTTTACTGGGAGAGGAAAGCCGGAGTACCCAGAGAAAACCTTGACCTGCGGTAGGATTTGCAATCCCTGTCAATTAAGATTGGAGTCGAGAACACCCTGCCCGCAATGAGAATCGAACCCGCAATCTCAGTGTTGACAGACCACGTTATCATTAGTAGACGAACTACCTTAACCATTCGGCCACTTAGGCCCCTGTAATTAGATATATGAATTAGATATAATATAGTAGGCATGCACTTGATTGTTGCCATAGAAACTGTATTTATATCATAGTATAGGTTTGGATGAATGAAAAAAAATTATTTTATTTTGTCATCTTCTACATGTAAATGTATTTAAAGAAACGACAAGATGTACAATTCTGCAAAAAAATTTTGTTGAACTACCAGTGTGAAAAAAAAATGTTCTGTTTATATTTCAGGTTTAGAATTAAGTGTGTTGTAGAGTGAAGACAAAACAGATTAACATGGGATCGGTAAGTTATTTTATCCTTCACAATGAAGGAAAACTTGATAAGAGGAAATTTCACTTAAGCAACAACAAAACCGGTGGTTGTACGTGTTCTCCCCTTTTAATATTTGATGCAGTGTAAGACACAGTACCTATGCATAATGAACAGCATTTGCTTTCTTTTGTTCAAATCAAATAGCCTTCAAGAACAAGTTTTGGTAAATTCACATTACACTAGCTAATTTGTATAACTATATTTAAAAAATTGGATAAAACCTTTCTGCTTGGTCTGTTTTTGTTGATAGACAGACAGATATTGCATAATTAATAAAGAATTAATTAAATACCATGGCAGCACTGATGTATAACATTATTAAATATTTATCAATAATAGACTTTTGCAGAAGTCAGTACTCTTAATATGGACCTTGTAGAATAATATTGATCAATGACAAAGAAAATCATAACAATTATCTTTTATATTTATTTAGAAACTAATACTTTTGTTATATTTAAAATTGTAGAAGAAAATAACTATTGAAACAATCCAGACTTATGTCAAGCTTGACAATGAAATACATATGTTGGAAATGAAAAACGTTCGAAAGAACTTGAAAGTGAAGGAGGATCAACTAAAAGATGTACAACAGACTCAGACTCAGCTAGAGACTTATTACAAAGAATGCCAGGAAAAAACGTAAGCACGTGACATAATACAGCATGGACTACTCTGCTATAAATAAAACTTACATATACTTACTTTGTCATGGGTAAACATGACGTGATTACATTTTCTTTCCTTCCCTTTCAATTATTTCCCTTTGTCATTCTTTTTTTCAGTATTAAAAACTCTCCACAACATGGTTTTAGCCTTTCTTGTTTTTCTTTGCCCTTGCCAATAACATCCAAAGCTTGTTTTGTGATGTTTGCATCTTTTTTTCCTAAGGAGATCGATCCAAATTTATTTTCTTATTTAAATTTCAGTCTCTCTGTTTTGTTGTTTGGTCCTATTCCAAAGTTCTTTATTGCTTTTGTCTGTTTCTTTCTTATTTTGACATATGTCTAAATCAAACTAAAATTACAAGTTAGATGATAATTTATCTTTGTTTGTTTGAAGGTGGTTTAATGCCACCTTTATCATTTAAAGGTGGTTTAATGCCACCTTTATCATTGGAAGGGGGTTTAATGCCACCTTTATCATTGCTTTCAGTTTATATAATTGGGGGAGGAAACTAGAGTACCAGGTGCAAACATCAGACTTTTAGCACCTGTTGATCATAATGCTTCTACTAAAATGGCAAACAGAAAATCAGTTTCTGAAAGATTTGGGTTCATGAAAAAGAATCGGATATCAAAGAGTATTCCTGAAACAATAAGCAATAACCGACAAACCCATAAGGGGAGACAACAATGGATATAATAAAAAAAACCAAAAATTGAGTAACACAAACTCCACAAAAACGGGACGATTGATTGATTGATTAATGGTGTTTAATGCCCGAGCAGCAATATTTCAGCTATATTCAGGCGATTGATTGATTAATGTTGTTTAATGCCCGAGCAGCAATATTTCAGCTATATTCAGGCGATGAACATGAAATGGATGATAAAATGAACATGAAATGATGATAAATGAAAATGGGAAGGGACACAAGGAAAAATAGGGGTAACGGATTTTAGATTGCCACTGGCAAATGGGAGGATGGATAGGGTCGGGCAATTTAGCCTCCTGTAGCGGGATCGAAATCCCTACTCATAGCGAATACTACAGCAGCGTTCTTTAACGTGCGAGGAACGTGGCATTTTTCCCAACACGGTGCACTAATATGGTTTGCGGTCAGATTTTCCATATTATGGCCTGACAACCCCAGCTTGCCAGGGGTACCCCATTCAACCACCTGGGGCGCACATCCCAGTCGGTCTTTAGGCAAACCGACCTGACACGCCGGTCAGGGTACTGGGCGCTATTTAGTCGCCTTTTACGACAAGCTAGAGCGACTGCGGTCTATTCTTTTAGCCACCCGGATCCCACACGTGGCAAAAAGTCCAGGTGATTATGAAATGCATATAATGGTAATACATCAGTGCACATGGTAAAATACTCAATAAATGTATGCCCAATGTACAGTGCTTCATTAGAACATATGGTAAAATAATAACGTAGGACCACTAATGTAACAATCATAAAATTGTGATAAATATTGCTCAGTAATAAAAGTAGTCCATAGTGTCATTCCTTAAAACGTGATAAAATGTTTATTCCTGGTAAATCATGGATGTACTGTACTGTTATTATGAACAAATCTATGCTTTGCATCCATAAAATTGCCGAAGAATGAGCATTAATTATAGGTTATTTACGTTTTTTGAAACGAGATGTGTTTTCTCGTTCGTATCTCATCGAAGGGCGACAACCCTGAGATGAGATGACGAGAAAATGCATCGAGTTTCATAAAACGTAAATAATCTGTTTATCGCTGTGTTGTAACATTGTGACGTCACAGTGTTACTTAACGACGTCTCAACAGCGAGCTGAGATGGGCCCATCTCAAGCTATTAGAGTGAGATGGAATAATATCACACACAAAGATCAAAAGAAAATACTGCAAAATAGCGATAATGTCATATATCACTCTATATACAATAGTCAATGATATAAAACCATTTAATTCAAACACTGAAATTAAACTGTACTTTCCTGTATTAAGTGATTATCAGCAATATAAACCTATTGATTATCATTAATATTTTAGTGTATTCAGTTTGTTTAATGATGTTATTGTTTACCTGGTGTTCAAGGTGGAAATTGGTTCCAGGTCTTTGTAGATCAATGAAAATTAACATAACACTTGAGTATCAATAGGGCCTTGGAGAATTCTTCAAATTATTAAGTTCTATAATTTGGAGATTCTCATCAAGGACACCGCCTAACTTTTACTATACATGTATATGAAAAAATTTAGGTATATAAAAAAAAATGAATTAGTCAATGAGTTTTATTCAAAATTGCAGTAAGTTTGATTTTGAAAAGTTTGAATTCAAAAACCACAGAAAATAGGAATTCTGTAATTAATGGACTTTGCAGGAAACAAGTAAAATAACAATGGTGTTAAATGCAACCAGTGGCGTGGCACAAAAAACCCCGGGCCTACATCTAATTTTTGGCTCTGCCCTGGACCTGCTGAGGACCTTCAGCTCTTCCCAGACTCCTTGTTGATAAGTGCTTACATTAAACTGTATATTGTTAAGCCCCTGCAATTTAAAAAAAAATATGTTAATGTAAGTGTAAATGTAAATGTAAGTGGTGTAAAAGGGGGCCTTATCCAGTTTGATTTTTGTCAGTTGGAAAAATAACTACTAAAAGCAAGTGAAAATGAGGAATTGTTTAAAATTTAATTTGTCATTATTATACCCCCACTTTGAAAAAGAGTGGGGTCATCTGTTTTACCCTTGTCTGTCCATCTGTCTGTTCATTCTTCCGTCCGTCCATAACAAAAATTTCCATAGCAATTTTCTAAGCAACTATAGGAAAGTAGCAAAGAAAACCGACCGAACAACAAGAGCCAAAAGCCAAGGGACAGTTACAAATCCGGATATAGACAAAACCAAAAACATAAAACACAGAAAGAGAGTAACCCCCACCCAATAAAAACCATTGGTGCACTCAGGTGCTCCGGACGAGTAAGCAGTGCCTGCCTCTAATTAGACACCTGTCGAGTTACTCATTGTCTAGTCTAGGGAAAAGTCAAATCCAGGAATAGGAAACACTACCTATGACTCAGCGAAAATGTCAGATCGTATTTAAGACACTGATTTCCCATAACGATCAATTAAGTCGTGGGGCTGACCATAGAACTTCTGGAGAGATAATATCAACCTAGGTACAACAAACCCTTGTTTGAGTAGTCAACAACAGTGATCGGTCTAGAAAATTGGAATAACGATCGCAGGATCTAGAATAACGTATAAGTTGTAAAATGTACACTATACGCTGGAGCTGCTGTAATGTTGCTGTCGATGAACGGGAAGTTGACAATTGGAAAGTTGAAGTCATCACGCTTGTCGTAGAGCCTAGTTTGTAGTTTTCCTGAGTCTATTTCTAGAAGTAGGTCTAAGTAAGAGGCTGACCTTAGTGTATTGGTGGTGTCTTTAATTTCAAGCTGGCTAGGGTAAATTGAATGTAAATACTCACCAAATTTAGCATTGTTGAGAGACAAAACATCTTCAATATAGCGGAATGTGAAATTAAAGGTCTGGATGCAGAAGCCTGATATTTTGCATATTGCTTTTTCTTATAGTACCTAATGGTGTACTGTGATTTTATGCTCATTGGTCGTTTGCTTCCTGTTGACCAAATACTTTTTGTGAAAGGAAGGGTATCACTAGTGACCATAAGCTCACAGATTTACCTCATTTTGATTATACTAGTAAGAAGGTCATTGTACTTATCACTTTTTACTTATACAATCAATAAGAAGCCATGCTTTCACAATGATACATTCAGCGTCCACTCATTCTAATTGTTGTTTTGGTTCTAGTTTTTCTGACTGTTCCTCCCAGGTTTGACAATTTACCAAACAACAGAAAAGAACCAAAAAGACCTCTACATCTCTATACATTCCATGTTATTACAAATTACGCTCTTATATGTATGTATTAAATACATGTATTAAGGCTCCTTTAAGTCTCAATAAATGGTCGGGAGGCTCACTCATTTTGCAGTCAATTTGTTGAATTCCTCGGATCTTTTGTTTTTTTTCACTTTGATTTTCGAATGTTTACCAAATCTTGCACATTTTGATCACTTGAAACCTCAACAGTCCTGGATGAAAAATTTTATTGAAATTCATTTTAAATTTTAAACAAAATTTTTAAATCAATTTAAGTTTATCTGCAAAAAGGTAGTTTATGTCTTTATCTTCTGCAATACTTATTTAAACCAATTCTATCATGACTAATACAAGATATTTTTGTTTCAGGAAAAAAGAGAAGGCTGATATAGATGACTTGTCTGGACAGGGAACCAAGATACAAGCTGAAATAGGAAAAAATAAATATGATGAGAAGATGTCTAAAGAACAGGTAACAAGCAATTTAAAATTTTTTCTGACTCATTTATACTGTCATAATTCTATTCATGCTGTAATTTATTTGTTTTAAGTGCTTTGATTGGATAAAAACACTTAAATGACATCATCTCAGATAATTTATATATCGATATTTCCTCTGAGCGGATTACTTTCAGTATCCAATGTAAACAAATGGCGTCCTCCTAGCATATCGTCAGGGAGGGGGGACAACGTTTTCTCTGTCGCAATGATTTCCAATTAAATCGACTGAGATTTCTAATAAAATATAATATAAATACAATTTAGTGTTTAATTTTGTTTTTTTTCTATTAATATCTACAGAACCACGATTCCTTTGGTACTATGTTTTGCATATCGCGACGCTTTCCGACCTAGGTACGTTTTAAGGTCTAAATGGGTTTCGGTAACTGTTTTTGCTGTTATAAAAATCGCAACAATTATTTCACAGAATTATAAGGATTAAACATTAGGTTTTAGGAAATTATCAATGTGTAAACTCCGGCAACTCCCTCACAAACTTGACATAAAGTCCTTATGTCAAGTTTGTGAGTGATTCGCCGGAGTTTACACATTGATAATTTCCTAAAACCCAGTGTTTAATCCTATATTATCTCCCTATGTGCTAGTTACTTCCCTTTGTTCTGTTTACTGTATGTGAGTTATTTCCCTTTACTGATAAATCGCATAGCTGGAATACATTGAACAAATTATCAACTATTCATTTTTTTTTCTTCAATAGTCAGGCTTTTACATCACCCTTACAGCACAACCTGACTAAGGTGTACAGGGTGTAAAGAAAAATCAAAGACAGTTGACTATTATACAATGTATTGATTAATTTATATATATATATATATATATATATATATATATATATAATTTTCTCTCTCTCTCTCTCTATCCCTCTGTCTCTCTCTCTCACACACACAAATACACTTTCACTAGTCTATCACTTCCTCTCTTTTTCTAGTTCTCTTTATAGGATATAAATAGAAAATAGATAGATAAATATATCAAAAGAAAAAAAAAATTTTTTGATTCAATGTTGTTTGCTCTGTTTACCAAATGAATCAAGGAGGGTATTTTTGGTTTTTAAGAAACTACCATTCAGGATAAATAACTTTGATAGGAGCCCAAAATTTTTCTAGTGCAGAAACATTGTTGTGCTTTCTAGCTGTGTATAATTCTAAGCTATAAAAATATTTCAATCTATTTCTCAGTTCAGCTGGATTTGGAAGTTTTCCTTCTAGTCTGCATTTATATATATACTTTTTGACAAAAATTATTAGAAAATTCAAAAATAGGCTTTCTTCTACAAAACCTAAAAATAAGTTCCTTTTGTTAATTTCAATATTAACGAAGAAATGTTTTACGCTATCAAAGAACAGGTTGAGAAATTCAGATGTCACTTGACAGTCATAAAATAAATGTCCAATAGTTTCCTCTTCACATCCACTGAAAGTGCACAGTTTTGTGTCTTTGATTTTAATTTTAATCCTATGTAAGAACTTGTATTGAAAATTATAGAGTTATGTATCTCTGCAACACTTTTGAAGCATACAAAAATATTTTTTGAAATCTTCAATGCTGGTGTGCAGTTCTTTTTCCCACTTTGCAAATTTTTCTACTGGAGGATAAACATGCCTTTCAATAATATTGTTATAAATGAATCTGATATTTTTACTAAAAGTAAGTTTCTCAAAAAAAGATATCCTTTATGGTAAAGTTTGCAGTCAAGTTAATGTCAGTGTTATCCCGTATACACTTTTTTATCTCCATAGGGATATTGGATATCAAAATGTAATATCGCATAAAATTGTTTGTCTGAACCCTTTGTTTTATTTGTTCAAATGTGAGAAAGTCTCTGTTATTAAAGTCTACAATGTGACAGAGTTTTGTATACCAGCCTCACCCCATTGGTTATACAGAGGAAAATCCTCTGTTGGTATGAAATTTAAAATATCAAGAGAAAGACACTCCTTTAGTTCATTTTTAACATGTGGCTTAGTTAAATGTAAGGCATAAAAGACGTCCTTCCAGAAAGGATTGACAAGTTTATAACTGATTTCTAATAGTTTAAAATTTTGTAATGAAAAGCATCTTTCACCTCCAAAACTGTTTAATGTCAGTTTTAAAATCTGTTGCTAGTCCCCACTTAAATTTGCAAAGAATCTTTTCACCCAACCAATTTTAAGATAAAGTTAAAGGATTCTAAATGGACCATTTTCAGCCCGCCCTCATTTTTGTGTGCAATAAGTGTATTGCGCTTGATCTTTTCAGTTTTCCCATCCCATATAAAGTTAAAAAATACTCTGTTGATTTCATTGAGCATAGATTCAGTTATATTAGGCAGAGAGGTAAGCAAGTGGATTAATTTAGGGAGTGCAAGGGTCTTAATGACTGTGATTTTCCCAATCAAAGTAAGCTTTCTATGCTGCCAACTTTTCAGCACTTTGGAAATATCAATGATTTTTTTCTCTGAAATTTAAATTGAGCATAGTATCTAAATCTAAAGAAACATTTTACCCTAAAACCCTAAAGTTTGAACAGGACCAGTTAAGATTTATTTCAGGACACAAAATTTGCTCAGTGTATTTTTTACTTCCTATCCATACTAGTTTTGTTTTAGCTATATTAATCTTTAATCCTGATACCTTATGAAATTTTTCAAAACAGAGCAGAGTTGCTCTTAAAGAATCTTCACTTCCATCAAGAGTAAGAATGGTGTCGTCTGCATACTGGCTGACAAGTGGTTCATTCCCTATTTTAACACCTTTTATTTTTGGATTTCTTTTTAAATGCATAGCAAGTAATTCCACCAAAATAATAAATAAATAAGGAGATAATGGATCCCCTTGGCGACATCCTCTTTCAAGATTAAAAAAACTGGACATGATACCATTATTAATGACACAGCTTTTTGCATCTGCGTACAGCACTTCAAACCATTTACAAAATGATGGACCAAGAAAGTTGAAACTGATTAAAGCGTTTTTTTAGAAATTCCCATTCTATAGAATCAAATGCTTTTTCAAAATCTACAAGCAGTAATAATAATCTCTCTATGTTATTTTTCTCCAGATAATGAATTAAATCATATAGAAGCCTGGTGTTTTCTCCTTTAAATCTCCCTTTCATAAAGCCCTTTTGCATGTCACTAATAATGGCAGGTAGTACCTGTTTAACTCTAGCAGCCAAAACAGCAGATGCTATTTTAATATCAGTGTTCATGAGGCTGATAGGTCGCCAATTTTCCATGTATCTCCTATCTTTCATGTAGTTGATATTTAAGTGTTAAACCACTCATTGTAATGTAAAGAAAAAAACTACCAATAGCAATATAATATGGCTGTTTTAAAATAAACATGTCATAGCCATGAAGGAATTTTATACAGACTTTAAAGATCAATTGCCAGGTATTGTATTTAAGCAATAGGCATTGGTCTATGGTTTAAAGTGATATATTACATTTATTTGTTTTAAGAGGATAAAAACCTCCTAAAATAGAGTGTTAATTATCTGTTATGTTGTAAAATTTTAAACAGAGAAAATATATATATATATGCAATATTCAGTATATGTGCTATAATTCTCAATAATCCATGACAATTAATCTAATGTTTCCAAACTTACTGTATAAAGTTGACTATGGTATCATTCAAAATCTCCAACAATACAGCCTTTCTCAACTATTAATAAATTATGGTAAAATAGCCAATAAAATTTTCCTTTGTAGGCTGAATATTTAGAAGCTCTAAACAAAGAAGAATTAGCAAAGAAACAGTTAGATGGCATTACAAAACAAATCAAAGATATTGAATCAGAAATTATGAAACGCAAACCTGATGTGGAAAGACTGGACAAATTAACAGAGGAACAGGAACAATTACTGGGTAAGTCTGACGTGGACAAATTAATGGAGGAACAGGAACAATTACTGGGTAAGTCTGACGTGGAAAGACTGGACAAATTATCAGAGGAACAGGAACAGTTACTGGGTAAGTCTGATGTGGAAAGACTGGACAAATTAACGGAGGAACAGGAACCATTACTGGGTAAGTCTGATGTGGAAAGACTGGACAAATTATCTGAGGAACAGGAACAATTACTTGGTAAGTCTGATGTGGAAAGACTGGACAAATTATCCGAGGAACAGGAACAATTACTGGGTAAGTCTGACGTGGAAAGACTCGACAAATTATCAGAGGAACAGGAACAATTACTGGGTAAGTCTGATGTGGAAAGACTGGACAAATTATCTGAGGAACAGGAACAATTACTGGGTAAGTCTGACGTGGAAAGACTGGACAAATTAACGGAGGAACAGGAACAATTACTGGGTAAGTCTGATGTGGAAAGACTGGACAAATTATCCGAGGAACAGGAACAATTACTGGGTAAGTCTGACGTGGAAAGACTGGACAAATTATCTGAGGAACAGGAACAATTACTGGGTAAGTCTGATGTGGAAAGACTGGACAAATTATCCAAGGAACAGGAACCATTAATGGGTAAGTCTGACGTGGAAAGACTGGACAAATTATCCGAGGAACAGGAACCATTACTGGGTAAGTCTGACGTGGAAAGACTGGACAAATTATCCGAGGAACAGGAACAATTACTGGGTAAGTCTGATGTGGAAAGACTGGACAAATTATCCGAGGAACAGGAACAATTAATGGGTAAGTCTGACGTGGAAAGACTGGACAAATTATCCGAGGAACAGGAACAATTAATGGGTAAGTCTGACGTGGAAAGACTGGACAAATTATCCGAGGAACAGGAACAATTACTGGGTAAGTCTGATGTGGAAAGACTGGACAAATTAACCGAGGAACAGGAACAATTACTGGGTAAGTCTGATGTGGAAAGACTGGACAAATTAACCGAGGAACAGGAACAATTACTGGGTAAGTCTGATGTGGAAAGACTGGACAAATTATCCGAGGAACAGGAACAATTACTGGGTAAGTCTGATGTGGAAAGACTGGACAAATTAACGGAGGAACAGGAACAATTAATGGGTAAGTCTGATGTGGACAGACTGGACAAATTATCCGAGGAACAGGAACAATTACTGGGTAAGTCTGACGTGGAAAGACTGGACAAATTATCTGAGGAACAGGAACAATTACTGGGTAAGTCTGATGTGGAAAGACTGGACAAATTATCCGAGGAACAGGAACAATTAATGGGTAAGTCTGATGTGGACAGACTGGACAAATTATCCAAGGAACAGGAACAATTACTGGGTAAGTCTGACGTGGAAAGACTGGACAAATTATCTGAGGAACAGGAACAATTACTGGGTAAGTCTGACGTGGAAAGACTGGACAAATTATCTGAGGAACAGGAACAATTACTGGGTAAGTCTGATGTGGAAAGACTGGACAAATTATCCAAGGAACAGGAACCATTACTGGGTAAGTCTGATGTGGAAAGACTGGACAAATTATCTGAGGAACAGGAACAATTACTGGGTAAGTCTGATGTGGAAAGACTGGACAAATTAACGGAGGAACAGGAACAATTACTGGGTAAGTCTGATGTGGACAGACTGGACAAATTATCCGAGGAACAGGAACAATTACTGGGTAAGTCTGATGTGGAAAGACTGGACAAATTATCCGAGAAACAGGAACAATTACTGGGTAAGTCTGATGTGGAAAGACTGGACAAATTATCTGAGGAACAGGAACCATTACTGGGTAAGTCTGATGTGGAAAGACTGGACAAATTAACGGAGGAACAGGAACAATTACTGGGTAAGTCTGATGTGGAAAGAATGGACAAATTATCAGAGGAACAGGAACAATTACTGGGTAAGTCTGATGTGGAAAGACTGGACAAATTATCTGAGGAACAGGAACAATTACTGGGTAAGTCTGATGTGGAAAGACTGGACAAATTAACGGAGGAACAGGAACAATTACTGGGTAAGTCTGATGTGGAAAGACTGGACAAATTAATGGAGGAACAGGAACCATTACTGGGTAAGTCTGACGTGGAAAGACTGGACAAATTATCTGAGGAACAGGAACAATTACTGGGTAAGTCTGATGTGGACAGACTGGACAAATTATCCGAGGAACAGGAACAATTACTGGGTAAGTCTGACGTGGAAAGACTGGACAAATTAACCGAGGAACAGGAACAATTACTGGGTAAGTCTGATGTGGAAAGACTGGACAAATTAACGGAGGAACAGGAACAATTACTGGGTAAGTCTGACGTGGAAAGACTGGACAAATTATCCGAGGAACAGGAACAATTACTGGGTAAGTCTGATGTGGAAAGACTGGACAAATTATCTGAGGAACAGGAACCATTACTGGGTAAGTCTGATGTGGAAAGACTGGACAAATTATCTGAGGAACAGGAACAATTACTGGGTAAGTCTGACGTGGAAAGACTGGACAAATTATCCAAGGAACAGGAACAATTACTGGGTAAGTCTGATGTGGAAAGACTGGACAAATTAACGGAGGAACAGGAACAATTACTGGGTAAGTCTGACGTGGAAAGACTGGACAAATTAACGGAGGAACAGGAACAATTACTGGGTAAGTCTGACGTGGAAAGACTGGACAAATTATCCGAGGAACAGGAACAATTACTGGGTAAGTCTGATGTGGAAAGACTGGACAAATTATCTGAGGAACAGGAACCATTACTGGGTAAGTCTGATGTGGAAAGACTGGACAAATTAACGGAGGAACAGGAACAATTACTGGGTAAGTCTGATGTGGAAAGACTGGACAAATTATCCGAGGAACAGGAACAATTAATGGGTAAGTCTGACGTGGAAAGACTGGACAAATTATCTGAGGAACAGGAACAATTACTGGGTAAGTCTGATGTGGAAAGACTGGACAAATTAACCGAGGAACAGGAACAATTACTGGGTAAGTCTGATGTGGAAAGACTGGACAAATTAACGGAGGAACAGGAACAATTACTGGGTAAGTCTGATGTGGAAAGACTGGACAAATTATCTGAGGAACAGGAACAATTACTGGGTAAGTCTGATGTGGAAAGACTGGACAAATTAACGGAGGAACAGGAACAATTACTGGGTAAGTCTGACGTGGAAAGACTGGACAAATTATCCGAGGAACAGGAACAATTACTGGGTAAGTCTGATGTGGAAAGACTGGACAAATTAACCGAGGAACAGGAACAATTACTGGGTAAGTCTGATGTGGAAAGACTGGACAAATTAACGGAGGAACAGGAACAATTACTGGGTAAGTCTGATGTGGAAAGACTGGACAAATTATCTGAGGAACAAGAACAATTACTGGGTAAGTCTGATGTGGAAAGACTGGACAAATTAACGGAGGAACAGGAACAATTACTGGGTAAGTCTGACGTGGAAAGACTGGACAAATTATCCGAGGAACAGGAACAATTACTGGGTAAGTCTGATGTGGAAAGACTGGACAAATTAACGGAGGAACAGGAACAATTACTGGGTAAGTCTGATGTGGAAAGACTGGACAAATTATCTGAGGAACAGGAACAATTACTGGGTAAGTCTGACGTGGAAAGACTGGACAAATTATCAGAGGAACAGGAACAATTACTGGGTAAGTCTGATGTGGAAAGACTGGACAAATTATCTGAGGAACAGGAACAATTACTGGGTAAGTCTGATGTGGAAAGACTGGACAAATTATCTGAGGAACAGGAACCATTACTGGGTAAGTCTGATGTGGAAAGACTGGACAAATTATCTGAGGAACAGGAACAATTACTGGGTAAGTCTGACGTGGAAAGACTGGACAAATTATCCAAGGAACAGGAACAATTAATGGGTAAGTCTGATGTGGAAAGACTGGACAAATTATCCGAGGAACAGGAACAATTACTGGGTAAGTCTGACGTGGAAAGACTGGACAAATTATCTGAGGAACAGGAACAGTTACTGGGTAAGTCTGATGTGGAAAGACTGGACAAATTAACGGAGGAACAGGAACAATTACTGGGTAAGTCTGACGTGGAAAGACTGGACAAATTAACCGAGGAACAGGAACAATTACTGGGCAAGTCTGACGTGGAAAGACTGGACAAATTATCCGAGGAACAGGAACAATTACTGGGTAAGTCTGACGTGGACAAATTAATGGAGGAACAGGAACAATTACTGGGTAAGTCTGATGTGGAAAGACTGGACAAATTAACGGAGAAACAGGAACAATTACTGGGTAAGTCTGATGTGGAAAGACTCGACAAATTATCCGAGGAACAGGAACAATTACTGGGTAAGTCTGACGTGGAAAGACTGGACAAATTAACCGAAGAACAGGAACAATTACTGGGTAAGTCTGATGTGGAAAGACTGGACAAATTAACGGAGGAACAGGAACAATTACTGGGTAAGTCTGACGTGGAAAGACTGGACAAATTATCCGAGGAACAGGAACAATTACTGGGTAAGTCTGACGTGGAAAGACTGGACAAATTAACGGAGGAACAGGAACAATTACTGGGTAAGTCTGACGTGGAAAGACTGGACAAATTATCCGAGGAACAGGAACAATTACTGGGTAAGTCTGACGTGGAAAGACTGGACAAATTATCCGAGGAACAGGAACAATTACTGGGTAAGTCTGATGTGGAAAGACTCGACAAATTAATGGAGGAACAGGAACAATTACTGGGTAAGTCTGACGTGGAAAGACTGGACAAATTATCCGAGGAACAGGAACAATTACTGGGTAAGTCTGATGTGGAAAGACTGGACAAATTAACGGAGGAACAGGAACAATTACTGGGTAAGTCTGACGTGGAAAGACTGGACAAATTATCCGAGGAACAGGAACAATTACTGGGTAAGTCTGACGTGGAAAGACTGGACAAATTAACGGAGGAACAGGAACAATTACTGGGTAAGTCTGACGTGGAAAGACTGGACAAATTATCTGAGGAACAGGAACAATTACTGGGTAAGTCTGATGTGGAAAGACTGGACAAATTAATGGAGGAACAGGAACCATTACTGGGTAAGTCTGATGTGGAAAGACTGGACAAATTAACGGAGGAACAGGAACAATTACTGGGTAAGTCTGACGTGGAAAGACTGGACAAATTAACCGAGGAACAGGAACAATTACTGGGTAAGTCTGACGTGGAAAGACTGGACAAATTATCCGAGGAACAGGAACAATTACTGGGTAAGTCTGACGTGGAAAGACTGGACAAATTAACCGAGGAACAGCAACAATTACTGGGTAAGTCTGATGTGGAAAGACTGGACAAATTAACAGAGGAACAGGAACAATTACTGGGTAAGTCTGACGTGGAAAGACTGGACAAATTATCCGAGGAACAGGAACAATTACTGGGTAAGTCTGACGTGGAAAGACTGGACAAATTAACGGAGGAACAGGAACAATTACTGGGTAAGTCTGACGTGGAAAGACTGGACAAATTATCTGAGGAACAGGAACAATTACTGGGTAAGTCTGATGTGGAAAGACTGGACAAATTAATGGAGGAACAGGAACCATTACTGGGTAAGTCTGATGTGGAAAGACTGGACAAATTAACGGAGGAACAGGAACAATTACTGGGTAAGTCTGACGTGGAAAGACTGGACAAATTAACCGAGGAACAGGAACAATTACTGGGTAAGTCTGACGTGGAAAGACTGGACAAATTATCCGAGGAACAGGAACAATTACTGGGTAAGTCTGACGTGGAAAGACTGGACAAATTAACCGAGGAACAGCAACAATTACTGGGTAAGTCTGATGTGGAAAGACTGGACAAATTAACCGAGGAACAGGAACAATTACTGGGTAAGTCTGACGTGGAAAGACTGGACAAATTATCCGAGGAACAGGAACAATTACTGGGTAAGTCTGATGTGGAAAGACTGGACAAATTAATGGAGGAACAGGAACAATTACTGGGTAAGTCTGATGTGGAAAGACTGGACAAATTAACGGAGGAACAGGAACCATTACTGGGTAAGTCTGATGTGGAAAGACTGGACAAATTATCTGAGGAACAGGAACAATTACTGGGTAAGTCTGATGTGGAAAGACTGGACAAATTAACGGAGGAACAGGAACCATTACTGGGTAAGTCTGATGTGGAAAGACTGGACAAATTATCCGAGGAACAGGAACAATTACTGGGTAAGTCTGATGTGGAAAGACTGGACAAATTAACGGAGGAACAGGAACAATTACTGGGTAAGTCTGATGTTGAAAGACTGGACAAATTATCAGAGGAACAGGAACAATTACTGGGTAAGTCTGATGTGGAAAGACTGGACAAATTATCTGAGGAACAGGAACAATTACTGGGTAAGTCTGATGTGGAAAGACTGGACAAATTAACGGAGGAACAGGAACCATTACTGGGTAAGTCTGATGTGGAAAGACTGGACAAATTATCCGAGGAACAGGAACAATTAATGGGTAAGTCTGATGTGGAAAGACTGGACAAATTAACCGAGGAACAGGAACAATTACTGGGTAAGTCTGATGTGGAAAGACTGGACAAATTATCTGAGGAACAGGAACAATTACTGGGTAAGTCTGATGTGGAAAGACTGGACAAATTAACGGAGGAACAGGAACAATTAGTGGGTAAGTCTGATGTGGAAAGACTGGACAAATTAACCGAGGAACAGGAACAATTACTGGGTAAGTCTGATGTGGAAAGACTGGACAAATTATCAGAGGAACAGGAACAATTACTGGGTAAGTCTGATGTGGAAAGACTGGACAAATTATCCAAGGAACAGGAACAATTACTGGGTAAGTCTGACGTGGAAAGACTGGACAAATTATCAGAGGAACAGGAACAATTACTGGGTAAGTCTGATGTGGAAAGACTGGACAAATTATCCAAGGAACAGGAACAATTACTGGGTAAGTCTGACGTGGAAAGACTGGACAAATTAACCGAGGAACAGGAACAATTACTGGGTAAGTCTGATGTGGAAAGACTGGACAAATTATCTGAGGAACAGGAACAATTACTGGGTAAGTCTGATGTGGAAAGACTGGACAAATTATCTGAGGAACAGGAACAATTACTGGGTAAGTCTGATGTGGAAAGACTGGACAAATTAACGGAGGAACAGGAACAATTACTGGGTAAGTCTGATGTGGAAAGACTGGACAAATTAATGGAGGAACAGGAACCATTACTGGGTAAGTCTGACGTGGAAAGACTGGACAAATTATCCGAGGAACAGGAACAATTACTGGGTAAGTCTGACGTGGAAAGACTGGACAAATTAATGGAGGAACAGGAACAATTACTGGGTAAGTCTGATGTGGAAAGACTGGACAAATTAATGGAGGAACAGGAACAATTACTGGACAAATTAATGGAGGAACAGGAACCATTACTGGGTAAGTCTGATGTGGAAAGACTGGACAAATTAACGGAGGAACAGGAACCATTACTGGGTAAGTCTGATGTGGAAAGACTGGACAAATTATCTGAGGAACAGGAACAATTACTGGGTAAGTCTGATGTGGACAGACTGGACAAATTAACGGAGGAACAGGAACAATTACTGGGTAAGTCTGATGTGGAAAGACTGGACAAATTATCCGAGGAACAGGAACAATTAATGGGTAAGTCTGACGTGGAAAGACTGGACAAATTAACGGAGGAACAGGAACAATTACTGGGTAAGTCTGATGTGGAAAGACTGGACAAATTAACGGAGGAACAGGAACAATTACTGGGTAAGTCTGATGTGGAAAGACTGGACAAATTATCCGAGGAACAGGAACAATTACTGGGTAAGTCTGATGTGGAAAGACTGGACAAATTAACGGAGGAACAGGAACCATTACTGGGTAAGTCTGATGTGGAAAGACTGGACAAATTAACGGAGGAACAGGAACAATTACTGGGTAAGTCTGATGTGGAAAGACTGGACAAATTATCCGAGGAACAGGAACAATTAATGGGTAAGTCTGACGTGGAAAGACTGGACAAATTAATGGAGGAACAGGAACCATTACTGGGTAAGTCTGATGTGGAAAGACTGGACAAATTAACAGAGGAACAGGAACAATTACTGGGTAAGTCTGATGTGGACAGACTGGACAAATTATCCAAGGAACAGGAACAATTACTGGGTAAGTCTGATGTGGAAAGACTGGACAAATTAACCGAGGAACAGGAACCATTACTGGGTAAGTCTGATGTGGAAAGACTGGACAAATTATCTGAGGAACAGGAACAATTAATGGGTAAGTCTGACGTGGAAAGACTGGACAAATTATCTGAGGAACAGGAACAATTACTGGGTAAGTCTGATGTGGAAAGACTGGACAAATTATCCAAGGAACAGGAACAATTACTGGGTAAGTCTGATGTGGAAAGACTGGATAAATTATCAGAGGAACAGGAACAATTACTGGGTAAGTCTGACGTGGACAAATTATCCGAGGAATAGGAACAATTACTGGGTAAGTCTGATGTGGAAAGACTGGACAAATTATCTGAGGAACAGGAACAATTACTGGGTAAGTCTGATGTGGAAAGACTGGACAAATTAACCGAGGAACAGGAACCATTACTGGGTAAGTCTGATGTGGAAAGACTGGACAAATTATCTGAGGAACAGGAACAATTAATGGGTAAGTCTGACGTGGAAAGACTGGACAAATTATCTGAGGAACAGGAACAATTACTGGGTAAGTCTGATGTGGAAAGACTGGACAAATTATCCAAGGAACAGGAACAATTACTGGGTAAGTCTGACGTGGAAAGACTGGACAAATTATCCGAGGAACAGGAACAATTACTGGGTAAGTCTGATGTGGAAAGACTGGACAAATTATCCGAGGAACAGGAACAATTACTGGGTAAGTCTGATGTGGAAAGACTGGACAAATTATCAGAGGAACAGGAACAATTACTGGGTAAGTCTGATGTGGAAAGACTGGACAAATTAAAGGAGGAACAGGAACAATTACTGGGTAAGTCTGACGTGGAAAGACTGGACAAATTATCCGAGGAACAGGAACAATTACTGGGTAAGTCTGATGTGGAAAGACTGGACAAATTAACCGAGGAACAGGAACAATTACTGGGTAAGTCTGATGTGGAAAGACTGGACAAATTAACGGAGGAACAGGAACAATTACTGGGTAAGTCTGACGTGGACAAATTATCGGAGGAACAGGAACAATTACTGGGTAAGTCTGATGTGGAGACTTATTGGGTCCACTGAACACAGATCAAGTTTAAATTTGACAGATTTTTCATTTGGTATTATGGGGTTACATCCATTTATCTTCTTGATAAATTGGGAAAGACCAAATCATTTGACATTTTGACGTTTTTTTTTAACCACTATTGACATTAAAATTCTACAGATATAAAAACATTCTTCTTTTATAGCAATAGGATTATAATTATTCTAGCAGTTGGAGAAAATATCCCAATTTAATTAAGAGGTCATCCATAATTCTCATCATTTTTCATGAGTTTGCAAAGAGCTCAATAGGGGGGAGGGAGTTCAATTTGAACATTTAATACCGGAAAAGCTTCCAGAACTGTTTTCTGCTTTTGAACAAGTTTCAAAGATGTCCAAATGTTGGAAAGCTAAATCTCAATCTGCATGTCCCTCCGAAAACTGGTTTGGTGAAAACTGAGGATAAATAGCCTATTTACAAACATCCAAGGACTACGTATAAACATTTTTCAATCAGTTTTATTGTCAAAATTTTAACGGTCAACCACGATACAGTGTAATCATGAGATCAAACAAAAACAGAATGGAGGTTCTTTGTTTGTTCCCCTGATTATGACATATACTATGGTTGGCAGTTACAATTTGAACTGTGAAACTGATTGACTAAATGTTCATATGTAATCCTTGGATGTTTTTTATATGTTTTCACCTCAAAACAAAGACCAGCTGTTGAAGTATCAAAACTAGGAAAACCATTAACTTGAAAAAGGAAGGCAAACAAATTAAAACAATAAAGCTGTTTCAGTAGTTTTTAGATATTTTTTTTTAAATATCTTTCTAGTTCTGTTGTTTATACTTTCCCACGTTGGTTGTTGCTTTCAATACAATATATTTGTTTTATGATCAAATTAAGTGAAATAAAAGAAGTAGAAAAGTGGGACAAAGAGAACAAACTAAAGAAAAAAAAACCAAGTTTTTCAATTAAAGACAAAAATCTTGCACTCGGCAACATTCAAATTAATCTTATTGTATACTAACCTAGTTTCCAGGAACGGTAACGTGGTCATAAAACAAAATCAATTCAAATCGCAGAGTGACAGTTTCGTTACCTACTGGTGACATTGGTAATTGGTGATTAAATATCTCAAGTATACTGCTATATTGTAAAAGCCTGAAAAATGTGGAAAATGTCTTTTATTGTTTGTTTGTTTGTTTGAATGATGTTTAACGCCACTTTCAGCAATTTTTCAGCTATTTTATGACGTCCAGGTTTTATTGGGGGAGGAAGCCGGAGTACTGGAATAGAACCCCCGACCTATGGAAAATTTCTTATAACATGATTTGCAAAAGACATTTGAAGCAATCACAAGAACATAATAGGAATGGCTATGAATTATATCAATTATTATGTGGATGTGCAGACTTGCAAAAAATGTTAATGTACTCTGTTTGGGGGAGGGAGGGGGTTTTCAAAAAGAGTGCTCTTTACAAACTTGTGAAAAATGTTGACAATTATGGATGACCCCTAAAATTAAATCTTTCACTTGCTCCCCCTTTTTGCTATGTATCTGCATGTCACCAAACAGTCCAAGATTATTTTTTTATTTCTTTCAGTTTTTGATTAGAACAAAACATTTGTAAAAATCATGTAATTGTATCGGACATCACCATTTTGACTGTAAAGCCTAATATGATATGCAAAGCAGTATTTGATTGGTTGAATCACTCAACTGGGACTGAAATTTTATTGATCAATCAAACTTGAAAATTGTGACCCCTGATGTGAATTGTAATGGGATGTTTTTAGATCTTTCTATGCAGCAAAATAGCAAAAAGGGGGGAGCAAGTGATTTAATACAGGGGGGAGCAAGTGATTTAATTTTAATTAGATTGAAAATTTCCCAATATTGGGCTAGGATGGTCGAGTGTTGTGGTAGTTGATTGATTGGATGTTAGCTTTATATGCAGCGAGTACAATTTTAGCTATATTCAGGACAGGAACTGGTAGTCGATCAACAATTAATAACACAAACAGGGAAATGAACTAAATTCTTTGTTTATTTTATAGGTGGCATCTTCAAAGGTAGCTATGGCAGTGACAAGGAAAATGAATTGGAGAATAAACTGGACATGCTGATTGAAAAGAAGCAGAGAGTGGGTGTGGCCAAGTACAAATGGACCAATGGAAAAGTTCTATTGCAGCATTCTGTCAATCAATTAGCTTTTGCAGTAAAAAAATGGGAGGAGATAAGCAAAGTAGACAAGGCGTAAGTTGTTATGTAAAAATTGGTTTATTGCCTAAACTATACGGAAATTACTTATTGAATGTATTTACAAATAGAAATTTAAGAGTGCATATTCCATCTAAGTCAATGTTATTTAGGATTAACTACATTTCCCCATTGAGAGATAACAAAATTTCCCTTTTGCACATTTTATAATTGGGTTTGATTCTCACTGCAGGCAGAGTGTACTCGACTCCAATCTTAATTGAAATGATTGCTAGTTTTCCTACCGCACTTCGGGGGTTCTCTCAGGGTACTCCTGCTTCCTCCCCCAATAAAAACTGGACGCCATAATATAGATGAAAAATTGCTGAAAGTGGCGTTAAACACCATTCAAACAAACAAACATTGTGTAATCTGCATAGTGGATTATATTAAATGTGCACAACAGGAGTTTTGTTATCCATCTATGGTGAAAATATTTTTTATATTTAATTTAATGTTACAAAGTAGCGATAAACAGATTATTTACGTTTTATGAAACTCGACGCATTTTCTCATCATCTCATCTCAGGGCTGTCGCCCTTCGATGAGATATGGACGAGAAAATGCATCTCGTTTCATTAACAGATAATGGACCTCTAATATATTCATGTGACCTATAAACTTTCAAGCATATTTGTTCATGCTGGAATATTTTTTATTTGCACGACAAACTACTACTTAACAAAGTTTTTGACCTATTACCTTAATACATATATTTGTCATCTTGTGATCTTTTTCCTTTTCACATATTCAGTATGTAGCATTGTTATAAACATTAACCTTTCACTTATGATCATGAACTCTCACCTTTCAATAATGGTCATGAACTCTCACCTTTCACTAATGGTCATGAACCTTCACCTTTCACTTATGGTCATAAACTTTCACCTTTCACTAATGGTCATGAACTTTCGCCTTTCATTTATGGTAATAAACTTTTACCTTTCCCTGATGGTCATGATTCTCATTATTGAGGAGTTTGTTTTTCATTTCAGAGATACCAAAACAATGTATACATTAGCAACAGAAGCCAGAAACAACCTGCAGGCTGCCATACAGAATCTACAGAATACACAAAAATACCTGAGTAACATAGAGTTTCCTTATTGTAAGGAGGACGAGATCAAGACTCTTCAGAAGGCCACAGCTAACGTTTATATTGACATGATGACAGCAGAACGACACAAACATGCCATGAACTGTTACTCTGTCACACACAAGCGAGCATACGCTCTCCTACAGTGGTTTGATAATGTAAGATTCAATACAAACACAGTTTTCGTAGTTGGAAACTTAAATAGATGGGTCATCAAGTTTTGGGTTATCATATGTGGAGAGACATACCTATTTTCTTTCTTATGGTGAATTATCTGTTCTTTGATTTAGGAATTTATTGTAGGGTGGTGAAATTCACCACATCTGACAAAAAATCCAAAACAATTTAGTGCAACCATGGTTACGAAAATAATATTTCATCATATCTACTGTCATTATTGGTTTTTTTTATTGTTGGACAACAGCACAAGTCATTTGCATAAAATTAAATGAAAATTATTTGGTAATGCATGGCAGGTAAGAAGAGTGGAACAATATTTTCTTTTTTTGCCTTAAAACTTAAAAAAATAAATTGCTAAATTTACTGTGAATATTAAATTATTCTTTCCTATTTCTAAGAATTGATTTAATAAAAGTGTAAATAAATCAGATAAGCGTTAAATAGTGTTCTAAAAAATAGTTTGATGAAAATTTAAGGTATTAAACTCTGTGATTGAGAAAGACTTTAGAGAAGCATCGGATGAAGAGAGGGAATGTGCTCGAGCACTGAGGATGGAAAGATTAAAACTGATGAAGGAGGAAGTTGAGAAAGACGGAACAGTAGTCAATCTTGATGCCAGTAAGTTTCTGTTACCGTATATCTATATTTTTTCACTTTCTCCAAAGTATTTATCATAGAAAGCATAGATATTGAGAGTACAAAAGTTGAGACCTATAGACAGTAATCTACGGTACTTTTCTGTAATGTTACATAAACAAGTAATGTCATGATCAATTGCACACTTCCTCATTTCCCACCTGGTTATTATCAGTTTGTCCCAGACAGCTCAGACTTTTGATATAACTTTGGTTATAATACAGAAGTCTTAAGGGGATTTATACAATATTGGCACATCTGTGACAGTGAATAGCTGTTATATCCACTGCTGGGACTTAAGAAAGAAGAGTTGATAATTGTTTTATTACATATGAATAATTTAAATACCATATAAATGGTTTTTGTCATTTGGGGAAAATTTAGCATTTTTGTCAAAAACTGGGAGTTTATTTTGGCGTAAATGTAATATTTGCTGTACTTAATCCGAATAAATTACTCTATCATTTGTCGTAATATTTCCTGCGTTTTTATTTTCACGTTCCAACTTTTGTCATGAATATAGCGAAAATTAAATCACTTTGAAAAAAAGCCACTTATACAGTATAGACTACAAATAAGTAACTTCTTCATTCTTCATTTTAATCAAACACGACCATATATGTCCATCATGCCCCTACTACAGAATCCCTCCCTATACCACCACAGACATTATGGGTATAATTTAACATGTGCTTGCATTAAACATATGACACAATAATTTTCACATGAGAATTCTTTTACTTTTGGAAGTTATTTCTATTTTTAGAAACTACTGGTAAGATGAAGAGAATGTGTATTGCTTAATAGTTTTTAGTGGTTTTCATGGCAACAGCTAAACATATGGCATTGTTTATTATCTGATAAAAGTTATCTATCACCTCACAATCTTAAATCATACCCTCTGACCAAGGGGATTAAGTTGTCAGTGTAGGACGTAAGAAACTCCCCCAATCAATCTTACATGTGTAAATCATTCATAAGGTTGTTAAAATGAGATCGTAATTGTTGAGTATTTCAGTTAAACATAAATCTACTCTAAGGAAGGTAAAGCCCCACCCCTAGCCTGGCACAACCCCACCCACAGGAAGGCACATTGATACTGCTTCTGTGAGTGTAAGGTATCAAATACTTATAAATCAACAATATAAAATTGTCTTCCTATTTTTTTTTAATTTAAATGTTTTACATACAATTTATATGCAAAATTTACACCATTAAGCTGTAAGTCTGCTCTAATTTACGTTGGACAAAAAAGCTGTAAGGGTTATTGATGTTAATAAAGTATTTTCATTCTTGTCATAAGTTTAGGTTTAAGCTCCTTAGAGTTTTTCTTAGCCTTGACTGCTGTAAAGTTATCATTGTGATAAAGCAGAGTTACCTTCCCTAATTATATGATTTAACTTATGTCCCCTTCTCACACCCTTAAATTTTTTGTTCAGAGTTATTTTTTCTCATTACACAATTTAACCACCCTTAATATCTCCATTAATTTTTGGCGAAGAAGAGTTATCTTTCCTAATTACATGATTTAACCCATTTCTGACAACTGTTGTTTTTGTCTGACTGAAGAAAACTTTGCATCTGAGGTCAGTTACATTTTTGGACTGGTTTACAAAGATATTATATAAAAAAGTAGGTCACAAATTGATAACAGTAGGATAATGCACTCTTGAATCATTGTTTATGCATTACAGTAATTACCAATGCACCAGAAATGTTGGTTGGCAATTTTACATAATGCTATAAAAAATTGTCAGACTGGTAATTTGAGATCATTAGCCAAACTGTTTGTGCTTTTCTAGGATAAGCAGTAGTTTGTTAAATAACCTGTAAGTAAATGTGAAGAAATTTCTGCCTTTTCTTAAATTTATAAAGAACTGGTAATTCTTTTCATACACCTGCCAGTAAAGATATCAGAACTATTTACATTCAGCAAAAATGCTATAAAAATCACTTAGTGTCTTTTGATAATCTAGTGAAACTACAGTAGATTACTTGTAGAAAAATAAAATACCATAGACTGAAGAAAGGGCTGAAGGGAGATAACTGTTACTACTTTTATTATCTAAATTATTCGAAGGGAAATAAGACATGTATGTGGGAAGATAACTCTGCTGGAATTAAGATTTCTGGAATGCCACACTAATTTGAAATGTTTGACTGTATTTATTTGTTTAGTGTGTTAAACTTGAACAATGATTCAAAGATGTGTGACTAAAATTAAACATCTATATGTTTACAGGGCCCGGTTTCATAAAACATCTCAAATTTGAATATCTCCTCAACTTATCCTCATCTCAAATATTAACCAATCAGATTGCTGGAAATTTAGAATTTGAGGAAAAACTGAAGGGTTTGAGGAAAATCTCAATTTGAGATTTTTTATGAAACTTGGGCCTGGTACAACTAATCAATCGTTTTGGACCATGCAAGCTGTCAAAATGCCATATTGTTACAACTTGTTGCAAATAAATAACAGGTGAATTATATTGCTTAGATCAAGTACCTTGTTTGTTATACTCAGGTACTACATATTTTCAGGAGTAATCTCCCTTTGTAGACTGTATTTTGTATATCGTTGCAATTACTCAAGGAGAGAGAACTGCTAGTAAAGCTTTAATCATCATGGCATACCGTAAAAGTGGTTTTTTGGGGGGGTTTTTTCGCGTGGGGAAAATTGTGTGAGTTAATTTTGGCATAATCTAATTTTCGCTGTCCGTAATCATAATAAATAAGGCTATCATTTGTCTTAATATTTCCAGTGTTTTTATTTTGCATTTCAACTATTACCGTTAATATAGCGTAAATTAAATAACAGCCAAAAAAAACCACTTATACCGTATATGCTAGCATTAGAAGTACAGTCAAACCTGCTACAGAGGCAACACATTAGATCATTAAAGTGTGTCTCCCTCAAAACAGGTTTCACTGTATTACAAATTATATTTAAACATCTCATGCTACAGTGCAAGCTAGTATGTTGGTATATAGTCAGATAATAATTTTATTTGGAAGTCAGTTCACAGTGATAAACTGGGTTTATCTGGGTAAGGTAGGTTGGACAAGATAAACTGGGTTTATCTGGGTAAGGTAGGTTGGACAAGATAAACTGGGTTTATCTGGGTAAGGTAGGTTGGACAAGATAAACTGGGTGTATCTAGGTAAGGTAGGTTGGACAAGATAAACTGGGTTTATCTAGGTAAGGTAGGTTGGACAAGATAAACTGGGTTTATCTGGGTAAGGTAGGTTGGACAAGATAAACTGAGTTTATCTGGGTAAGGTAGGTTGGACAAGATAAACTGGGTTTATCTGGGTAAGGTAGGTTGGACAAGATAAACTGGGTGTATCTAGGTAATGTAGGTTGGACAAGATAAACTGGGTTTATCTAGGTAAGGTAGGTTGGACAAGATAAACTGGGTTTATCTGGGTAAGGTAGGTTGGACAAGATAAACTGAGTTTATCTGGGTAAGGTAGGTTGGACAAGATAAACTGGGTTTATCTAGGTAAGGTAGGTTGGACACGATAAACTGGGTTTATCTGGGTAAGGTAGGTTGGACAAGATAAACTGGGTTTATCTAGGTAAGGTAGGTTAGAAAAGATAAATAGGGTTTAAGGTAGATCAGACAAATCAGTTTTTATTGATATAATGACTTTCTCATGTTGATTGTTTAAGTTGCTTGGCTTGTGAATGGATATTAACAGGTATATACTGCTAAAGAAAAATGACCGTTATTTGAAAATCTGTATGGTATTAGGTTTTATAATGTATTATATATGTCTGTATATATAAGGTTTTCAAAGACAGCAAGATATGGGTAACTATGGAAACTCTGAAGGGAGAATACTCTTCTCAGTTTTTACTTATTTCAAGTTGAATCTGGAGCATAGAAACTTGTATTGATGGGTGAATGTTTTCCATAATTTAATGTATTTGGCAGATTTTAGAAATGTTATCTGTATACATATAAAGACTTTCACCCATGTGTATTGAATACAAGTGGCTTATAACATATGCCTTTATTAACCTATAAGATATAATGAATGAAAGTTCTCTTCTCTGTGGCTATGTCAACGTCTGTTCTATCTAAGGTGGATGTTACTTTTTCCACTTATCTACAGTGGCACAACACCATTGTCCACTCAACTGACCTCTGTTGGAAAATAAACAAACACACAAGCATCTCCGTATGAATTGTACTGTGACTTTTTGTAATAGATCAAAAGAAACAGCTGCTCTACTTCAAAGTGTGGACACACCCACTTTGAACAGGTGGGACAGGTAAAATCCACCTGAGCTATCCCTGTCTCTAACTTGTACCTAAACTGTATGAGTATAGTCACTGCAGGTGGATGGATAGCTGTATATTTACTGCTCTCTTGATGTTCATTGTATAGCTGTTTATTTTTAACTGCCCCCATGATTTCATTGGAAAGCTTTATAATGACTACTCCCTTAATTTTCATTAACATTGTACATTTTTTTAAAAATTAAACCAAGAAAGTTTTAAAATTTTGGCTATATAACACATGCTTTTATTGGGGTATATTGAAAATTGTATCATGGCATAATTATATGCTGAATACAGGGCGTGAGTTTACAATGGGATGTTACATTAAATAGTTAAAGTATAATAACATTTATTATCAATAAATAGTTTTGAGACAGTTTGGAGGAGGTAAGTTTTATGAATGGACACAGATGTTCTTGCCTATTGTATACATACAGTAGCTGTCACCTTGGTAACTATTTGTAGAACTCCATTCATTTCATTCCAGACATTTGGTTCACTGTTACTTAGTTGTACCAAAACAAAAACGAAAGCCAGTCAGATGTAAGCATTGTAAACTGTTCAATCTGAAACTTTTTTAGAGTTGTCAAGGTGACAGCTAATTATGCAAGCATTGAATCTTCTTTATTGCACTTTCCATACAATATTTTTCTATTATGAAAGGGAACTCTATAGGAAAAAGTGCAGAATATTTGAAGTAAATAACACAAAATTTAAAGGGAGATAACTCTTTAGTCCAGAATATTTGTAGTAAATAACACAAAATTTGAAGGGAGATAACTCTATAGGAAAAAGTCCAGAATATTTGTAGTAAATAACACAAAATTTAAAGGGAGATAATTCTGGGTGAATCAAACATAAAAAGCATGTGAATTTATTTACCTGTGGGAAATCCTTGACAAGTGGTATAGTCCCTGTCGCTAGGTATACCGAATAGTTGCTAAGATAAAGTCAGGATTGAATAGTCAAGGCAAATTATCCAATGAAAACATTGATGTTAAGTACTAATTATAATTATGGGTCAGTACAGCTGTCAATTAGTTATTAAACTCTTTTAGTGAAGAAATTTTCACATTTTATTTGCACCTTGATATTTCACTATCAGGAATAGTTATATGTTTCAACATGTCCAAAACTTCTGACAATTTGTCTAATTTATTTTCATGGCATTCAGAAATTTTCTCTCAAATTGTAGTTATTAGTGTAAATTAAAATTTTAAAAACAAACATATTTTTGAGCTCAAAATCAGTATTTAAAGTGATGACATGTGTGATACATATTGCTGGTTGGCATGGAATATGTAATATGTATTACATTTTAACTTTTTACTAGATCTTTAAGATACAACTTATGCAAAACAGTACTGTGCATAGCATATAAGATTTACAGCCATGATGTAGTGATATTGGTGAAGGAGTTACTAACATAGTATTCTGCTGTATATAACAGATAGAACATTTTTGTGTTATATTTTTAAGACAATTACAGGTTTTTTAGGTATTGTGTTTGTTACCTTCAGTTTTTCCTGCAAATATAACTGTATTTGATTGCTGGTTTACTGATAATCATGATAAGAATGACATTACCAATGATTAATTTTATTGAATTGTAATTTCTGTAATTGGAATATTGCATTAAATAACTCGACATAAGCTTAATTAAAGGTAAATTTGAATATTTTTAACAATTATAATTATTCATTGTAGTTTAATTTCGAGTTCAATTAAAATTATACAGTAAATAATATTTCATGTTCTTGTTGACGGGAGATAACTCATTTATAGATTTTATTACCTCCCCTCTATAGATTGTATTACCTCCCCTTTATAGATTGTATTGCCTCCCTTTATATTTGTTGTATGTTACTTTTAGTGCAACAAGACATCAATGATGGAGAGATAGAACAAGAATTGACTGGTTTAACTGATGCTGATGATGTCCCAGGAACAGAAGGATCAGTAAGTTATATGTTTACACACTGAAATATATGACTATTATAAAACAAACCTAGATTCTTAACCCTGACTGCCAAGATGTATTTTATGTGTAAAATCACATTTAGGAAAAAATATCGCTGGTGTAAAATATGGAAATATCATGTCTCATGTCTGATTTTGGTTGTGTGGTATTCAATTTTTTCATGTCTGGTTTAAATTGTTTTTTATATTTAGAAACATGGTCTTCCCCGTTATTTCCCATAACTAAAAATAGAAATAAAATCCCCCTAAGCCCAATGTTTAGACAATATATCTTCTTTTTTATTGTGGACTATGGTAACTTTCTGTGAATGACAGGAAATAGTTGGGGACCTAGATGGCAGTGTGGTTAAGGTAGTTAGTCATCTACTATTCATTAGGTCTGTCAACATGGAGATTGCGGACTCTAGTCTTAATGCAGGGTGTACTTAACTCCACTCTTACTTGGCAAGCATTGCCAGTTTTCCCCTCTGCAATGCAGGGTTTTCTTCAGGTACTCCGACTTCCTCAATAAAATCTGGACTCCATTGTAGCTGACAAATTGCTGAAAGTGGTGTTATACACCAAAAAACAAACAAACAAACAAAATAAAATTGTGGTCTTATGTTGCAGTGTCTGTTGACACTAGGAGGAGCTGTTTTGGTAGAAAAATAAAATTGTGGTCTTATGTTGCAGTGTCTGTTGACACTAGAAGGAGCTGTTTTGGTAGAAAAATAAAATTATGGTCTAATGTTGCAGTGTCTGTTGACACTAGGAGGAGCTGTTTTGGTAGAAAAATAAAATTGTGGTCTTATGTTGCAGTGTCTGTTGACACTAGGAGGAGCTGTTTTGGTAGAAAAATAAAATTGTGGTCTTATGTTGCAGTGTCTGTTGACTCTAGGAGGAGCTGTTTTGGTAGAAAAATAAAATTGTGGTCTTATGTTGCAGTGTCTGTTGACACCAGGAGGAGCTGTTTTGGTAGAAAAATAAAATTGTGGTCTTATGTTGCAGTGTCTGTTGACACTAGGAGGAGCTGTTTTGGTAGAAAAATAAAATTGTGGTCTTATGTTGCAGTGTCTGTTGACACTAAGATGAGCTGTTTTGGTAGAAAAATAAAATTGTGGTCTTATGTTGCAGTGTCTGTTGACACTAGGAGGAGCTGTTTTGGTAGAAAAATAAAATTGTGGTCTTATGTTGCAGTGTCTGTTGACACTAGGAGGAGCTGTTTTGGTAGAAAAATAAAATTGTGGTCTTATGTTGCAGTGTCTGTTGACACTAGGAGGAGCTGTTTTGGTAGAAATCAATGTATGATTGGTTGAATAATTACCTACATCTGTTTTGTGTATATTTGGGTGCTGGTTTAGTTTGTACTAAACAAAATTATTTATAATTTTTTGTGTTAATATTTTTTAAGAAATAAATATTAAGAATTTCATACAAATCTTTCTACAGCTGTATTCACCTTGGTGACAATTCATGTTGCATTGTTTTGAATTTTGTGGTCACCACAACAGGACTTAGTTTAATATAGGACCCTATGGAAATATAGTTTTAAAAGGTGTCTTATCTGAATCCAATGTTAACCAATTGAAACAAAACTTAGAACCAGTATTTATTAGATGGTCCTCTAGAAAGATTTTTTTGTTATGCCAATCTGATGTTCAAAATGGCTGTTAGTTTAAAAACAGAAAATTAACATGTGGAAAAATTGTTCAAATGCCTTCTTCTCTGAAACTTCAGAGATAATTGAAGATATATTGTATGTGCATGTTTATTGAATGGTCCTCTAAAAAATCTATTTGTGTTTATTTGATCAGAAATCCAATATGGTTGCCATTGTAGGAATTAATTTAACATGTATTCCTATCTGAAACTATTTAAACCAGTTTAAACCAAACAGTGTTGTAATTGCAAGGTCTCAAAGATTATGTTATTTATATCAGGAGAAAATTGAAAATTACAAGACAAAGTTCAATAACTGGGAACTAAACTCTTCGTTATTTATATAAATCAAGTAAGTGATACAGGCTATAAAGAGCCTCTGGTTTGATTAAGGCAAAACAACAAAAAACCCACAATTTCGTATGATTAATCATAAATGTTTATATTTTATTTCTATTTTTAGTCCAGAGACATGCCACCACCTACACCAATGCCACTGAAGGATCTGGCCCCACCCCCTTCACAAGAAATGTTGTTCGGAAACATCAATAAATTGAAAGAAGATTTTGTGAGAGAAAAGTCAGAATTTATCAAAGTACAGGAAATGAATAAACAAAGACTTGATCAAGGCTTAGAAGAAAAATTGGCTGCTCGAAGGAATCGCAGGAAGAAAACACAGGAAGGCAGTTAGATATTACATCAGTTGCATAGATACCATATTTTCTAGATTATATGTTTTATGGGCTTTTTTCCTATAGGAAATGTATCAATTTACAATATAAAATTTGAGACCTATAGTCAGAAAGATATGGTAATATATTCTTATGTTATAGATTTCTGTTACTGTGTTGTACGTCTTTGAGGAAATGCAATTAACGATGGCCAATTTAATTAAGTACTTCATTTTACACTTTACATTGTTTTGTTTAGGTACTGTGTATAAAATTGTTTTGTTTTCTGACTGAGTAGTTCTCTCCTATATGTGATTCACGCCCTCTGATCTTTTGACAGTTTATGTGAAAAACTGGCATTTTAAAAGTGATAAAGTAACTTGTTTTGGATAGAAGATAGTGAAATATATATCAAATAAGCCTTTTTCATTGATTTTTATGGAAAAATAACAGCAAAAATCACCAAAATAGCGAATTTCATCTGTCATGGCGAGAATTCCAATGACCAGTTAATGTAGGGTTTGTGTTTGGATTATCTTCTCTTTATACATGTATAATTACAGGTAAAAACAGTACATTCTGTTACCTCAAAATCTTACAAAAGACAATAATCTTAGTAGAAAGCTTGTTGCTTCCACAAATATACAAATGCTGTATGTTTTTTAAATTTTTGGTTATCAATATGTACATATTTTCATAAATAGTTGCTATTAGAAGACAATCTGTACAAATTGATCAAGACCACACAAAATGGATTGAAAGGCCAAAAAATTATATTTATAATATAATATTTTTCATTAACTGCATCCATTCAGATGTGGTGTATTTTTACCAGTTTGAGCTCAATATTATACACCAATAGTTGTTTCATACAATCATTTATTGTATAGTGTGTCTTGTGTGTATTTTTTTAGTAAACTGTTTATAAACCTCCGTCCATGTACTGTAGCTAGTGTGTGTCATCTTGTATACAACCCAGTCAGATTGAGGTTGATAAGTTTATAAACCTCCGTCCATGTACTGTAGCCAGTGTGTGTCATCTTGTATACAACCCAGTCAGATTGAGGTTGATAAGTTTATAAACCTCCGTCCATGTACTGTAGCCAGTGTGTGTCATCTTGTATACAACCCAGTCAGATTGAGGTTGATAAGTTTATAAACCTCCGTCCATGTACTGTAGCCAGTGTGTGTCATCTTGTATACAACCCAGTCAGATTGAGGTTGATAAGTTTATAAACCTCCGTCCATGTACTGTAGCCAGTGTGTGTCATCTTGTATACAACCTAGTCAGATTGAGGTTGATAAGTTTATAAACCTCCGTCCATGTACTGTAGCCAGTGTGTGTCATCTTGTATACAACCCAGTCAGATTGAGGTTGATAAGTTTATAAACCTCCGTCCATGTACTGTAGCCAGTGTGTGTCATCTTGTATACAACCCAGTCAGATTGAGGTTGATAAGTTTATAAACCTCCGTCCATGTACTGTAGCCAGTGTGTGTCATCTTGTATACAACCCAGTCAGATTGAGGTTGATAAGTTTATAAACCTCCGTCCATGTACTGTAGCCAGTGTGTGTCATCTTGTATACAACCTAGTCAGATTTAGGTTGATACGCTTTTAATTATTTATTTTAATGACCTGTCTGGTTTGCCTCTACATGAGAACCAAATGTGATCTTTTGATATAGGGATGAAAAACCACAAGGAAACTTTTTAAAATATACAGTATATTTAAACTTCCTTCTCTATTCAAATGAGAGGCACAAATACTTTTATTTAAATGAGTTAACGATTTTTGAAGTAAAAGTATCCAGGATTATTGTAAAGTATGGGCAGCAATCGCCTGCTTTTTGCAGATGCACAAATAGAGATCTTTTCTTAATGATTGTTATGTTTTATTAAAATTGTATTCAGAACTTTTACAAAAAGTAAATTTTTACTATTAAACAACCAGCTTTTTGTCTGATTTATATGATTTATATTTTTAAATATATACTGCTTTTTAAATATGTTTATCATACAACAGTTCCTAATATAAACTCATTCTATTTTGCCTGTAACCTTACTTTTTTTTTACGAGAGAAATGAAAGTAATCTACCTTTATTTAGAAGTAGATGAAGTAACACCATGCCTTTGGTAGTATCTAAAGGTACCATACCTATCTGGGCCCTGACTTCTAACAAAGACAAAACTAGTAGCACTACTTTATGACAATCTGTTAGACACTGGAGCACCATGCCTTTGGTAGTATCTAAAGGTACCATACATACCTAGGCCCTGACTTCTAACAAAGACAAAACTAGTAGCACTACTTTATGACAATCTGTTAAACACTGGATTACATGCCTTTGGTAGTATCTAAAGGTACCATACCTATCTAGGCCCTGACTTCTAACAAAGACAAAACTAGTAGCACTACTTTATGACAATCTGTTAAACACTGGATTACGTGCCTTTGGTAGTATCTAAAGGTACCATACCTATCTAGGCCCTGACTTCTAACAAAGACAAAACTAGTAGCACTACTTTATGACAATCTGTTAAACACTGGATTACGTGCCTTTGGTAGTATCTAATGGTACCATACCTATCTAGGCCCTGACTTCTAACAAAGACAAAACTAGTAGCACTACTTTATGACAATCTGTTAAACACTGGATTATGTGCCTTTGGTAGTATCTAAAGGTACCATACCTATCTAGGCCCTGACTTCTTACAAAGACAAAACTAGTAGCACTACTTTATGACAATCTGTTAAACACTGGATTACATGCCTTTGGTAGTATCTAATGGTACCATACCTATCTAGGCCCTGACTTCTTACAAAGACAAAACTAGTAGCACTACTTTATGACAATCTGTTAAACACTGGATTACGTGCCTTTGGTAGTATCTAAAGGTACCATACCTATCTAGGCCCTGACTTCTTACAAAGACAAAACTAGTAGCACTACTTTATGACAATCTGTTAAACACTGGATTACATGCCTTTGGTAGTATCTAATGGTACCATACCTATCTAGGCCCTGACTTCTAACAAAGACAAAACTAGTAGCACTACTTTATGACAATCTGTTAAACACTGGATTACGTGCCTTTGGTAGTATCTAATGGTACCATACCTATCTAGGCCCTGACTTCTTACAAAGACAAAACTAGTAGCACTACTTTATGACAATCTGTTAAACACTGGATTACATGCCTTTGGTAGTATCTAATGGTACCATACCTATCTAGGCCCTGACTTCTAACAAAGACAAAACTAGTAGCACTACTTTATGACAATCTGTTAAGCACTGGATTACGTGCCTTTGGTTTGTCGTGAATCAAATAACCTTGGCCTTATAGCCATACAGAGTATGCCAAATAATTCCATCTTGTGTATTGTAATTCTATTTTTATGTTAATTATTATGAATTATACAGAAATTTTCTCAAAAGGTGGATCAACAGTTTTATGTTGGATTATCTCCCCTTATTCTTGTGGACTATTAAAGTTGAAATTCGACCAATGATAAATGTCAGTTTGTTTGTACATCGCTGTGTATCAGTGTTGTTAGGGTTGCAATGGAATAAACTGTGATAAACTGTGATAAACCTTCTATATATATAGTCTTGTTTCCATTAGGTTCAAAGGTCATTACTCTTTAACACGTATTTAATATATTAATGATACATTAATGATTGAATGAGGAAGACACCTTAAAATTCCTAGAGAGTTTGTAATTATTGTAATTCTTATCAGGTAGAAGATGAAAACCACTTTATTTTATACTGTTCAAAATACAAGCAACTAAGGGAAACATTTCATACAAAGATATTGAATATTTTTCAAAACAAGAATCATTGTTTCAAAAATTTCACAGATTTAAATTTCCTTTAAAATAATACTTAAAATAATATTAAATATTAAAGTTGACTTCTTCTTCATATCAGATAAGTAAAATCTGAGGAAATGCCATGTTAATTTACCTGTATAATAAATGAGTAATTTTTTAGTATTATCCATATTATATTTTATTATAATAGTATCATTAATGTATGGGTTGTAATTTCAATTTTGTATTCAATTATTGTCATAACCATTTATTGTAGATGTGTTTGAGCCAATAAAATTATTTGTATTTGTATTAAGTGGTAAAGAATGAAGTTTCACAAAATATGGAGGTATGAAAATGATATATGCACTCCAGTAAAGATTCAGACGGCAGATTTAGTTATAAATAGATAATTTTACTTTTGTTGTAAGAAACAAAGTTAATATATCCAGTGTTTAAGGAAAAGAATTCTATTAGATTAACATATACCTAAAGTATACCCTAAATTTACCCTGGTGTCAGTACGTTATTGTAAAATGTATAACATATACCTACAGTATCCCCTTAACTTACCTTGGTGTCAGTACGTTATTGTAAAATGTTATACATTCCTTCCATATAACTGTTGTTATGTTTCACTATTTATAAAATTTTTGATACAATTTATGTTTTAACTTAAGTCTATATCATTGTTGTCACACTTTGTTATGGTACTTTTTTTAGATTAAATGCAGAATAATTTAACTAGTCTTCTAATTAGAGAAGGGTATCAAAGAGCAAAGTGTATCAGAATATATTGCAATACCTGCCAGCCATAACACATGCATTCGAAGTAAACCCTTGTATTATTCCTGGATCAGGTACATTCCCCGAGCAATGTAAACCATTGTACTATTTCTGGATCAGGTAATTCCCCGGGCAATGTAAACCATTGTAGTATTTCTGGATCAGATAATTCCCCGGGCAATGTAAACCATTGTACTATTTCTGGATCAGGTAATTCCCCGGGCAATGTAAACCCCATTGTACTATTCCGGGATCAGGTACATTCCCTGAGCAAAATAAACCATTGTACTATTTCTGGATCAGGTAATTCCCTGGGCAAAGTAAACCATTGTACTATTCTGGGATCAGGTACATTCCCTGAGCAAAATAAACCATTGTACTATTTCTGGATCAGGTAATTCCCTGGGCAAAGTAAACCATTGTACTATTCCGGGATCAGTTACATTCCCTGAGTAAAGTAAACCATTGTTCTATTCCGAGATCAGGTACATTTCCTGAGCAAAGTAAATCATTGTACTATTCCGGGATCAGATACATTCCCTGAGTAAAGTAAACCATTGTTCTATTCTGGGATCAGGTCCATTCCCTGGGCAAAGTAAACCATTGTACTATTCCGGGATCAGGTACATTCCCTGAGTAAAGTAAACCATTGTTCTATTCCGGGATCAGGTCCATTCCCTGAGCAAAGTAAACCATTGTACTATTCCGGCATCAGGTACATTCCCTGAGCAAGTAAACCATTGTACTTTTCCGGGATCAGGTACAATCCTTGTCCCGATGAGCGACTGCACGAAATGGGTCCGTTGACTGGAAGACTCCGGTAAGCGGCTATAAGTTATGGGTCCGGTTACAGGTAAACGGCGGTGAGCGACTATTGGATATGGATCCGGGGACAGGTAAACGCCGATGAGCGAATGTACGAAATGGGTCCGATGACAGGTAGACTCCGGTTAGCGACTATAAGCTATTGGTCCGGTTACAGGTAGACGGCGGTGAGCGACTATAAGATATGGATCCGGTGACAGGCAAACGCCGGTGAGCGACTATACGCTATGGGTCCTGCGATAGGTAAACGCTAATGAGCGACTATACGAAATGGGTCCGGTGACAGGTAGACGCCGGTTAGTGACTATACGCTATGGGTCCGGTGACAGGTAGACGGCAGTGAGCGACTATAAGATATATGGGTCCGGGGACAGGAAAACGCCGGTGAGCGCTATGGGTCCGGTGACAGGAAGACGCCTATGAGCTACTGGTCTGACGACAGGTAGACGCCGATAAGCGACTATGAGCTATGGCTCCGGTGACGGATAGACGCCAATGCATGAGCGACAGGTTTTAGTTTGATTTGTCACATGTCTGTAAACTTATGCATTTTTGTACTTGTTGTCAACTAGTATTATTGAACCTTTATAAAACGTTCCTGAAAAGATACCTTATACTGCATATAACCAATGTTTTTCATACCGGCAAATGTCATCACAAGGTCTCGCCCGTTCTCTTTACCAACGTTTTAGCCTTACCCCACGACATATTCAGTTCTTTCAGCTCATTCTCGAAGGACTTCCCCAGTTTTTCGATCTTTTTCTAGTGGTTTCAATATAAGGGCCGTAAAGAAGGATTGATTTAATAAGAGACAGTAAGTGCTAGTTTGGTATATTTATTGTTCTATATTGTTTTGTATTAGGAGATCGTAGATCATCATGTGAGATTTATGTTTAAAGTCGTATGGTTAAGTTTAAGACAGTTAATCGGGGCCTCGGTGGCCGAGTGGTCTAGGTAGTTCGTCTACTATTGATCACGTGGTCTGTCAACACTGAGAATGCGGGTTCGATTCTCACCGCAGGCAGGGTGCACTCGACTCCAATCTTAATTGACAAGGATTGCCAGTTTTCCTACCGCAGGTCGGGGGTTTTCTCCGGGTACTCCGGGTACAAATGGTATAATAATTGCGAAAACAAAAAATACATTATTGTTCGATTTATGGAGTCAACATGGTAAATGTTATAGCACTGCAAAGCAAATTATGTTGATGGATTGTCTATTTGCTTGACGTCCAGCGAGTAATATTTCAGCTATATTCATGACGAAAAAAAAATCAAAAAGTGAAAAAGGACATCCAACGGCATAAAAAGTTAAACTACCACCGGTTATGCATGGAAATCGTGGTTTCAATATTTCTGAAAAGGAAAATAGTGTATTGTTTGCTAGATAATAATTTAAAAAATGACATGCATGCACAGATGTCGTAGGCTTCCGTTGTGTATTATGGGGCGGTGGACATGCATGTACCAGATGTTGTAGACTTCCGTTGTGTGTTATGGGGCGGTGGACATGCATGTACCAGATGTTGTAGACTTCCGTTGTGTGTTATGGGGCGGTGGACATGCATGTACCAGATGTTGTAGACTTCCGTTGTGTGTTATGTGGAGGTGGACATGCATGTACCAGATGTCGTAGACTTCCGTTGTGTGTTATGTGGCGGTCGACATGCATGTAGCAGATGTTGTAGACTTCCGTTGTGTGTTATGTGGCGGTCGGCATGTACCAGATGTTGTAGACTTACGTTGTGTGTTATGTGGCGGTCGACATGCATGTAGCAGATGTTGTAGACTTACGTTGTGTGCTATGTGTCGGTGGACATGCATGTACCAGATGCTGTAGACTTACGTTGTGTGTTATGTGGCGGTCGACATGCATGCCCAGATTGTTGTAGACTTCCGTTGTGTGTTATGTGGCGTTTCGACATGCATGCCCAGATGTCGTAGACATCCGTTGTGTGCTATGTGGCGGTCAACGTGCATGTACCAGATGTTGTAGACTTCCGTTGTGTGTTATGTGGCGGTGGACATGCATGTATACCAGATGTCGTAGACATCCGTTGTGTGCTATGTGGCGGTCGACATGCATGCCCAGATTGTTGTAGACTTCCGTTGTGTGTTATGTGGCGGTGGACATGCATGTATACCAGATGTCGTAGACATCATCCGTTGTGTGTTATGTGGCGGTGGACATGCATGTACCAGATGTCGTAGACTTCCTTTCTGTGTTATGTGGCGGTCGGCATGTACCAGATGTTGTAGACTTCCGTTGTGTGTTATGTGGCGGTGGACATGCATGTACCAGATGTCGTAGACATCCGTTGTGTGTTATGCGGCGGTCGACATGCATGTACCAGATGTCGTAGACTTCCGTTGTGTGTTATGTGGCGGTAGACATGCATGTACCAGATGTCGTAGACTTCCGTTGTGTGTTATGTGGCGGTCTACATGCATGCATCAGATGTTGTAGACTTCCGTTGTGTGTTATGTGGCGGTCGGCATGTACCAGATGTTGTAGACTTACGTTGTGTGTAATGTGGTGGTCAACATGCATGCCCAGATGTTGTAGACTTGAGTTGTGTGTTATGCGGCGGTAGACATGCCTGCACCAGATGTTGTAGACATCCGTTGTGTGTTATGCGGCGGTCGACATGCATGCACCAGATGTTGTAGACTTCCGTTGTGTGTTATGGGGCGGTGGACATGCATGCACCAGATGTTGTAGTGTGCTATGTGGCGGTCGACATGCATGTACCAGATGTCATAGACATCCGTTGTGTGTTATGTGGCGGTCTACATGTACCAGATGTGTATTCTGAGTTGATAAAATTCACGATTATGTATTGTGTATGTAGTGGTTATGAATTGTGTGGCATTATGCATTTTGTGGCGGTTTTGTATCAAATGTTTGCTTCGTTTATTATCTGGATATAACAGATAATTTATCGTGTGGCGTTCGGGCATCCAATATTTTAATCATGCATCATGTGGTCAAGCATCGTGAAGTATGTGGTGGTCATGCTTTGTGTATTTTATAGCGGTCACGAAACGTCATCTAAAAGTTGCGTGTCGTAATATTGGATGTAAATAGAGATTGATACAATTAAGCTGCCTTTGTCTTTGTACGCCTTTAGTTTCGTTATTTATCAAGTTAACGATATTGGTGCCGTGACCAGGATTAATTCGAAGCTAGAATCTTACCCTCTGTCACGAAACCAAAACATTGCATAGCAATAAGATGAAACCATTATTTACAGAGGGTATCACATCACGACGACGAAAATCGTTGACGCAGATCACTATTAGTATTGGTCCTATCCCTATCTGTCGCATTTAATGTATCTGAAGACTCACTGTCATACTAGGCTGGCTACGTCAGTGACCAGTGAGTACTAGTAGCTTCGTAAACAATAATCTGCCAACCTTTGGCGATATTCCACAATGGGAGTCCAATGAAAAAACAGCTAATATAAGGATAGATCGGTTATCCTGAATTGTGCACGATATTAACAATGAAACTTATTTCAAAGCGGAGGCCTCGGTGGCCGAGTAGTCAATGTAGTTCGTCTTCTATTTATCACGTCGTCTGTCAACACTGAGATTGCGTGTCCGATTCTCACTGCAGGCAAGGTGTACTCGACTCCAATCTTAATTGACAAGGATTGTCAGTTTTCCTACCGCAGGTCGGGGGTTTTCTCCGGGTACTCCTGCTTCCTCCCCCAATAACAACTGGACGCCATGATATAGCTGAAAAATTGCTGAAAGTGGCGTTAAACACCATCAAGCAAACAAACATATTTCAAAGCGCACCAAAGTTGCAGACGATGTAAATTGACTATGTCTATTGTAGACAGTTGAAGAGACTCTAGAAAATGGGGAAAATGTGAACAATTAAGAAATAGTTCATTGGGGCACGAATATATATGATTTTACCACGGTTGGCTCTTTTTACCACGAGCGTGAATTATCTGAGAAAGTAAATAAATCAATATTTGTTAATTTTAAATTGTGAAGGACTTTCTTTTTTGAAGTAAATATGCTATAAATGGTTAATATCAGTACATAGATACTTTATGTTTTAATTTCATTTTTTAAATTTTCATCTTTTCTTTAATCTTTAATATTAATGATGACTTTTTTGTGTACTTGTGTTAGAAGTATGTAGACGCGACGTTTCCGTTTCCGCTAATTAATAATTGTAAAGTTATCTAGATTGGCTCCCAATCTTGTCGGACTAAACTTGTATAATTGTTTTATAACTTGTACATTAAGTATTGAGAACCAATAATAAAAAAATACAGTAATGTATGTAAGGGATGTTAATACTCAATTTAGCCTTGTAATGTTAGGTAATCACGTGATAAACATTTAATTGTACACACATTACGAACTGGTATTACGCTCGAGTTTTACCAACGCTTAGAAACGAGGTGCTTCCGAAAACGGACAACATGGACGGTGCGAAGAAAACACACTTTAACCTTTTTTGATTGCCATTTGTGAGAGATCGGCTAATGTTATGATAATATGTTAAACGCCACCTTACATCAAAAGGAAGGAAATTTAACATATTCTTTACTTTTCAAGGAACGCATAGCCATATTTGTGTAATCACATGAAGTTGAAATCGACATAATGGGAGGTATGGGACTTAATATTCGCAAAGCTTGCGAATATTGCGCTAAATGCACATTTCATTCGTTATTAATAAAAAAAGCTATTCTATTGAAAAAAGGTAAGAAAATGAATGTCTCCATAATGTAAATTATGTATTATTTATAACAAACATGAACCGAAATACGATCGGAAGCTTAATTTTCATACATTTTCCCATAGTATTGAATGTAAACTGTTTCATTATCATGCAAATTGTTGAATGGTGACCAGTTTTTCCAAGCATACATATTCATAACTAATGTAAACACAAAATAGTACCTGGATTTTATGAAAAAATGGAAGTATAAAACCACTTTTTGTGATCATGAAGAGGTCTAGTATTGGAAATGAAAGAAAACATGTTTGTGATGGGCAGTATTTTTCTAAAATAACAGTGATTTATTGAACCATGCAAAGCATATATTAAGTTCACATGGAAGCTTCTATTAATCTTTTAGATAATGTGATAACTTGTAAATCATACATGTAGAGGTCACACATGTTTATCATATATATGCCTGAATTTAAATTTTAAACATGGGTTACAATTTTAAGATTCCATGACAAATGCGACCATAACAAATTTTGGGACAATACATCGTTTTCAGATATAATGGCTCTTGTTAAAGAAAATGATTGATTGATTGATTGATTAATGGTGTTTAACGCCCGAGCAGCAATATTTCAGCTATATTCAGGCGAGTTAAAGAAAATGAAAATTGTAATGCACATAACGTGACGTCATAAAAATTTAGTGCACTTTTAGTGGAAAATAATGCCACAATGAAATGGGACAGCTTAAGAAAGACGATGCGAAAAGAAGCCTGTGCTGTGTTATGCCGGTTTGCAAAGCCTACATTAAACATAAATTTATGGAAGAGGATCGAGTTTTATGCCGTTTTTTATGACGTTCAAACAATTTAAATATACTATGCATTGAGTAAAGTGCCCTATCATGTGATAAACTGTCTATCTTGAAAACGGCTAATGCCAAGAACTAGCATAAAATTTTAATTTACACATATTTAAGTTTCTGTGGTTTAATATAATTCATTTATTCGAGAGCAGGTCTATTCACACTCAGTCAAAATGCCTTCACCTTAAGCAAAGTCTCCCGCTTAGCAAAACTTTCCTCCATCAAAATCACCACACTTCCACATATTGCTATAAAGTATAAAAGTTTTAAAGATATTTTAAACTTATCAAGTCTGCATTGTTATACATATTGATTTGTCGTTTTTTAAAATTTATATACATTTTTGAAATAATATTTTGCTTAAATGATTACAACTATCCTAATAAAAAACTATATCAACAATGCTTCTATATATATATATATATATATATATAGTTATTGTTATTGAATAATGAAAGCTTTTTTGTATTTCTTAAAGGTTTGCCTGTTGGAAAATCAAAAGTTTGTGCAAGCTTAGAAACATCCTCACAAGTCAGGATTTCTGTGTCGATACCTGTCCATTAAACCTTGACAAACTTAGCTAGGAAATTCCAGGGCTATAAGATTTCATATGATGTCAGACCTTCAAAATATCAACCAATGAAATTGCTTGAAAGAAACAAGTGTTTTTCAGTAGAATATGCACATGTCATTCTGACTCATTCATTAGTGAGAAGAAAACGTAAAGCAACTAATAAATAAAACATTAATAACAAACTAATAATACTATTTTACAAAATACACTGATTTTCACATGGTCTATGCAACACATCCATTTTGTTTATTTAAAATCAAAATTGGGATATGCCCTAACTGAGGCAAGCTTTTGATTGGTTACATGCAGCTATGATGAAGCCAATCAAAATAGTGACTTCTAACTGTGAATTTCCTAGCTAAGTTTGTCAGGGTTTCGTGGACACAGAAAGCCTGGCTTGTGAGGATGGCTTAGAAATAAACCGTTAAATTCTGATAGAGCCATCTGAGTAAACTCGAATCAAGAATAAAAAGATACATTTTTATGCAATAAAGCGATTTCTGTCAGTTAACTGATTTGGTTAAGGTGGTAGTGATTTTGCCAAAATGGGGTATATTTGACAGGGGTGATTTTACTTTAATGTGTTTATTCTCTGATTGAGTCATGTGAGTTAAAATTGTGTATGTTGGAGAGTTTATGGATGAAAGTTTTACATTTTCATATAAATTCTGATAAGACGCAGAAACAATTTTATTTTTTATTTTTACATACAAATTACATGATGTACATGTAACAAAACAAATTACAAAAACATTAAGACATTACAAATAAAACTGTTAATTGGTAACATTGTTACAAGACTATGCTGTGCTGTAATAACTAGGATGCTGCTATCTCAACTTGTCTTACTGCTGACAGACTGGATGTAGTTCATCCTGGAGCACTATGTATTGGTCATGTTCATCTACTGCTCAGAAACCAGTCTTTGTTTGTCCCTGTGGTAAAAAATGTCTTCTTGTCTTTTTTAGAACTGGAATCAGAATGTACATGTATAAGGCAACTTTGGTTTTATGGATGGTCTGGAATTAAAGGTAAGTTTATGAGTCAAAAATTAAAGCAATTGACACCTGAAGAATTGTATTATCACTTTGCAACAAACATACCAAAAAAAATTATATTCTATGCTACAAAGATAGTAAATGTATTGTAGTTTGAAGAAAATCATGTTCTTTTCTTCCTGCCATTTGTCCTATTACTTCTTATAAACATTCATGTCAATTTACTTATTATTATTATTCACACAATTATGGGTTTGTAACTTAAAAAAAACTGTTGAAATTTGTGAAACTGTAAATTGCAAATCAGCACAATCAACCCTACAAAACTATTAGTCTAAAACACAATTTCTATTTTATTCTTGTGTGTTTTTGACACTTTTACATGTAGCCTAGCTTCAATGGCTTTTTGTATAAAAAATTGATCAAGCTAGTTTTATAGTGTAAATTTGTAAATTGTCAATATTTTTTGTTAAACTTTCAGTGAGTAATTGACTGTTGATGTTTTTGTCTATTGTACACTTGTTATGAATAGGAAGAAACTGCAAACAAGGTAAAAACCATTACTGGTATTTACCAGTAGAGCAATTTGATGTACTATTTATCCCAATCTCATATGGTGAAAATTGCTCAAAGTCAGTTATCTTCCAGGTGAGCAATTACATCAAGTAGTTATTTTAATGCATTTTTTTATAATAAGTAAATATATATAAGTTTTTTTGCATTTTATTATATCTTTAGTTTATTTATTTATCTTTTATTGTAGTGTGCTGATATAGAGCGAACAGGTTATATGGGCAAAACACATCAAAACATTATCATTATTTATAATATTTTAGGTGTCACAAGTAAACAGTACAGATAGATAACCCATCAATTAGCAGTACTTCTTCAGAGTAAACCAACAACTCACTAGTTGTATAACCAGAAGATTCACTCCATAAGCAGGATTTAACTTGTACCACACTGATCCTTTATCCAGTCCTATATATGTACTCTGTGTTCAGTTGGGTAGTCATTCTAGCAAGTGTAAACTTATAGACATTCAATAAAGCTTGTTGACCACAATGAAATATGAAGATTAGTCGTGACATATTTTACCACATCCAAAGTTAACATTGACACTCAAGAATATTCAAAAAAAAGTTATTCCGAGTTTTCTATGACATATATTCATAAATTTAATAATTCACAATTGTGCATACAGTAGAAACAATATGACATATTTACTGATTTAAAAAAAATGAACCCAGGATGTATTTTAATAGAAGAAACAATAAGTAGTCTTAATAAAAATAAAAATAACATTATGAATATTACATAAATTTAAATGGCAATATTTAAAATGCATATACATTCATTGTAAGGTCATCTCTTTGTAACGATGATTGTAGTTTATAGTTTTTATGTGTAATTTATTTCTCTAATTTTTTGGCAGGATGCTGAACAAGAAATATTGCAATGAGGAATAATACAATAAAAGGTTGTTGTTATAAGAACAGAAAGAAAGTTGTAAGGGGTAGTAACATCATCTGAACATCTTTGATGTAAGTTACAGTGTGACTCATAAAGGTAGTTAACTGTTCCAATTTTTTCAAGTCCCTTGATCAGATTCTTCTTTTTTGAGACATCAAGAATGCTATTACTGTAAAAAAACATATATTGTCCGCACCCTTTTCTTGGAGTAGAAAATTGCACCTACATGTTTTTAACAAAATGGCCTAAGATGAACATATCCAAGTCCGACTTGTCCATGCTTTTTAAACAGTTTTAACTGCCCCACTGTAATATATAATTTATTCTGTCTGAAAATATCATTTATTTTCATAGTTGTATTTATTTTTTGCGATGGATTGTAATAAACAAAAATATAAATAGTGCATTGTCGAATCATCTATTATGATTGTTGTTAAAATGAATACTCTCACATTTCTAAACCAAACCAACTTTTGTCAATTTTCATTTATCAACGAAAACAAAGAAAACAAAAAAGATAACATGTTTTGTTTTATTTTAATCTCTCAAAGATTGAAACAAAAAAAAACCGATCTTCAACAACTTAAGGTTATGCAATGAGTCATTTGTATTTTATGCAAAACATGTTAAACATCTGCTGTTTTGTATGCCTTTCAAACTACAATAGTCCTATATAATTAATATCTTATTAGTAAATACATTTACATTGATAATGTTCATGTTACAATTTTTTTTTCATGTGAAAAGCAATACAAATATGATATTTTAAACTTGCTTGATTTGAAAACAATTTTGTTATTGCTGATATTTCATAGAAAAACTTCATGAACACCCAATTTTATGAACTAACTTTTTTGGCTAATAGTTGTAACGGTTAATTTCTGTTTTTTTTGTCTGTATATTTTTTATTTATGTACCAACTCTTGAAGTAAACCGTTTCTTCTAATGAAAGTATAATTCTATTACTATTGTATTTGTCCACCATTTCATAGAAGTACAACCTGAGTGTTTTACAAGTTGAAAGTTTATTTAATGCTACATCAACAGCATTTTGCCTGTCTACAGCAGAAACTGGCAAATCATGAAAATTAACTAGAGTTATTGATTGATCTGTTATACTTGAATTTGAGGAGCATTATATGGAAAGATTGGTGCAGTTGCACCTTTTTCATGATCAGTCTTACTGTAACTTATATGGTCAGTAGCTGTTAAACACATATTTCTTTGGTCAGTTAACGCAGTAGCTATGTATAAAAAATTGCTAATGCTTATTGTTTCTTTATCATTGTTTTCAGGAAAATGAAAAACATTTGAGCAGTATGGATTGGTGTGAGATATTGGAATTGTGTATGTATGATCTTCAGAAGCTACTGAAATGTTTTGGACAATGGTTAAACTGTTAAACAAAACTGTTATGTAGCTGTTTGTCAGTTAGTAGTTTTAGGAATTCAGTTTGAAGAAATGTTTAAATTTTTTTTATTTATGTGATGAAAAGTGTTGGACTTTTGGACAATATTGTTATATTTATCATGTAAATATGTAAGAAAGTTTTTTAAGTGGTTCAGTTTGGGCCTTTTTAACAATAACTTACACTCCAGGTATTAAGTAGTTTTCTTTTTGTTTCAAAAACTAAAGTAAATTTTCTAAATTAATATGGTCAAATGATCTTTTCCAAATTAAAGCTGTTTTGGTAGAATTTGGTATTTTAACATTCTGTTTCGATGAACTTGTTTCAACAATGTAAACCCCACCCCCACCCCCAAGCATTGTTTCTTCAAACTAAGTAATGATCCACTCACTCATGGCTTTCAATAGTTTTTTGCTGAAAGGAAAAGAAATGCTTGTTTAATTTTCAGCAAATGGACTTTTTATGCAATTTAAAACAAATAATTTTTAAGTTAGACAAAATTATGACAGGGTTCTATTAGCTTTTTTTTATATCAGGTGAAAATCTTTGACGTTTCGACAGGAAAAAAGTGCTAATATATATATGCAATACCCAGAGACATGTCCGGTTCCACAAACATGCCTAATTTTTCAGTCATGACTGATCGCATCAAAACATCATAAAGAATTAAACTGCCATTTGTCCTGAGCAAAAAATATATAATAAAAATTTTAGTATTTTTTAAAAATATATGGTTAAGGACTTTCATACCCAAAGCTAGTGCCAAATGACACATCCATTCATAAAATGACATCTGTCAGTGAAAAACATTCTGATTCTTATTAAATATGGTTGCTGAGGACTTTTTATAACTTTACAGTGACCTTGTTGCGATGGAATGATATTGACCTATGACCTTAAACCTAGGCTCAAATTGAAGCTATTTTCCTATTTATTACTGTAATCATATATGTTTACTATATCTGTTTTCAAGTTGTAAGCAAAAAACCAATTAACCGAAATTAGTCAAGTGCTGTAACTCAAAAGTGTTCATCGCAGTTTTGAACCAAATGTAACAAATGAAGGTTGTACTTGGAGATAACTCCTCCAACATGAAGTCAAATTCTTTTTCCTCCAATGTACCAAAATTACCCCTTTATAGGCCGAAATTTTCCCCAATATAAGTTTTTGCCTATCTTTAACCTTTTCAAAGGAATAGAGATGAAAAGACCATGTAAATAGAGAACTTTACCTTGACCTTTAAACTTGTGTTCATTTTCAAGGTCAAGGTCAAATGATGACAAATAGTCATGGTCCCATGTAAATATCTTTTCTAATTACTGAGATATATCTATTTACAATAACTTGCATTGATGTAGGAAAGATTACTCTGACAAAAGGTCAATTCAAGACCTTAAATTAAGGCTTAATAATGTATTTTGTTAAAGGTTTCAATTTTGTATAGATAATGATTAAGGAGGAGATCCACACACAACACAAGGTCAAATTATAATGTGACCTTTACTTTGTGACATTCAGGGTCAAGTGTAATTATGACCTACAGTGAAAGCCCGAAGTCTCCATCACATTTGGCTCATGAGTTACAAAGTCACACATTAAACATTCAATAAAGAATGGAAATAACTCCTATAAGAAGGGAACGAATTCTTTCATTCAATATGCAACAAAATATCAAAATTCATCACAGAATTGGAACAACTTTCATCGCGGCACCTTGTAAAGTTTCATAGTTTATCTGCACACAAAGTTTTCTTTGACAAGGGAAATAACTATGTAAAGAAAGGTGTTCGGTGTGCCAGGGCTAACTACGAAAGCCTAATGTGAAATACATTCATGTTACAAAATATCTTTACGAAATGTCTCAAAAAAATGTATAATGGGGAAAGAAAACTTGCTGGAAAAAGAATAACAGACAGACAATAACAGTAAGGCCTTCCACCCAGAAAGTGGAAAGCCTTAAAAATCATAGATGTGTCCGATTGGGATTCCACGAAACTACAAAAAATGTCACGTCACACTTTAAATTTGTAACGTCGAATGAAAATCCAAAATGTGTGAAATTATGAAAAGAAATGATTCTGTATCATACGTTCTGTCTAGCGCCGTAGGCTGTGTCAAACGTTTTCTATGGCCGTAGGCTGAGCCAAATATCATGCCTTGCGGTGTTGGCTATGTTAAACGTCCTGTATAGTGTCGTAGTAGCGTCAGTCTTTCTTACTAATGCCGTTGGATGTACCATACATCCAATCTTGGGGCATTGGTTGTCTCAAACGTCCTGTCTAGAGCCGTAGGCGGTATTAAAGTTTTTTCTAGAGCCGCAGGCTGTCATTCATCCTGTCTTGCTGTGTTGGATGTGTAAAACGCCCTTTCTGGCGCGGTAGGCTGTTTCTTTCGGCCTGTCTTACGTCGTAGTATGTGTCTAAAAACCAGTCTAACGTCGTTGTCTGTCATTTAACACCTAGGGTTTAATAAAAATTTTATTTAACAATCTTGGCTCTGTTAAGCATCCTGTCATACCGCGGTAATACCGCCTTACAGTGGCGCTTAAAAAGAGGAAAGAAAAAAATAGAGAACAAGGGGTAACAACCAGCGCCAAAGGCAAAAATGTAATCCCCGCTCGTCCAAGCCATAAATTAATGCATTAACGGTACTAGCCCTGCCGTAAATGCGCCTCTGCGAGGCTCGGGAGGACCACTTTGTGGCCCTCTTTTTCCGATATCCCCTTCTTACGCCCCCCCCCCCTTCGAAAATCCTGTATCCGCCCCTGACTTAGGCTGTATCATACTTCCTATGTAGCGACGTGTACACCTATCTATTGCCGTAGACTTCGTTAAACCTATCTTGCTCTGTAGGCTGCGTCACACTTCCTATCTAGCTTTTTAGGCTGTGTCACACCTCCGTTATGTCTGCATAACGCTAAACATGGTGTTTAACACGGCCAACGACGCTAACTACTAGTAAGTACTTGTATCAAAAGTCTTATTTAAGGACATCCCAATTAGCCTGAGTTGTGTTAAAAGTGCATCCTAGCGAGTCAATGCGTATCTAATTTTCTGTAAGAAGTATAACGACGTGTAAACATGCAAAATATATTGAATCTCAAATCCGACAGATTTGTGTAATTTTACCATCGGAGTTTGTGGAGAATGACTTTTCTTGGCTGGTTTTTCAAAACTGACGTCACAATAAAATTGGAAAATGTTGTGGAATCTGACAAGTTTGTGGAACTGGTACAGAAAGTCCCCCCAAGTAAACATTAACACAGATGTGCAGGGGGATTTATTTTATTAACGTTCTACAAATTTAAAGTGGATTGTGACATTAAACAATATTTATGGTTATTTGTTTGTTTGCTCTTTATTTTGTTTTATGTCACGAATCATTTAAATGTGATTTACTTGAGAATAAAGTATTATTATTATTATTATTATTATTAAATTTCAATCAATCATTTTCAATTGTTTGACATAACTTCTAAGATATGCATCTTGTCACTCTTGCTTCAAGCTGACATCATGTAACAACTACAGTAACATGATAAGTATGCACATGAAGGTACTTTGGATTGTACCTGTTATAAGTGATAGTTTGTATTTTATGTGTTAAAATAAATACTTTTATACACATGAATATTTTTATTAAAGCCCCCACTTGAAAGGGGGGGGGGGCTATGTAGTGATTGGGGGTGTCTGTCCGTCCATCCGTTACACTTTCTCTTATCTGTGACTCCGCCTACATGTACACTACTGAATAGAGTTTAATGAAACTTTCACAGAATCTTTGGCGCATAGTGACATTTTGTCCCTAGTATTAGGCATTTTGATCTGAATTATATTTGTTGTTTCCCATAGAAAAAACTGTGTCATGTTGTTAGGGGATATATCCATATCCTTTCCGAAACTCTACCTACACCACTGAATGTAATTTGATGAAACTTTAACAGAATCTAACCTTTATTTACTGCCATTTTGCACCTCTTATTTAATATTTTGCTCCGATTGATATTTAAGGTTTCCCATGGAAAAACACTACTTTGTCATTGACAAAAGTGACATGGGCATTTTGATAGCTTCTGCTTATACCGTAAAAGATGTTTTTGTTTGTTTCTTTGAATGGTGTTTCACGCCTTTTTCATCAAAATTATTCTGCTATTTTATTGGGGGAGGAAGTCCGAGTACCTTGAGAAAACACCCGTCATTCGGTTGATTGGAGGCGAGCGCTCCTTTCCTGCGGTGAGACTCGAACTGTTATTTTGTTGAAATACTCAAAAGAACTAATATGGTTGTGTCGTTTAAATGCATACTGCGCCCCTTTAAAAAAGTCATTAATGCGTTTTCAAGGTTACTTCAGATAATTGTGTATAATTGCATTAAATTTGATAGTAAATTAGTGTATTGGGGTGCTTTGAATTATGATGGAAGTCCATTGTTACTACGCTACCTTAAGCAATACGGAAGGGGTTCGTTTCGATATAAACCACTTGATATAAACTTACAATTTTGCAACATAATACAAAATACGATTCAATACACGTGTGTCTGGTCAGTTACACAATTCTAAGTATTTAGAAACAGGATTTTGTACTAAGCAGGAAATATATTCAGCTAGTATGAATTTTCTCATATTTTAAGTATGAAAACGATTAACGTGTAATCATTTACTTGTAAAAAAAGTACGCCGACCTATATAATTTTACTTTTACACTACACGACACGTTAATATATAAATAAGTATTTTTTTTACTAGACACTCAAAATGAATGGTTTAATTTCGCCCATGTGAAAGATAAAATGTGACGAGGCAAAAAATAGTAATCAATTCAATGTGCGTTTTCTGAGCTGGCAGTAACAAGTATTATCTCGACTATTCGGTTTCCTTGTTTTCTAACATTATTGGGGTTTTTTTCATATGTGAAAAATCTATGAAAATAATCACAAATTATTCATAATTTCAAATAAATAAAAACTGTAAAATTGGTTTATTCATGCTTCATATAAACACGTAGTGGGCTGTAGTAATTCAACGTAAGGTCAAAAGGCATCAATGAATTATTCATTATAATTTGGAAGTGTATTCACCATTATGGTTTCTTTTAAATATGTGTTTACTTTGAACAAGACGAAATGCACCACCACATTATGTAGGTTTTTTTAATCTTTTGCATGCCTTCCTTTCTGACTTTTTTAGATTGATTGATTGATTGAATGGTGTTTTAACGCCACTTTCAGCAATTTTTCAACTATTTCATGGCGTCCAGTTTTTATTTGGGGAGGAAGCCGGAGTACCCGGAGAGAACCCCCGACCTGCGGTAGGAAAACTGGCAATCCTTGTTAGACTTTTTTAGAAATAATTACTCCACTACAATACGGGTACAAAAATTCATCACAACACATAGAACAAAAATACTTAAATGAACTTACTTTGTCTCTTATCTGTACAAATTTTTAATATAAATATCTTATATATATATACAATCACCTGAAAAGACAATCATTAAATTAAATATCAGACTTAAAGATGACAATTTTAAGGAAATGCGCAATGTTACCAAAAAAACATCAAAAGAATAATAAACAGCAAAAATGAAATGGCAAAAACCACACATGCAAGTGAAAATGAAATGTATGGAAAATGTTTATATTAATTTTTTTTTCTAGCGAACAAAAAATGGCAAAACAAATGCAACAATAATGGCAGACTTGAAACACAAAATATGATGGACAAGAAATCAAGCGAATGGTATTACGGATGTTTGTAGATCACAAAAAACAATGCAAGCGAAATCCAACAAAAATAACACAAATTAACACACACAAAACAAGGAAAACAACAAAATTTAACAACTGAAAACCAAGACAAGTGTCGTATCGAGTGAACCGACACGTGGACAAAACGCGAGGTAGGGAAACGGACAATTACTATCAAACAAACAACGCAAAATATTTAAACTCAAATTAACAATAAAAATAAGAGACAAAAAAAAATAAACAAAAGTTGTTGGTAGAACCAACTTCGCCTCAAACAAAAGTCTAATTTGAGAAAAACAATACTGTCCTTGCAAATGACTGTAAACGTTTAACAATATAGTTGGGAAGTTTTTTACTTCCTACACCGACAACTTAATGCCCTTGGTCGGACGGAGATTAATTTAATTTATATTGGAAGGTTAACATCACGAAGTGTTAATACGCTTTATTAATACGCCACATCGATAAAGACAAGTAAACATGACCTTACAAAGTTCATACACAGTGTATAATTAGAAAATGGGTGGACAAAATCGACCAATCACAATTTTTGTGTACATTATAATACGAATAGACATTTCTTTGTCGTTTTCATAAATTCGACTGTAAATTACAAAGAGAATCCGAGTAGAATTTTCCACGCATCTAACTGTATGTTTCGTTCCCCTTTCTCTATGAACTCCCCTGGTTTTACTGTAAGTACCTCCTTATATTGTATGACATTCTTTGTAGCATAGAAGTACTAAATCAGAAACCTAATAAAAATAATAAAACAAATCAAATGTCAATATCACGTACTGGTGTCACCGGACAATGTCATGTGATTAGCACAGTAGTACTCGGTAGAATTGCTTTGGGAATTATACTTAAAATGACAGAGATTAAAGACAATATCACCACACCACACAAGATACGCATTGAACATAGAGCGGCAGAAATGTTTCAGTTTTTAAACTGAAGATGAGAACGTTTTCTTTCTGCACGCACTGAATCAACCACTTGCGACGTCATCTGGTCAGCCTGAAGATTGACGTAACCTTAGAAAAAGGTGTCATTTTATTTTTCTATGTAGCCCCAACCAGATTCACAATGCTAGTCGTCACAATTAAGCAGTTTACACCCAAACCACGCGTGATTTTAAAATAAAGTTCGACAGGAATATATAATGGTGAGGATTGTGAGAGTGAGCGGTGGCAGAACACCCCGGCCTCCCTTTTATGAAGAAGAATCTTTAAAATTCGTCCTACGCCTCTGTGATAACAAAAATGTGTCACCCCCACCCTCTTTCATGAGATTACCATGACAAATCCTGGATCGGCCACTGGAGTCATTTGGGAGTATTAATGGAGGCAATTGCGAAAAGGAAATATTAAGAAATAAATGTTTATAAGTTAAAAAAAATACTCAGTCAGCAAGATCATGGTGACATATCACAGAGACATTAACAGCTCAGTCTGCAAGGTCATGGTGACATATCACAGAGATATTAACAGCTCAGTCAGCTATGTCATGGTGACATATCACAGAGACATTAACAGCTCAGTCTGCAAGGTCATGGTGACATATCACAGAGATATTAACAGCTCAGTCAGCAAGGTCATGGTGACATATCACAGAGACATTAACAGTTCAGTCTGCAAGGTCATGGTGACATATCACAGAGACATGAACAGTCCAGTCTGCAAGGTCATGGTGACATATCACAGAGACAGATTAACAGCTCAGTCTGCAAGGTCATGGTGACATATCACAGAGACATTAACAGTTCAGTCTGCAAGGTCATGGTGACATATCACAGAGACATTAACAGTCCAGTCTGCAAGGTCATGGTGACACATCACAGAGACATTAACAGCTCAGTCTGCAAGGTCATGGTGACATATCACAGAGACATTAACAGCTCAGTCAGTAAGGTCATGGTGACATATTACAGACATATTAACAGCTCAGTCAGCAAGGTCATGGTGACATATCACAGAGACATTAACAGCTCAGTCAGCAATGTCATGGTGACATATCACAGAGACATTAACAGCTCAGTCTGCAAGGTCATGGTGACATATCACAGAGACATTAACAGCTCAGTCAGCTATGTCATGGTGACATATCACAGAGACATTAACAGCTCAGTCAGCAAGGTCATGGTGACATATCACAGAGACATTAACAGCTCAGTCAGCAAGGTCATGGTGACATATCACAGAGACATTAACAGCTCAGTCAGCTATGTCATGGTGATATATCACAGAGACATTAACAGCTCAGTCGGCTAGGTCATGGTGACATATCACAGAGACATTAACAGTCCAGTCTGCAAGGTCATGGTGACATATCACAGAGACATTAACAGCTCAGTCTGCAAGGTCATGGTGACATATCACAGAGACATTAACAGTTCAGTCTGCAAGGTCATGGTGACATATCACAGAGACATTAACAGTCCAGTCTGCAAGGTCATGGTGACACATCACAGAGACATTAACAGCTCAGTCTGCAAGGTCATGGTGACATATCACAGAGACATTAACAGCTCAGTCAGTAAGGTCATGGTGACATATTACAGACATATTAACAGCTCAGTCAGCAAGGTCATGGTGACATATCACAGAGACATTAACAGCTCAGTCAGCAATGTCATGGTGACATATCACAGAGACATTAACAGCTCAGTCTGCAAGGTCATGGTGACATATCACAGAGACATTAACAGCTCAGTCAGCAAGGTCATGGTGACATATCACAGAGACATTAACAGCTCAGTCAGCAAGGTCATGGTGACATATCACAGAGACATTAACAGCTCAGTCAGCAAGGTCATGGTGACATATCACAGAGACATTAACAGCTCAGTCAGCTATGTCATGGTGATATATCACAGAGACATTAACAGCTCAGTCGGCTAGGTCATGGTGACATATCAAAGAGCCATTTACAGCTCACTCAGCTATGTCATGGTGATATATCACAGTGCCATTAACAGCTCAGTCAGCGGGGTCGTTTCAATTTATAATCGCCCTCAACATCGGCGTGGTGTATCTAGATCGGTTTGTTGTGATATCACGAAAGCAGAAAAATGGCAAATAACCAGCAAAAAAACCGTGGCAAAAGAAGTGAAATGGCCATAACTAGCAAAATACAGCTAACGTCATAGGAGTGAAAAATGGTCAAAATCCAACAAACATAATTTCTTCTTCCACACATAAAATGGCCAATAAATAGCAAAACACAACTTACGTCTCATGAAATGGCCAAATTACTACTAAAGTAGAACTTTCATCTAAGATATTAAATGGTTAGTGGGGCCTCGGTGGCTCCGTGAGTGGTTAAGGTAGTTCGTCTTTTATTGATCACATGGTGTGGCAAATATGACAATAGAAAATGTCGGGAATAATTGTTGTAAATTGCTCGATTTAATGGCGTTGCTTTTTATACTCACAGATTATTTTTAGGAAAAAAAGAATAGGTGCATCTGTCCGCTTATAATACTCACAGGAGGACACCAGCATAATTAAATGTTTATGGTCTTTATATAATTTCTGCTGAATAAAATTCTTATTGAACCCATTTTTCCTGATGTATAATACACAGATGAAGTTTACTAGAAAACCTATTCCTTCTTATTGCAGTTTTAAAAGCTAGTTATGAATGCTTAATCTTCAAGATGGCTTTTATACTGCACGTGCATGGAGTAGAGGTAAGAGTAACCGTCAGTTTAGACTACACGTGAATGGTAACGAGGTCTTACACAACACAGTACTTTAAACACTTCTCATGAAGAAACCGATTTCCTATAGTGTTGTCTGGTGATGTATGGTGTTAAAACCCCCAGACTAAGTTCTCAAAAATTTCATAAAAGATTTAATAATTATGCACTTGACTCACAACGGGCGAATTTATTTTGCAACGAGAAGACTATACATGCCGTTAATAAGCATTGTAGCCTGCACTGTACTCAATATGAAGTGGGGCCTCGGTGGCCGAGTGGTCAAGGTAGTTCGTCTATCATTGACCACGTGGTCTATCAACACTGAGATTGCGGGTTCGATTCTCACTGCAGGCAGGGTGTACTCGACTCCAATCTTAATTGACAAGGATTGCCAGTTTTCCTACCGCAGGTCGGGGGTTCTCTCCGGGTACTCCGGCTTCCTCCCCCAATAAAAACTGGACGCCATGAAATAGCAACTTTCATCGCGGCACCTTGTAAAGTTTCATAGTTTATCTGCACACAAAGTTTTCTTTGACAAGGGAAATAACTATGTAAAGAAAGGTGTTCGGTGTGCCAGGGCTAACTACGAAAGCCTAATGTGAAATACATTCATGTTACAAAATATCTTTACGAAATGTCTCAAAAAAATGTATAATGGGGAAAGAAAACTTGCTGGAAAAAGAATAACAGACAGACAATAACAGTAAGGCCTTCCACCCAGAAAGTGGAAAGCCTTAAAAATCATAGATGTGTCCGATTGGGATTCCACGAAACTACAAAAAATGTCACGTCACACTTTAAATTTGTAACGTCGAATGAAAATCCAAAATGTGTGAAATTATGAAAAGAAATGATTCTGTATCATACGTTCTGTCTAGCGCCGTAGGCTGTGTCAAACGTTTTCTATGGCCGTAGGCTGAGCCAAATATCATGCCTTGCGGTGTTGGCTATGTTAAACGTCCTGTATAGTGTCGTAGTAGCGTCAGTCTTTCTTACTAATGCCGTTGGATGTACCATACATCCAATCTTGGGGCATTGGTTGTCTCAAACGTCCTGTCTAGAGCCGTAGGCGGTATTAAAGTTTTTTCTAGAGCCGCAGGCTGTCATTCATCCTGTCTTGCTGTGTTGGATGTGTAAAACGCCCTTTCTGGCGCGGTAGGCTGTTTCTTTCGGCCTGTCTTACGTCGTAGTATGTGTCTAAAAACCAGTCTAACGTCGTTGTCTGTCATTTAACACCTAGGGTTTAATAAAAATTTTATTTAACAATCTTGGCTCTGTTAAGCATCCTGTCATACCGCGGTAATACCGCCTTACAGTGGCGCTTAAAAAGAGGAAAGAAAAAAATAGAGAACAAGGGGTAACAACCAGCGCCAAAGGCAAAAATGTAATCCCCGCTCGTCCAAGCCATAAATTAATGCATTAACGGTACTAGCCCTGCCGTAAATGCGCCTCTGCGAGGCTCGGGAGGACCACTTTGTGGCCCTCTTTTTCCGATATCCCCTTCTTACGCCCCCCCCCCCCCTTCGAAAATCCTGTATCCGCCCCTGACTTAGGCTGTATCATACTTCCTATGTAGCGACGTGTACACCTATCTATTGCCGTAGACTTCGTTAAACCTATCTTGCTCTGTAGGCTGCTTCACACTTCCTATCTAGCTTTTTAGGCTGTGTCACACCTCCGTGATGTCTGCATAACGCTAAACATGGTGTTTAACACGGCCAACGACGCTAACTACTAGTAAGTACTTGTATCAAAAGTCTTATTTAAGGACATCCCAATTAGCCTGAGTTGTGTTAAAAGTGCATCCTAGCGAGTCAATGCGTATCTAATTTTCTGTAAGAAGTATAACGACGTGTAAACATGCAAAATATATTGAATCTCAAATCCGACAGATTTGTGTAATTTTACCATCGGAGTTTGTGGAGAATGACTTTTCTTGGCTGGTTTTTCAAAACTGACGTCACAATAAAATTGGAAAATGTTGTGGAATCTGACAAGTTTGTGGAACTGGTACAGAAAGTCCCCCCAAGTAAACATTAACACAGATGTGCAGGGGGATTTATTTTATTAACGTTCTACAAATTTAAAGTGGATTGTGACATTAAACAATATTTATGGTTATTTGTTTGTTTGCTCTTTATTTTGTTTTATGTCACGAATCATTTAAATGTGATTTACTTGAGAATAAAGTATTATTATTATTATTATTATTATTAAATTTCAATCAATCATTTTCAATTGTTTGACATAACTTCTAAGATATGCATCTTGTCACTCTTGCTTCAAACTGACATCATGTAACAACTACAGTAACATGATAAGTATGCACATGAAGGTACTTTGGATTGTACCTGTTATAAGTGATAGTTTGTATTTTATGTGTTAAAATAAATACTTTTATACACATGAATATTTTTATTAAAGCCCCCACTTGAAAGGGGGGGGGGGCTATGTAGTGATTGGGGGTGTCTGTCCGTCCATCCGTTACACTTTCTCTTATCTGTGACTCCGCCTACATGTACACTACTGAATAGAGTTTAATGAAACTTTCACAGAATCTTTGGCGCATAGTGACATTTTGTCCCTAGTATTAGGCATTTTGATCTGAATTATATTTGTTGTTTCCCATAGAAAAAACTGTGTCATGTTGTTAGGGGATATATCCATATCCTTTCCGAAACTCTACCTACACCACTGAATGTAATTTGATGAAACTTTAACAGAATCTAACCTTTATTTACTGCCATTTTGCACCTCTTATTTAATATTTTGCTCCGATTGATATTTAAGGTTTCCCATGGAAAAACACTACTTTGTCATTGACAAAAGTGACATGGGCATTTTGATAGCTTCTGCTTATACCGTAAAAGATGTTTTTGTTTGTTTCTTTGAATGGTGTTTCACGCCTTTTTCATCAAAATTATTCTGCTATTTTATTGGGGGAGGAAGTCCGAGTACCTTGAGAAAACACCCGTCATTCGGTTGATTGGAGGCGAGCGCTCCTTTCCTGCGGTGAGACTCGAACTGTTATTTTGTTGAAATACTCAAAAGAACTAATATGGTTGTGTCGTTTAAATGCATACTGCGCCCCTTTAAAAAAGTCATTAATGCGTTTTCAAGGTTACTTCAGATAATTGTGTATAATTGCATTAAATTTGATAGTAAATTAGTGTATTGGGGTGCTTTGAATTATGATGGAAGTCCATTGTTACTACGCTACCTTAAGCAATACGGAAGGGGTTCGTTTCGATATAAACCACTTGATATAAACTTACAATTTTGCAACATAATACAAAATACGATTCAATACACGTGTGTCTGGTCAGTTACACAATTCTAAGTATTTAGAAACAGGATTTTGTACTAAGCAGGAAATATATTCAGCTAGTATGAATTTTCTCATATTTTAAGTATGAAAACGATTAACGTGTAATCATTTACTTGTAAAAAAAGTACGCCGACCTATATAATTTTACTTTTACACTACACGACACGTTAATATATAAATAAGTATTTTTTTTACTAGACACTCAAAATGAATGGTTTAATTTCGCCCATGTGAAAGATAAAATGTGACGAGGCAAAAAATAGTAATCAATTCAATGTGCGTTTTCTGAGCTGGCAGTAACAAGTATTATCTCGACTATTCGGTTTCCTTGTTTTCTAACATTATTGGGGTTTTTTTCATATGTGAAAAATCTATGAAAATAATCACAAATTATTCATAATTTCAAATAAATAAAAACTGTAAAATTGGTTTATTCATGCTTCATATAAACACGTAGTGGGCTGTAGTAATTCAACGTAAGGTCAAAAGGCATCAATGAATTATTCATTATAATTTGGAAGTGTATTCACCATTATGGTTTCTTTTAAATATGTGTTTACTTTGAACAAGACGAAATGCACCACCACATTATGTAGGTTTTTTTAATCTTTTGCATGCCTTCCTTTCTGACTTTTTTAGATTGATTGATTGATTGAATGGTGTTTTAACGCCACTTTCAGCAATTTTTCAACTATTTCATGGCGTCCAGTTTTTATTTGGGGAGGAAGCCGGAGTACCCGGAGAGAACCCCCGACCTGCGGTAGGAAAACTGGCAATCCTTGTTAGACTTTTTTAGAAATAATTACTCCACTACAATACGGGTACAAAAATTCATCACAACACATAGAACAAAAATACTTAAATGAACTTACTTTGTCTCTTATCTGTACAAATTTTTAATATAAATATCTTATATATATATACAATCACCTGAAAAGACAATCATTAAATTAAATATCAGACTTAAAGATGACAATTTTAAGGAAATGCGCAATGTTACCAAAAAAACATCAAAAGAATAATAAACAGCAAAAATGAAATGGCAAAAACCACACATGCAAGTGAAAATGAAATGTATGGAAAATGTTTATATTAATTTTTTTTTCTAGCGAACAAAAAATGGCAAAACAAATGCAACAATAATGGCAGACTTGAAACACAAAATATGATGGACAAGAAATCAAGCGAATGGTATTACGGATGTTTGTAGATCACAAAAAACAATGCAAGCGAAATCCAACAAAAATAACACAAATTAACACACACAAAACAAGGAAAACAACAAAATTTAACAACTGAAAACCAAGACAAGTGTCGTATCGAGTGAACCGACACGTGGACAAAACGCGAGGTAGGGAAACGGACAATTACTATCAAACAAACAACGCAAAATATTTAAACTCAAATTAACAATAAAAATAAGAGACAAAAAAAAATAAACAAAAGTTGTTGGTAGAACCAACTTCGCCTCAAACAAAAGTCTAATTTGAGAAAAACAATACTGTCCTTGCAAATGACTGTAAACGTTTAACAATATAGTTGGGAAGTTTTTTACTTCCTACACCGACAACTTAATGCCCTTGGTCGGACGGAGATTAATTTAATTTATATTGGAAGGTTAACATCACGAAGTGTTAATACGCTTTATTAATACGCCACATCGATAAAGACAAGTAAACATGACCTTACAAAGTTCATACACAGTGTATAATTAGAAAATGGGTGGACAAAATCGACCAATCACAATTTTTGTGTACATTATAATACGAATAGACATTTCTTTGTCGTTTTCATAAATTCGACTGTAAATTACAAAGAGAATCCGAGTAGAATTTTCCACGCATCTAACTGTATGTTTCGTTCCCCTTTCTCTATGAACTCCCCTGGTTTTACTGTAAGTACCTCCTTATATTGTATGACATTCTTTGTAGCATAGAAGTACTAAATCAGAAACCTAATAAAAATAATAAAACAAATCAAATGTCAATATCACGTACTGGTGTCACCGGACAATGTCATGTGATTAGCACAGTAGTACTCGGTAGAATTGCTTTGGGAATTATACTTAAAATGACAGAGATTAAAGACAATATCACCACACCACACAAGATACGCATTGAACATAGAGCGGCAGAAATGTTTCAGTTTTTAAACTGAAGATGAGAACGTTTTCTTTCTGCACGCACTGAATCAACCACTTGCGACGTCATCTGGTCAGCCTGAAGATTGACGTAACCTTAGAAAAAGGTGTCATTTTATTTTTCTATGTAGCCCCAACCAGATTCACAATGCTAGTCGTCACAATTAAGCAGTTTACACCTAAACCACGCGTGATTTTAAAATAAAGTTCGACAGGAATATATAATGGTGAGGATTGTGAGAGTGAGCGGTGGCAGAACACCCCGGCCTCCCTTTTATGAAGAAGAATCTTTAAAATTCGTCCTACGCCTCTGTGATAACAAAAATGTGTCACCCCCACCCTCTTTCATGAGATTACCATGACAAATCCTGGATCGGCCACTGGAGTCATTTGGGAGTATTAATGGAGGCAATTGCGAAAAGGAAATATTAAGAAATAAATGTTTATAAGTTAAAAAAAATACTCAGTCAGCAAGATCATGGTGACATATCACAGAGACATTAACAGCTCAGTCTGCAAGGTCATGGTGACATATCACAGAGATATTAACAGCTCAGTCAGCTATGTCATGGTGACATATCACAGAGACATTAACAGCTCAGTCTGCAAGGTCATGGTGACATATCACAGAGATATTAACAGCTCAGTCAGCAAGGTCATGGTGACATATCACAGAGACATTAACAGTTCAGTCTGCAAGGTCATGGTGACATATCACAGAGACATGAACAGTCCAGTCTGCAAGGTCATGGTGACATATCACAGAGACAGATTAACAGCTCAGTCTGCAAGGTCATGGTGACATATCACAGAGACATTAACAGTTCAGTCTGCAAGGTCATGGTGACATATCACAGAGACATTAACAGTCCAGTCTGCAAGGTCATGGTGACACATCACAGAGACATTAACAGCTCAGTCTGCAAGGTCATGGTGACATATCACAGAGACATTAACAGCTCAGTCAGTAAGGTCATGGTGACATATTACAGACATATTAACAGCTCAGTCAGCAAGGTCATGGTGACATATCACAGAGACATTAACAGCTCAGTCAGCAATGTCATGGTGACATATCACAGAGACATTAACAGCTCAGTCTGCAAGGTCATGGTGACATATCACAGAGACATTAACAGCTCAGTCAGCTATGTCATGGTGACATATCACAGAGACATTAACAGCTCAGTCAGCAAGGTCATGGTGACATATCACAGAGACATTAACAGCTCAGTCAGCAAGGTCATGGTGACATATCACAGAGACATTAACAGCTCAGTCAGCTATGTCATGGTGATATATCACAGAGACATTAACAGCTCAGTCGGCTAGGTCATGGTGACATATCACAGAGACATTAACAGTCCAGTCTGCAAGGTCATGGTGACATATCACAGAGACATTAACAACTCAGTCTGCAAGGTCATGGTGACATATCACAGAGACATTAACAGTTCAGTCTGCAAGGTCATGGTGACATATCACAGAGACATTAACAGTCCAGTCTGCAAGGTCATGGTGACACATCACAGAGACATTAACAGCTCAGTCTGCAAGGTCATGGTGACATATCACAGAGACATTAACAGCTCAGTCAGTAAGGTCATGGTGACATATTACAGACATATTAACAGCTCAGTCAGCAAGGTCATGGTGACATATCACAGAGACATTAACAGCTCAGTCAGCAATGTCATGGTGACATATCACAGAGACATTAACAGCTCAGTCTGCAAGGTCATGGTGACATATCACAGAGACATTAACAGCTCAGTCAGCAAGGTCATGGTGACATATCACAGAGACATTAACAGCTCAGTCAGCAAGGTCATGGTGACATATCACAGAGACATTAACAGCTCAGTCAGCAAGGTCATGGTGACATATCACAGAGACATTAACAGCTCAGTCAGCTATGTCATGGTGATATATCACAGAGACATTAACAGCTCAGTCGGCTAGGTCATGGTGACATATCAAAGAGCCATTTACAGCTCACTCAGCTATGTCATGGTGATATATCACAGTGCCATTAACAGCTCAGTCAGCGGGGTCGTTTCAATTTATAATCGCCCTCAACATCGGCGTGGTGTATCTAGATCGGTTTGTTGTGATATCACGAAAGCAGAAAAATGGCAAATAACCAGCAAAAAAACCGTGGCAAAAGAAGTGAAATGGCCATAACTAGCAAAATACAGCTAACGTCATAGGAGTGAAAAATGGTCAAAATCCAACAAACATAATTTCTTCTTCCACACATAAAATGGCCAATAAATAGCAAAACACAACTTACGTCTCATGAAATGGCCAAATTACTACTAAAGTAGAACTTTCATCTAAGATATTAAATGGTTAGTGGGGCCTCGGTGGCTCCGTGAGTGGTTAAGGTAGTTCGTCTTTTATTGATCACATGGTGTGGCAAATATGACAATAGAAAATGTCGGGAATAATTGTTGTAAATTGCTCGATTTAATGGCGTTGCTTTTTATACTCACAGATTATTTTTAGGAAAAAAAGAATAGGTGCATCTGTCCGCTTATAATACTCACAGGAGGACACCAGCATAATTAAATGTTTATGGTCTTTATATAATTTCTGCTGAATAAAATTCTTATTGAACCCATTTTTCCTGATGTATAATACACAGATGAAGTTTACTAGAAAACCTATTCCTTCTTATTGCAGTTTTAAAAGCTAGTTATGAATGCTTAATCTTCAAGATGGCTTTTATACTGCACGTGCATGGAGTAGAGGTAAGAGTAACCGTCAGTTTAGACTACACGTGAATGGTAACGAGGTCTTACACAACACAGTACTTTAAACACTTCTCATGAAGAAACCGATTTCCTATAGTGTTGTCTGGTGATGTATGGTGTTAAAACCCCCAGACTAAGTTCTCAAAAATTTCATAAAAGATTTAATAATTATGCACTTGACTCACAACGGGCGAATTTATTTTGCAACGAGAAGACTATACATGCCGTTAATAAGCATTGTAGCCTGCACTGTACTCAATATGAAGTGGGGCCTCGGTGGCCGAGTGGTCAAGGTAGTTCGTCTATCATTGACCACGTGGTCTATCAACACTGAGATTGCGGGTTCGATTCTCACTGCAGGCAGGGTGTACTCGACTCCAATCTTAATTGACAAGGATTGCCAGTTTTCCTACCGCAGGTCGGGGGTTCTCTCCGGGTACTCCGGCTTCCTCCCCCAATAAAAACTGGACGCCATGAAATAGCTGAAAAATTGCTGAAAGTGGCGTTAAAACACCATTCAAATTCAAACAAACAAAAATCAATATGAAGTAAAAACTTTAAAGAAAGAAAGATAACCGTATATTTGAAGACAACTACAGACGGCCTGAACTACAATGGATGCTATACTGTAATACTGTATGCATATGATTCAAATTGTTTTATTCGATTCCGAAAAATAAATGTAAATAACAATTGAAGGATCTCTATGAAATGAGTGAGTTTTTACACACAATCACAGAGTCGACGCCAGAGCATAACGACTATACTGTTAACAAATATCGCGATGCTTTTAATACGTATCGATGCTTTAAACAAGTAACGGTATGCTTTGAACAAGTATCGCGATAGAAAAAACCAAGTCGATATAAATATCATTATTGTGCCACGGATACTTGTGCATTTGTCAAGTTCCATTTTAACCCTTTTTACTGTAGATATATTTGTATTGGTTGTGTGTTATATTTAAGGATCACGACTGTATCGACTTTTCGGCATGGCCTATACATATCCCAGGCAACGTACAGAGCTTATTCTATCACGTGACGGCGCCAGACTATGATATAGTCCAACACCAGCTGGTCCAACTACCGAAGGATAGAAAAGAGGTGTTCATAGAGATCAAAACTGCCCCCGAATGTGGCCCAGTATCTCTTCACATGTTTGGTCTAATGCAAATAGGCGTCGGGGTGCAGACATATTTCAAAGTCGTGGCGGAAGGATTTGTCGTAGTAACGGAAGGGGGTAAGTTGGTTTGTAGGAGAAGTAGAAGCAGTAGTCTGGGGTCTATTCTGGTACCCTGACGATGATATCCTCATTAGCCTAAGCGGCCTTCGGATATAACGTCAGGTCAGGAGCATTGGATTTCAACGGTGACAGCGTTGAAATTTGAAGTTCGGATGTTCTCTAGACTGTACCATTTTGTAATGTAGATAAGATCAAGGAGACCGAACATATTATGACGTCATTCGCTTTATGACATACAATGTTTACAAGTTAAAATGTAATTTATATTTAAATTTTCTAAAGTAAAGGTATCCCCAGCTCTTAAAAAAAGATTGACATGTGCATGTGACATTAAATTGAGTCATATCATTAACCAATGAAAATGCTTATATCGGAGGTCCTGACCTAGTGTTATATTTGAAGTGAAGCTTGCGTTAATGAAAAATATTGCAAAAGGAGACCAGGTAATCTGGGATCCTGACTAAATATTCTCAATACCGTAAGCGGACTTCCGATTCGAATATACAGCCAGGTCACCAGCAATGAATCCGGTCAAATTTTGACCGGTTTGCAACATTCTGAATGCCTCAAAATTGACGTAACTCCGATACAAAGCATTATGACGTAACGTCCGGCGTCCGGGTAAACAAATCAAATAAAAATACAGTTTATCAAAAGAATGCTTTTATAGATTTATATCTCGAATGTGGAAATAACTTACAGAGATTTGTCAGTTTAACTCGAAAGCCGAAAAACAAGAAGCAGGTAGCTACTTTATTTAAATTGTACCCTGACATAAATTTCCAACGGAACGAAACACGCGAAAAATTAGCTCAAACATGGCGTTTTAAATAACCAATCAAACTGGGTAGTAAACTGGTTGTGACCTGGGGTTATATTTGAAAGTGAAGCGTAAATGAAAAATATTGCATCAGGGGACCAGGTTAGTAGAAGCAGAGGCATACTTTTTCTATACAAATTAAAGTAAATTATCTTTAAAACGTTTAAGTACGATTTGGCAATTCAAATCTCCCCAAGCTACGCGATTACATACATAACTATATTTTAAACATATTTGTTATCTTTATTTTTTGAAAGCTACATAAAAAGGACAGATTGTCTGGCAAAAACCATATCCGGTCAGCAGACACTTTAATGTGGTTTACCATATCCGGTCAGCTGACACTTTAATGTGGTTTACCATATCCGGTCAGCTGACACTTTAATGTGGTTTACCATATCCGGTCAGCTGACACTTTAATGTGGTTTACCATATCCGGTCAGCTGACACTTTAATGTGGTTTACGAAATTGAAGACTTTATATAAATGCTTTTATGAGTTCATCTTCGATAAAAATCCAGAGAAAACATTTGAGCTGCCATTTGTAGGACATTACTGCTAGATAACATTACAACGCTGTCCCGTTTATGTCCCTAAAACATCCAATACCGTCAAAGAGTTATATATCAATGTCGATCATTGAATTTGTTAAAATCTGAAAAAACACAATTAGAACTAATTCGTTAAATGCTGACCTTTAACAGATGCGGTTCTCATAGTTAACATTACAAACAAATAATGATGTCGAAATAAAACATTTACTTTAAACCAATAATTATTCTTAAATATTCCGCCATGACAGTAAGGATCGGATTGTTAATAGTTGAATGATTTTGATACTTTCGTAAAGTAAAGTATTTATCCGCGTTTTAAGCATAGCCAGTCAAGATGAGGTCGACATACTGACATAATTTAACGTACACCTACAGCATAGCCAGTCAAGATGAGGTCGACATACTGACATAATTTAACGTACACCTACAGCATAGCCAGTCAAGATGAGGTCGACATACTGACATAATTTAACGTACACCTACAGCATAGCCAGTCAAGATGAGGTCGACATACTGACATAATTTAACGTACACCTACAGCATAGCCAGTCATAATTAGGTCGACATACTGACATAATTTAACGTACACCTACAGCATAGCCAGTCAAGATTAGGTCGACATACTGACATAATTTAACGTACACCTACAGCATAGCCAGTCAAGATGAGGTCGACATACCGACATACTGACATAATTTAACATACACCTACAGCATAGCCAGTCAAGATTAGGTCGACATACTGACATAATTTAACGTACACCTACAGCATAGCCAGTCAAGATTAGGTCGACATACTGACATTATTTAACATACACCTACAGCTTACTCAAGCAGAGGCGTTGGCCGTATATTTTTGTGATAAACAATCAGTGACCGTTTATCAAAAATATCTGACGTTACAATTGATTCTGGTGGCTAGCAAGTTATGGATTATTTGTATAAATATCGTACAATAATTGCAGTATAAACAAAAAATGATATCAGTGTATTGAATTGACATAAACACAATATAAGGCACGGAACCGGGTCAATGGCCGACATATCCTCGCCTTTCTAAGCCTCATCCTTAAGCGTCAGTAAACTAATAGTGGTTCAAGTGCTTATTATTTTACTAAGGTGTGTACAATTGCAACACTCACTGCGGGCAGGGTGTATTCGACTCCAATCTTAATTGAAAATGATTGCCCGTTTTCCTACCGCAGGTCGGGGAATTTCTCCGGGTACTCCGGCTTCCTCCCCCATTAAAAACTAGAAGCCATGATATAGCTGAAAAATTGCTGAAAGTGGCGTTAAACAACATTCAAACAAACAAACAATACAATAGCAACATATACAAAACAAATACATATATAAAAACAAGAGAAGATATGGTTGAATCATATCGTGGAAACTCAATTAAAGTAAATGCAGGATTAAAACAGGAACCCATTTTGTATTGTAATATGAGAGATTAATACAATACAAATATAAATAATTTTATTGGCTTAAACTCATCTACAATAAATAGTGTAATGGAAAATAATATATAACATCACATGTAATGTAACGTAAATTACCGTTACATACATTAACATTACGTACATTATATGTTACGTACAATAAAGGCATTGCATTGTAAATTATTTTGCCTTTAGGTGCTAAATATAAGTAATATATTATGTTCCGAAGTGCTTTTCAATGTATTTTAGCAGTTATGACACATTACTTAAATGTCTTGAGCGTTTCAGCGCTCAAAAACGATGTTACGGACCTTAATTTCTTAAACGTGACACAATAAATTTCGACTGTTTTAGTCGTTGCTGACAACAATTTAAATGAAACATAGATAAGCATTTGTTATGATGATAATTGGATTCAACTTGATCTAAACCAATCAAAGAACGTCAATATGTCCAGCGAACAGTATTTCAGTTATGTTCAGGAGTTTTGTTACATACATTAATAGGTTTTTGGTGACATGCAATCAAGCCACATATTTTGTAACAAAAAAAAAAACAACTTTTATCGAGACTATATTTCTGTCTTCATACAATACAACAATTTAAGAAAAATCATCAAAAGAATATTTTCCGGGTGTGTTTAATGATTATTTATAAACTCAAAAGTACAGCGACATGGTAAATTTGAGCAGTACTGTACACAACTATTAAAAGTAATGTATGCAAGGTCAAATCTCAAATGTCAAGATTGGGTGAACCTTCCGTCTCCAAAACATCGACATTGATACATTTTCTGTACAAAAAATAATTTATTGAGACTTTCAGTGTTCACTGAATAAATATTCGACTTGAAAGTTTGACGACATGTTTTTCTTTAAAATGCAACATTTACGATGGAATGAGACCTCGTCAACGCCATCTTTGTCCCAAATTATTTACATTTGTACCGTTTGTTAAATCTGCAATCCGAATTGGGATAAAGGACTGGTTTTCGTTTGTTTTAAAACATATTCGAAATTCTGAATACATTGATTTATGTATTATTTTATTTTGCAAAGATGTACATGTGTAAATCGTGTTTACTGTTAGGACATCATGATGATCAGCTGCAGCAGCACAGGCAGCCATGGAATATTAACTGTTTGCATCACGAAAATTGTTTAATACACCATTAAAACAGTAGCAAGAAGTTCATTATTGTTGGACATACTTACAATGCGTCAACTATACAATTAACAATTCAGATGAAAGCAGATTGAATGTGCATTTATGATATAATATAATGATTGTTTACTAGCCAGCTTAATCGCTTAACAATATATGAACAGAATTATATTTTTATTCAAATGCAAAGAACAAAATTATTACATTTTGCAATACAAAACATACTGTTTTTCACCTGAAAAATAATCAAAACAATATTACAGATAGAAAGTACTTACTTCGGTAAATGCAAACTATATTATCGCGCAATAGCTCAGTAAACCGTACCTGAAATTATTTATAACCCCACGTGTGATACAATGCAATGATTTGCGTTAAGATAATTACAGAATATGTACAAATATAAGACAGACACCGTATACATAGGCGTAGCAGGCGGTACGACCGGTACGGTTCCGAACGTACCACTTTAAATTGCTGGTAAGGAAAACCGCACCAGTTTTTTTCTGTAAATTGAAATGAAAAAGGAAAAAAAAATATTACTTATACCCTTTAATTTGTGAAACGTTATATATATTGTTCTTTAACCTTTAATATAAAACGACAACCGTTACGATCTAGAGTGCAGTTTTGTAAGTGACAAATAATAGGACATGGAAAACCCTTATCTATTTTTAAACATTCACGGTCAACGGGTTGTCTACCCTTAACCGACCGTACCATTATTTTTTTGGCTGCTACGCCTGTGGTATATATAGCAATATGAAATGAAAAAGAATGTATGTCTATGTTTATCATATGTTCGACGTAAATGTCCTATTTTCCTCAAGACTAGTGCTAGTTTTTTCTGTAACTGAATACTATACATGTCACGCGAATATATATATAATATTTGAACCCATCTTTAGGCTTGCAAATTCACCAAAAACCTCTTCAACTATTAAAATTCAAAAACCGTATAATTCAGATTAAAACATTATAGCACTGCGTAACCATTCTTTTTGTTTGTTTTGTTTTGTTTAATTTTTTTTTACTTTTTAGCTAACCTGACCAGTGAACGATTGCCATCACTTGGTGTCCGTCGTCGTCAGTGGTCGTTGTTAACTCTTCTTTAACATCCTCTCCTCCAAAACCACTTAAAGGATTGCTTTGAAACTTTGCACACATCATCAGTAAAATGACCTCTACCAAGTTTGCACAAATCATGTCTTCAGACCAACCAACATGGCTGGCTCGGCTAATTATAAAACGGGGGGGGGGGGGTAAGGGGTAAGATATAGTTTTTGCCTTACAGTTCAAAAAGTATAATAGGAAAACCAAAGAAATGTTCCTTCTTCAACATTAAAAGCTCTACAAAACACTCAATTGGGTCGAAGTTGTATGATGACTCCTTGTACGAGTTATTGCTCTTTAATTGTCAAAATTGATTATTTTTGCCATTTTTTCCTCTAAATCTTGAAAAGTATTAGAACTAGAGAAAAAGTTAGCCTTGCTTAATTGTTCTGCTCTATGAGAGCTATAAAAATGGCCAAGGGTCAAGATTGTCTGATTAACCGTTTACTCCGCCCGAACTGTTTTTTTTAAATGAATTTTAATTGATTTTTAAAAACCTTCTCCTCTGAAACCACTGAAAGGACTTCTTTGCAACTTTGTACACATCATCCGTCAAATGTCATCTACCAAGTTTGCACAAACCATGGCCACATGTTAACCAACATGGCCACCATGGCTAAAAATAGAATTGGGGTGGGGTTACCCGGTCACCAAAGCTTCGATTATACATGTATTTAATGTTTGCCTTAAACCAAATATGCGGAAGGTCGGGTGTTTTTCTCGGATACTCCGGTTTCCTTCCCTATTAAAGGCTTGACGCCATGATATAGCTGACAATTGCCGGATTTCGTTAAACCATATTCAAACGGACAAAAAAACCCTTACCGATTATAAATAAAATACACTTGACAGACAGGAGAGTAAGGCCCTGCTACACTCAAATTTTGCTGTTTTTTTTTCTTGTGCAGAAGGTACACCGCGTGTTTACTTGTCTAACTTACACTGCATATCCTCAAATTGATGTATAGCTACTCCCCTAGCAGTTTTAGCCGTCATTGAAAAAGTAGCATACTTGCTGAATTCCAACTGACCAACTATAAATGCCTTATGGCACAAACTATTTATTGTATATAAATTGTTGTGCTTGGACATTTATTAAGAGGGGGGCATCGGTGGCCGAGTGGTTAAGGTAGTTCGTCTACTATTGATCACATGGTCTGTCAACACTGAGGTTGCGGGTCGATTCTTACTGAAGGAGAGTGCACTCTATAACGAATTATCGCTTTTTTTGGTTAATCTCAAAACTAACTTCGGATTATAACGGCAGTAACATTCGGCCTCAGTGCACTCGACTCCAATCTTAATTGACAAAGATTATTGCCAGTGTTCCTGCCTCAGCTTGTGGGGTTTATCTGGGTACTCCGGCTTCCTACCCAAATAAAAACTGTATGCCATTATATAGCTGAAAAATTGCTGAAAGTGGCGTTAAACACCATTCAGCCATATATTAAGAGCACAAAACTACTATATTACATGTATAGGATGGCATTAATATAAGGCCTTGTTCATTTAGCATGTCCATCTGAAATACAACTGAAACCAAGCGAGGGAAGGATGTACGCAGAGTCTTTGTTTGATCTTAAAAATAAGGTAAGAGTTCTGTAGGTTAGATAGCCCGTATGTCTTAGAGTGTTATGGATGTCTTGTAGACTTAGTTATGGATGTCTTGTAGACACGTGAATGTAGTTAAATCCTATGTTCTAATAGTTTTTATTGGATATACATTTTTCTGATGGATGTGCCATCTATAAAAAAACCCACAAAAAGTGCAATCAGGGAAACTCAAAAGGAGACTAAACTTTAGGGGGATCTCCGAAAGGCAATGTAAACTCTAGGCGGATCTCCGAAAGGCAATGTTAACTCTAGGCGTATCTCCGAAAGGTAATGTAAACTCTAGGGGGATCTCCGAAAGGCAATGTATGTAAACTCTAGGCGGATCTCCGAAAGGCAATGTAAACTCTAGGCGGATCTCCGAAAGGCAATGTAAACTCTAGGCGGATCTCCGAAAGGCAATGCAGTTCCTGTTCCGCACTAGTCGCCCACAGTGCTGTTCGATATAACTGTCTCTCCTGTAAAAGTGTCGTTGAAGATATTTTGCGCCGAGCAAGTAAATCCTACACGGAAGTTAACACTAAATATAACAGTCCTAAACCCAATTGAAGCAGTTTCTACGTCAGCAAAAATAGTGGCCATGAAAAATTATATAGACTGATAAACTTGAACATATATACATAGGCAGGTAGAATGTTGATACAAATGAATGGAAAATTCACAATTGGAAAAGTTTAATAATCGTACAAATTTGACCTCACTCGTCCAATTCTAGTTGAAGGTAAAGGTAATGTTAATTAGGTTATGGTCGTCGATACAGTGAGTGAGTTAGGTGTGAAATACTTTTTAAAACAAGGCCATTTATCAGCTTCATGTTTAAAATAAATGATAAAATGTTCTTCGTGATTTTGCAGGATGGGCCAGATGTCCAAATATCACACAAACATGGGTCTAAATACTGGATCAAGACTCCTAGAGGCGAGGAGGAATTCTGCACACAGAAAATAATTATTTTGCAACAAATGCAGAGCAATCAGCTTTATTTCATTTTCACAGAAAACTGTTGGTCCTTCAAATCGATACCATTCTGGCTACAACCAGGCAGTGAATATCGGTAAGTATAACGACCAATCAGAATGAACAAGTTCGGTTTAACTCAAGAAGTCACTTGTTTGAAATTTAAAAGATTTATTGTGTTTGAATTGCAATGGCAGTTTGAGAAAGTTTAAACCACTGCTTGGAGTCACATCGGATATGTCTTGCACTTGTCTTGCAAGGTAAGGCGGGGTTACTCTTAATCATGTTATCCATTTTAATGTTCAAGGTCCAAACTAGTTGTCGCCTTGTGAACCAGTGTTAAGACCATGATGTCGATTTGGCGGCAATATAATTACAATTGATAACCGACCAAGTGCTAATTGAGCTTATTAATCTTCTTTCATCACTTGCCTGTCAATACTGAGGTTGCGAGCTCGAGCCTTACTATGTACACTTTGCCCGACTTCAATTTTGATTTAGAAGGATTGCCAGTTATCTACCGAAAGGGCGTGGGTTCTCCTCGGGTTCCAGGACTCTCCCCCAATAAAAACTGGACGCCATGATATAGCTGGAATATTGCTAAAAGTGGCGTTCAACACGTCGATTAAAATAAAAAAACAAAAACTATCTTGTCAACGTGTACGAACTTGTATATACTGGATTTTGTATGTTGCGTTGCAGATGTATCGTATATTATTCATCCATCAGTGGTACCACATATTTCGTAGAGATTGGGGCGATAAGTGCAACTAACAGTCATGGTCAGCGCATGCCCACTGAACTTCGTCAGCATCATTTGGTTCAAACTACTAAACAGAAAATAACAAGTATATGTAAGCATATATTTCATATTTTTTGTCAGAAAACGAAAATATGTAGATTCGTTGAAAAATGAGAAAATTTTTCAAATGTTTTCTTCAATTGTATTTCAAGTAAGAGACAAAGCACTAACTGCAGAGAAAGGCACTTGGCGGCAGGATAATTTCTTTTTATTGAATAAAATGTCAATAAATGAGTTTACCGTGTGTATTCACTCCTTTTGTCTGGTTACGAAATATTGCCCCATACAAAAATAATATAGAGAAAATTAAAAGAATAAAAGTCACAACAGTAATAATATATTTAGATCTATTCTTTTCACAGACTTCACAAAGGAGGAGTTAAACAAAATAAAAATTAAGGCGGTGGATTTTGTCCACCGCATAAAACAGAGAGTGTCAACCATCCCATATTTTTATCGCAATAAGTCGGTTGACTATTTTGATGACATAATGCATGTTAATGATGGAGTAATGTACCCGGCAATGAAAGACAATAATGGCGACAGATACTCAATTATAAATAGCAATATGGCGGGAATATTTTTCAGCGGACTTTTACTTCCATCTACACTGCAGCCTCCAAAAACGTCCATATTCGGAACTCGTCGGCTGTACGTAAAGTCTACAATGCTGTTCAACCACAACACAAAAATGTATTTTGCCGATTTTTACTGCTACAACAAAATTGTTCATTATCTAACGATTGTGTTAACAAAGCCAGGTTCACTGTCAGACCAGTTCTGTGAGCAGAACTTAGTAGAGTTGGATATTTACAGTAACCCGTTCTTACAACTGAGCGTGATAGACGGCGTGCAGCGTGTACTAGTCACACTCAATGTCATAATTGAAATCTTTTACACAGAACCTGTGGACTTGTTTGCTATGAGTATGACCCCGGGTGTCTCCATGTATGAAGATGTCCCTCTGACTGGGCGTGGCTCCAGTGTGGAAGGTGGTATACCTAAGAAAGAGGACTGCCAGATCTGTAATCTTCGGGTTTCTAAGCCTTAAAATATAGTGATTGATTTTAGGTAAAGGCGATGTTTCAGTAAAAAAACGATTTGGCAGTTAAAATAATCATGTTTGTGACCTTTGGGGGAATATCTATGCTAGTTTTCAGCTTCAAAGCTACAGATTTCTATTCGACGGATTTCCCGATTGTTAGGACCTTTGCAATGTAATGACTAAAAAAACCTTTTATTTCTGTCAACAATGCAGCTACCAAATTGTACGGCCTGGTTAATATTTGTGTATAATATATGAAGTCTGTTAAAAGGTTTAGATTCTGTAAAATGTATTGAGGTGTAGATTCCGTAAACCGTATCTGTTTTCATAGATTGTAAAGATAAAATTTCTTTACAGTGAGGTATTAGACAGTGCTGCTTGATTGTATAACACTGGGTTCAGTATTCCAAATAGGACTGTGATTGTCATAGTGCTAGGAGAGGGCCGATAGTATTGTAGGATAAGGGCCGATATCGTGTTGTATAATAGTGCTAGGAAAAGGGCTATATTTTGTCCATGTGATAGTGCTATTGTTCATGTGATAGTGCTACAATTCGGGCGATATCTTGTCTTGAACTGGTACAATGATTATGGTGGATATTTTGTGTTTATAATAGATCTATAATGAATGCCGAAATGGCCATGAAATATTGCTATTAGAAGGGTAATATATCTTCTGTTAATAATTGATATTAGAAGGGTAATATATCTTCTGTTAATAACTGATATCAGAAGGGTAATATATCTTCTGTTAATAACTGATATCAGAAGGGTAATATATCTTCTGTTAATAACTGATATCAGAAGGGTAATATATCTTCTGTTAATAATTGATATTAGAAGGGTAATATATCTTCTGTTAATAATTGATATTAGAAGGGTAATATATCTTCTGTTAATAACTGATATCAGAAGGGTAATAACTGTTAATAACTGATATTTAAAGGGTAATATATCTTCTGTTAATAACTGATATTAGAAGGGTAATATATCTTGTGTTAATTACTGATACCAGAAGGGTAATATATCTTCTGTTAATAACTGATATTAGAAGGGTAATATATCTTCTGTTAATAACTGATATTAGACGGTTACTATATCTTCTGTTAATAATTGATATTAAAGGGTAATATATCTTGTGTTAATTACTGATACAAGAAGGGTAATATATTTTCTGTTAATAACTGATATTAAAGGGTAATATAGCTTCTGTTTATAACTGCTATTAGAAGGGTAATATATCTTCTGTTAATAACTGATATTAGAAGGGTAATATATCTTCTGTTAATAACTGATATTAAAGGGTAATATATCTTCTGTTAATAACTGATATTAGAAGGGTAATATATCTTCTGTTAATAACTGATATTAAAGGGTAATATATCTTCTGTTAATAACTGTTATTAGAAGGGTAATATATCTTCTGTTATTAACTGATATTAGAAGGGTAATATATCTTCTGTTATTAACTGATATTAGAAGGGTAATATATCTTCTGTTAATAACTGATCTTAGAAGGGAATTATCTTCTATTCATAACTGATATTAAAGGGTAGTATATCTTCTGTTAATAACTGATATTAAAGGGTAAAATATCTTCTGTTAATAACTGATCTTAAAGGGTAATATATCTTCTGTTAATAACTGATATCAGAAGGGTAATATATCTTCTGTTAATAACTGATATTAAAGGGTAGTATATCTTCTATTCATAACTGATATTAAAGGGTAATATATCTTCTGTTAATAACTGATATTAAAGGGTAGTATATCTTCTATTCATAACTGATATTAAAGGGTAATATATCTTCTGTTAATAACTGATATTTGAAGGGTAATATATCTTCTGTTAATAGCTGATATTAAAGGGTAATATATCTTCTGTTAATAGCTGATATTAAAGGGTAATATATCTTCTGTTAATAACTGATATTAGACGGGTACTATATCTTCTGTTAATAATTGATATTAAAGGGTAATCTATCTTGTGTTAATTACTGATACCAGAAGGGTAATATATTTTCTGTTAATAACTGATATTAAAGGTAATATATCTTCTGTTAATAACTGATATTAGAAGGGTAATATATCTTCTGTTAATAACCGATACTACATCTTCCGCCATCAGTAAAACAGGACCACATGATATAACTGAGAAATGGGGAAAATATTAACCTTAAATGAGAAAATAAATAACAAAATTTTGTCCTTTTAAATACATGGCTGTTATTTAATGTTTTCACATTGGCACTGTCACCTATAAACATCTTTTTAACAAGGCTTTTTTTATAGCTTCAAAGATCGCTGACATGTAACAGCTATCAATTCATTTTTAATGCTTTGAATTTTAACTTGTATTTTATTGTTATATAATACTGGTTAGGGGTTGCTGGCTCTGTTGTACTGACATGGTAGTAATAATAGTATATGTCAAATACAGGGGTAACATAAACCTACAACTCGGTTCAGCCAGTCAGTTAAATTAATTTTGTTTTAAAGAATGGAAATAGTTTTTAAATTTAATAGTACTTTTATGAAATAAATTACAAATTTTATTTGTTATATCTTAGCATTATTTGGAGTATAGAGTTATAACCTGCTCTGATATATAGAGAGTCGTAATGTGATGTAAAGGATGGATTATTTCCCCTTCTTGTTTATAGGGGAAAGTGTTTTAACCTGTATGCATAGAGTCGACAATTCTTTTATTTTATTAAATGTAGTATTTTATATGTATCAGATGTTTTACTCCATGTTTGTGCAAGTGAAATTATGATCAAATCTATAACTGTGTCAATACATAGAATACCATTAAATTCATCTTTGTTACTGTGAAGTGTGAATTATTTCTGAATCTTCAACATGGCATTGATAAGAGCCAGAGAAGTTTCAGCCCATTTAGCGTATCATCATGAATATTTTGAGGAGTTATTCTCCAGGATTTCTGATTAACGTCCAGCAAACATTTCAGGACGAGAAGAAGTTAACATAAACCCAGTCAGAGATAAACCAACCAACTGTAAAATGTGGCTGACATATGAAATATTTGAGTGTTGTGTTGGGCATAGGTCCCTTACAAACAGTCCAAGTGTACTCGGTACAGGCACCATGCCCATGGTCAAGTTTGTTATCTGGATAACAGTCCAAATGTACTCGGTACAGTCACTATGCCCATGGTCAAGTTTGTTATCTGGATAACAGTCCAAGTGTACTCTGTACAGTCACCATGCCCATGGTCAAGTTTGTTATCTGGATAACAGTCCAAGTGTACTCGGTACAGTCACCATGCCCATGGTCAAGTTTGTTATCTGGATAACAGTCCTAATGTACTCGGTACAGTCACCATGCCCATGGTCAAGTTTGTTATCTGGATTAATGTTTGTTCTCGTACTGAGCTCTGAACGTAAGAAACCAGTCAATCAGATATAGATTATCGATTCTATTACAGACGAGTACACGAACTACCTTGACCACTCGGCCACCGAGGCCCCAAATGACAAATGACAATGGTGCGCTCAATTCCAACCTTGATTGACAATGATTTTCAGTTATCCTGCCAAAGGTTTGCGGGTTGGGTAGTTTTTTTTTCCTGGTATTACGGCTACCATTACCAAAAAACTGGATGCTATGATATAGGTAAGCAACTGCTGAAAGCGTAAAATTCCATTCAAACAAATTTTAAAAAAGGTAAATATGTTGCACAAAGACTCTTTAATAGTTTTATAATGGAAGAATTTTTAAGTATAAAACGCGAGCAAAGAAACGCGTATACATGTATATAACTATACAACACAAATACGTAGCATGTAAAATCAGAACTAGACACAAGTTTCCGACATGTAACGTCTATATTACCGGTTAGTAAAGAGAAGTTTCGTTCTTGTATTGACTGAGAGGTCACCTGCATTTTATGACATCATTAAGAGATTGCACATCCGGGTAGTTCCGCTGTTGTAATGTGATGTCATGTCATATACACAATTACACTCACTTCCGTGAATGCCACGTGAGGATAATTACAACGAAATCCAGACTGCCTCGATTTTTTTCTTTGATAAATATAAATATTTGATATTTGACACTAAACATAAAAATTATAATGTAAATAAGAAATAAGTAATGGATACCAATCTTTATTGTCGTTTTAACATGGGTGGGCATTATATAAAATACGGTAATCTGTCACAGTGAAGCATCATGCATCATACATTGCAAATAAAAAACCATTGTATGCATAAGTTTGAGCAAAGGTGGGCCCCGTTTAACCATATTTTTCCATAGATTTGATACATTTTTCGTGTTATAACTTTTAATATACTGTAAATAAATACCATCAGCAGTTCTGTATTTTTTTTATTAGAAAAAGTAATTTTAGGGGAAAAGTGAGAGTGAATTTGGATTTTTTTGAATTGTTGTTTTTTAGAGCCTTTTGTAACCAATATTTACAAAAATATAGTCAGCTGAGACACTATATGCATATTAATAGCCCCAGAACAACCTGGTCAGGTGGTGATGGATGGGGTCCGTTGTAAAACCCTGACTATAAAAAATAAATAAAAGATTTAAAAAAAATCATGCGCTAGTGTATGGCTGTTCCACGTACCTCCCTCGCGTCAGAGTGGTGAGAAACATAAATTAATCTCAGAATTCAGACTTAAAATAACAATTAACTTTATTAACAGTAAAGATAATTTTGGTTTAAAAATCTTTTTTAAACAAAGTTTAACCGACTGCAACCACAATTAACTTACCCATGTGCGAACTAAATTTATTGGAATTTTAACACGGCTTTGTTTACATAGCGAATTAAAGTAGTCCGGCGATTCGTGAGACAAACAGTTCGGTAGCGAGAGAAAGTTAAGTGTACTTTAGAGAATACATATGCAACTATTACCGTCATAATTAGGTCAATAAACGACTGTTGTGTATCATTAACAGCAAAAAATATAATTAATCAAACTGTTATTATCAATAATAAAATTATTGTATGTTTTTTTTTATCATACTATTAATTAATATTTGACAATTTTTCCATTTTTTATATATACTTTTATTTTTTATCTTTATCATTTATGGAGTTCCTCGTTTATTGTTCCCTGTGGCATAATAATTTTTGTATACTCAAAAACTACTACTGTAGTTCATAATTTGATAAAATTATTAATGAATTATGGTTACTTAATACACATTTGTGACACATTTGTTATTTAGAACACCTTTAATGTATTGAAATTTAACCCATGCTGTCCTTCCTGATAAAGCTTGTACTGGCATAAACTTGTATACTCTGTACAGGATGTTTATTGAACAGCTTATTCATCAAAACTTGAATTTTTACTACCTTTATGACTGAGAAAAATGCGACCAAAAATGGTGATATTTTTGTAATTATTTTTTATAGAAATACTTTATATATGTTTATCACAAAGCTCCTTACTACATTTGCAATTCAAGACATTACAATTGCAGTTAGTTCCAGTCTTTCTAATGACAGTATTTTGTACGTCAAATACTCTTAAATGTTTTTTGTTTAATTGTTAAAATATTTACATATAAGTTAAGCATGTCAACAAATTTATGAGATATAATTAGACCATAAAAATGCCACAACCCTGTCCTTGTCTGAACCACGTGGTCTCAACTCCGCCATGTTAAAAATTGTAAAATAAGCGATTTTTTTGTGCAAAACATAGTTTATACCAACTGTATTTATGCAATTTACGTCAGAAGTGGTGCATAATTGACTATTTCGCATTGAAACAATGTAACCATAAGGCAGAAAATAAGGCTTTTTTCGAACAAAATGGGAAGTATTTTGCAAGTAATTTAAACTGATAAAACTTATATTATTCCAAAGATAAGAAACTGTAGAACTTGGAACAAAGTGCAAAACACATATATTTTATTTATTTAACAAAATTTCGCCGATTTTTTTTAATCGTCCCATTGAATTTCTGTTGAGTCGAAAATCTAATATGGCTGACAAAAATACCTCACACAAGTCACGTGATGTCGCTAATAGTTGTATATGCCTGATTGATCACGTGGTCTGTCAACACTGAGATTGCGGGTTCGATTTTCACTGCAGGCAGGGTGTACTCGACTCCAATCTTAATTGACAAGGATTGCCAGTTTTCCTACCGCAGGTCGGGGGTTCTCTCCGTGTACTCCGGCTTCCTCCCCCAATAAAAACTGGACGCCATGAAATAGCTGAAAAATTGCTGAAAGTGGCGTTAAAACACCATTCAAAAAAAAAAAATAATAAACAATCATTTGAGGTTGAAATCGAACAAACCAAACCTATCCCTAGTCAGACTCGCACTGTCAGTGTTGACTCACGAGGGAAAAACATTTTCAAGGTTTGTAGTTTAAAAGACTATCTGAAAACAAAAATTTTTGACTGTAGATAAATCTCGAACATACAAACAAACCACTATTGAGAAGTCATTGCTAATACCGTCGTAAAAAGGGCATCCATTATCATAAATAACAAATAATATTTTTCGGCATATTTTTGTTGTTTTTTTTTCATGTGTTGTCACTATCTATGCAGGAAGCGGTGGTAGCACTTGAGAAGCTAGTCTCGATCATCCAGACGCTTAATTACATTTGTGCGTCTGGATTCATTTCTATATTGAACTCGTTACCATTACGCCCAAAACTGGGCGTAATTTTTGATTGGATGATATTTTTATTATCTAAAAAAATTACTTCCGTTCATATCAAGAAGTGTATAAAAAATTGTGCCAAAGTTTACATTTGAATATTTTTATAAAATATAACTTTATCAATTAATTAAACAAATATTATTGTTGTGCACAATCAAGAGTGAATCTGAATGTGACGTCATATTATAAGTATGCATGGTTTTCCTGGTTTAAAAATAGGGCCCTAAAAATAGAATCATTGTTTTGTCTCCACCTATTGGTAGCGAAATTACAACAAGGTGATCCCAGACGCTATTATATATGCGTCTGGGTGATCGAGACTATTGAGAAGCAGGGATAACCGTTGTCTCTATCATCCAGACGCTTTAATCTGGGTGATCGAGACTAAGGACAAGAAAACTTTAAAAGCATCCATTCGCCGCCGAATTATTCTACATGTTTGTCTGTATGATACTAATTTTACGGACGCATTTTAAACATTTTAGGAGGAGGGCAATATATTTGTATTCACTTTCGTTGCTTCTATGTTACAGAAGTTAATTTATTTTGTTTGTTTAAATGTTGTTTAACGCCACTTTCTGCAATTTTTCAGCTATATCATGACGTCCAGTTTTTATGGTGCTTTTTCCGGTTACTGCGGCTTCCTCCCGTATTTAATGTCGTAAATCCGACTTTATTTTTGTGATTTGTCGGATTAACCTCGCCAAAAAAGCGAGGGTACGATTATTCGTTCTAACTCTCTCCCTGCCTTACCATCAACGAATTTACACAAATTAAACACATATAGATAAAGTAAACAGTCATGTAAACTGAAAAAAATCAACTTTATTGTAATAATGTAACAGTAAACATGTAAACTGCAAAAATCAACTTTATTGTAATAATGTAACAGTAAACATGTAAACTGCAAAAATCAACTTTATTGTAATAATATAACATTCTTTGACAAGTTTTGATAACACTATGAGTGGAGAAGGTACAATAAAGAAATTTGAACTCGAACTGTTATAAAACAACGAGGAAATGACTTTAGAAATTGAACTGATACCGGTAATACTAATAGGAATAGTAGGCGTCATAGAGTCAATCCTTAACTCCTTCCAATTTAAACAGCTCCAACTAGCGGAAGCGAAGATTGCAATTTCAAGGTATCCGATTTGATACAGAGATATAGGAACGATGCCAAAAATTACTTCTCCCAGTGTTCTGAAAAAAAAGCAATAAAGGCAATTCTTTATATACATGTACATTTTTAATATTTTTGTTGGTTTGTTTGAAGTTTGATTTCTTGCACATATTCGGCAACATCATCTCGTTTTTATTTTGGACGTCACGTTGGACGTCACGTTGGACGTCACGTGGTAAGATGAAAACCACTGAGTGTGGATAAAATCACTCAATTGTAACATTGAGTTTTATAAATGGTTGAAAACGATTTTAATTCACAGAAAAAAAAGTAAAAGAAATGAGCCTGTGGTTTGAACCATTAAAAAACGCAATGGTCCAAGTAACTGATTTTAAACATGGCTACCAATGCAAACAATTTGAATCATTTGAATCATTGGTCTCTTATCTGTTTCACATTATTCGAAATCATGTTTAATAAAGAGACTGATAAGCTTATCTTAGAGAAAATACATACTAAATTTTGTAAATATGCACTTTGCATTAAAAACAAAGCCTCTAATACAGCCAGCAGAGGAGAATTAGGATCACTTCCAATTTTATATTATATATACATTAATATGATAAAATATTGGTGTCATTTAGTTAAAGATATTGAAGAAACAAATACTATACTAAAGGAAGCCTTTCTACTCTCAACATCAATGAATAAAAACAACCATGAATCCTGGGTAGGCTGCATTCAAAAAATTTTCAAATACCTGAATTTGGAATATATCTTTACTAATGTAAGTAAATATAAGACAAATTTTATAGTAAATAAGGTGAAAGAAAACTTAATAGTATTATTTAAAAACCGGTGGTTAAATAACATAAATAGCATCCAGGGAACAAGTAAAAATTCATCTGCGAATAAATAAACATACAAAAAATTTTAAAATAGTTTTACATTCGAAAGTTATTTACATATAGGCTCAAAATCTAATCGCCAAATCATTACTAAATTCAGAGTTAGTGCACATGATCTTGAAATTGAGAAGGGAAGATATATAGGTGTTAAGGCAGAAAATAGAATATGTAAACTATGTGAAACAGAAGTCGAGGATGAATTCCATTTCCTTTTAAAATGTCCATCTTTAACAAATATAAGAGAAATTTATATACAAAAATTCAATAATAACCCAGGTCACAGCGGGAACCTCTTGTTTGTCACTCTAGTATTGTATTTAATTATTTTTTTGGTCTATGCATCATCATATGTATTCCTAATCATAATAATTATTTCTTAATTGTACTATTAATTTTGTTTTCATAATTCATGTGATTTTGATTTGCTCAAAGTGGGCACCTTGATTGGTACTAATAAACATTGTTGTTGTTGTTTTGTTTTATTTAAACGAAACGGTGAAACATTAAAATGATCTTGAATCATATTTCAGATTCAATTAAAAGAAACGCATATATACATATAGTGGTAAACACGTAAACGCTCAAGCTAACTGAAGCCGTTTCGAAATGCCGTCCCAATACTCCATAGGTGTCCTGAGGCAGAGGGCGGAGTTTATTTCCGTTGGTCCATCCGTTTTCCCTGTTGACCTTTTTTTTCTAATTTGTTCTTGTCCTGAATATAGCTTTAATATTGCTCGTTGAGAAAAGCAACAACACCAATCAAATAATCAAACGTACACATTAAAAACTATTACTAAACAGGAAACAGTTTCTTGCCCTCACCTTACTGTAGCGTGGGTGGCCTCGGTGGGTGGCAAAGTGGTTAATGTAGTTAGTCTTCTACTGATCACGTACCTGTAAACACTAAAGTTGTGGGTTCGAGTCTTACTGCGGACAAAGTGTTCTCGACTTAATTTTAATTGTTAAGAATTGCCAAATTTCGTACCGAATGTTGGTTGTTTTCTCCGGGTACTCAGGCTCCCTCTCCTCCCCCAATAAAAAATCATATACCAAACAAGTGCTGCAAGTGGTGTTAATTGAACAAAAAAGCAGACCTTACAGTACAGGAGCCGGTGTTGTTAAATATAAATTCATAACTTACTAACGAAACCTAAGTATTAAACAAGAAGTGATAAGTTTCCAAATGTAGCGATGATGAAATACTTAGTTTATACAATAACAATCCAAATAAAGTACAAACTACTTTATTCTAAGACATGAGAGTCTTCCTTGTGTTTGTTGATTGATTTGTTTTGTTTAACGCCACATTTAGCTATCATGGCGTCAAGTTTTGTTTCAGAGAGGCAGCCACAGTACCCTGTAAAAAAGCCGCTATTGTCATGACAGTCCTTGTCGAAACACAGACCATGTAGAAGTAAGGCTCGTACTCGACGCATGTGTTCAGACGGTGATCAATTGCAGATGACTATATAATTACTTATTCAATCGAACACCGACCGGTTTCTTAGTTGGTCCTGGACGTCGAATTTATTTTCTAACGTTTTTGTAGATTAATTCTGAAAGTTAAAAATAAAAATCTCGTATCGTAGATGGTAGGGAAAACAAGGTTGGTCACAGTCACGTGGTCACCTAAATTTTGAATGTGTGCAGATATAAACTGAAACACTATTTTCTATGTACGTTATCTTTGAAGAGATTAGCCATCTGAACTGTGGTCATGGGGTCTTTCTCGCGCTAGGTCATCCAGACTCGGATTAGTATGAATTAAGTGACTTAGTGGTCGAATCAGGAGCTCCAATACAACCCGTTTGTTTTGTGCAGTATCCCTGCTAGAAATCATAGGTTTACAGTATTAATACGCTCGTGTGTATACAGGGGCGTAGCTAAACTAGTAACAATGTGGATTCACAAAATAGCTGGGAAAACTTAGAAAAAAATGGTGCAATGTGGGGCATTGCAGAGAGTTCTTAGGTGCTGAATTTTGTACTGAAAATGTACAGTTTATTGAATGCAGAGATTGAAATTTTTTAGGTGAAAATCGTGTGGATTCAGCAAGCTTACTCGCGTATAGGTAGCTACGTCCCTAGTAATGAGTACCATTTCTTCCAGGTTTTCAATATTAAGTAATAATTGCTTGTATGATGTGCATATTTATAGATTATTTCATCTAACTTGAGGATTGCCACTTTTCTTACCGAGTGGCGTGTTTTTAACTCTCAATTCTTCCCCCAATAAAAATTATATATATATAATTTTTCCATATTGACCAAGTTTTTTTTTCAAAACAATATAATACATCTATAAGAAAAATAAAAGTTGACAGTAAAGTTGGCTTTTTGTTTTGTTCCACTTTCAGAATAAAAAAAATATATATATATATATATATATATATATATATATATATATATATATATATATATATTCTGAAAGTGGAACAAAACAAAAAGCCAACTTTTCTGAATATATATATATATATATATTTTTCTTATAGATGTATTATATTGTTTTGAAAAAAAACTTGGTCAATATGGAAAAATTATATATATATAATTTTTATTGGGGGAAGAATCGAGAGTTAAAAACACGCCACTCGGTAAGAAAAGTGGCAATCCTCAAGTTAGGTTGGATTCGAGCACACCCTTCATATAGTAAGGTTTGAACTGACAACCTCAGTGTTGATAGACAAGGTGAACAAAAGTAGAGGACTAACTACTTTAACCAATCGGCCGCATAGACCCCTCAATTAAGTAAAGTAAGCACTGTGGTGTTAAAACTATAACAGTTTATAACTTACCTGTACTGTCTTTAACTTAAACAGTTTATAACTTACCTGTACTGTCTCTAACTATAACAGTTTATAACTTACCTGTACTGTCTCTAGTAGGTGGCGTTTATCCATATACTTTAATACGGGTAAAGTTGAAAGACAAAAGATACACAAGACCAAGTGGTACTGTAACATATATTTATAATGTATTATAATGTATTATGTAACTATGCTTCAATGAATACTTTTGATATAAGCCATTTTTGATCAGTGTAACCTTATTTAGAGGTATTCTAGAATCAGTAGTTTACTCGGGCATCATTGACTGAATATGTAGTTGTACATAACAAGTGTGTAGTTGTATACTAGTATTTATAATTGGTAATACTGGTATATTGTGATGTTTGTGGTTTGTAGTCGACGTCGGTAATACAGGTATATTGTAAAGGTTTGTGGTTTGTAGTCGACGTCGGTAATACAGGTATATTGTAAAGGTTTGTGGTTTGTAGTCGACGTCGGTAATACAGGTATATTGTAAAGGTTTGTGGTTTGTAGTCGACGTCGGTAATACAGGTATATTGTAAAGGTTTGTGGTTTGTAGTCGACGTCGGTAATACAGGTATATTGTAAAGGTTTGTGGTTTGTAGTCGACGTCGGTAGTACAGGTATATTGTAAAGGTTTGTGGTTTGTAGTCGACGTCGGTAATACAGGTATATTGTAAAGGTTTGTGGTTTGTAGTCGACGTCGGTAATACAGGTATATTGTGATGTTTGTGGTTTGTAGTCGACGTCGGTAATACAGGTATATTGTAAAGGTTTGTGGTTTGTAGTCGACGTCGGTAATACAGGTATATTGTAAAGGTTTGTGGTTTGTAGTCGACGTCGGTAATACAGGTATATTGTAAAGGTTTGTGGTTTGTAGTCGACGTCGGTAGTACAGGTATATTGTGATGTTTGTGGTTGGTAGTCGACGTCGGTAATACAGGTATATTGTAAAGGTTTGTGGTTTGTAGTCGACGTCGGTAATACAGGTATATTGTGATGTTTGTGGTTGTTAGTCGACGTCGGTAATACAGGTATATTGTGATGTTTGTGGTTGGTAGTCGACGTCGGTAATACAGGTATATTGTGATGTTTGTGGTTTGTAGTCGACGTCGGTAATACAGGTATATTGTGATGTTTGTGGTTGGTAGTCGACGTCGGTAATACAGGTATATTGTGATGTTTGTGGTTGGTAGTCGACGTCGGTAATACAGGTATATTGTGATGTTTGTGGTTTGTAGTCGACGTCGGTAATACAGGTATATTGTGATGTTTGTGGTTGGTAGTCGACGTCGGTAATACAGGTATATTGTAAAGGTTTGTGGTTTGTAGTCGACGTCGGTAATGCAGGTATATTGTAAGGTTTGTGGTTTGTAGTCGACGTCGGTAGTACAGGTATATTGTAAAGGTTTGTGGTTTGTAGTCGACGTCGGTAATACAGGTATATTGTAAGGTTTGTGGTTTGTAGTCGACGTCGGTAATACAGGTATAATATGAGGTTTTTGATTGGTAGTCAACGTCGGTAATGCAGGTATATTGTAAGGTTTGTGGTTGGTAGTCGGTCTCGGTAGTACAGGTATATTGTAAGGTTTGTGGTTGGTAGTCGACGTCGGTAATGCAGGTATATTGTAAGGTTTGTGGTTGGTAGTCGACGTCGGTAATGCAGATTTATTGTAAAGGTTTGTGGTTGGTAGTCGACGTCGGTAATGCAGTCATATTGTAAAGGTTTGTGGTTGGTAGTCGACGTCGGTAATACAGGTATATTGTAAGGTTTGTGGTTGGTAGTTGACGTCGGTAATACAGGTATATTGTAAGGTTTGTGGGTGGTAGTCGACGCCGGTAATACAGGTATATTGTAAGGTTTTTGGTTGGTAGTCGACGTCGGTAATACAGGTATATTGTAAGGGTTGTGGTTGGTAGTCGACGTCGGTAGTACAGGTATATTGTAAGGTTTGTGGTTGGTAGTCGACGTCGGTAATGCATATATATTGTAAGGTTTGTGATTGTTAGTCGACGTCGGCAATACAGCTGTATTGTAAGGTTTGTCGTCGGTTATGCAGGTTTATCGCTATTTTGTATTATTTTTCCTTGATCTTTGTGCGCAATATTTTTCCATCTCACTCTACTAGCGAGAGATGTGTCCATCTCAGCTCGCTGTCAAGACTTCGTTAAGTAAACACTGTGACGTCACAATGTTAAAAAACAGCAATAAACAGATTATTTACGTAGTTTAGTATTATTATACCCCCCCCCCCCCCCACTTTCAAGCGAGGGTTATATATATAGTGATAAGGGTAACCGTATGTTCGTTACACTGTCTCTTATGCGTAATTCCCCCTACACTACTGAGTGGAATTTGATGACAAGAAACTTTGTCACATAGTATTATTGTGCACCTGATATTTAACATTTTGATGGGAATGATATTAGGGGTTCCCCATAGCAAAACATGGGGACTTAAAGGGGTACCCATGTCTTATCCCCAACTCAACCTACACCACTGAATGGAATTTGATAAAAAAAAAAAACTTTCACAGAATCACATGGTGCCATTATGCTACCGATATTTTACATTTTGATCAGATTAATATTTGGGATGTTTTGAAAATATGGAAGCGAGGATATCTATTCGTGCTCATTGCTCGCAAGTTTTCTAGTTTTATCCTTGCAATATTTACAAATACATTTTATGTGAAGAAATAAATGGAAATGAGAAAAAAGACATCAAGCGTATTATAACCAAGGTAAATAGGGACTGATCTGCTTCATAGAAACACTTTATTTAATATATGTTATAATAATGATTATTGCCATTGTTTCCAACCGAATATGCAGCATATTAAGAATTCGCCTACCTTCGTTGGTGCATATTCTTTTTATACAAAAACAACTTTAACCTGATCGCCCTTGATCGACATTTTAATGGGGTTTAACGCCACATTCAGCAATTTTGAATATTACTTTCAGTTTTTACTTGCAGGGTTAGCTAGAGTACCCAGTGAAAATCCCAGTCGGTTAGAAAACTGTCAATTATTATCGTGTCGAGCACATACTGCATTAAGTGACATTAATTTTAAAAGTTCGTTTCAAAATATACTATATCTCTCTGCTCTTTTATAATCGAACGAGGGCGGTTGATTTCAGGACAGAATTTTTCAACCCGAATAAATAATTTACGTGACCGACACCTAAGAAACAGATATATTTCAACAAAAACTTACAGCCCCTTCAACCCACGGAAAAAAGTTTTTTAATCATTGATATGGTTTTTGTGAGGTTAGTTAAATAATCATTAAATAAACGAATGAAATTAAAAAAAAGACTTACTTAAAAACCCAAACTTGTTGATTTCTGACTCACGAAGCGCCCTTCGCAGAGCTGCCTCGCTGTACTGGTCATTTTGACTACCATAGTTGGAGTTTTTCTCCTGTGCTGCTCCATCTTTTGAGTCCTTCTCCTGTTTCCCTCCATTGAACGAGTTTTTCTCTTGTGAACCTCCATAGTAAGAATACTTTTGCGGTGCACCTCCGTAGTATGAATACTTTTGCTGTGCCCCTCCGTAATTCTGCTGTGCCCCTCCGTAATTCTGCTGGACCCCTCCGTAATTCTGCTGGATACCTCCGTTATACTGCTGGCCTCCTCCGTAATAGGAGTACCTCCCTTGGTCATCTCCATATAAAGATGCTGAACAAAGAACCAAAACTACACACAAAATGCACGGGATAGCCAGTAACACATAATTGTTCATGTTGAAAATGACCGCTGTTTAATAAATGTAAGGAAAAATTGGTTTGCAGCCTGTGATTGAAACAAATATATTTTCCTTGTGTCGCCCTACGGTTGGTTGCATGTTGCAGACATATCGAAGCCTTATTGTGTAATAAGTTCTAAGCTTAACATAGGTATCATAGCTTGCGGCAAAATCGTTGCACAGAAGATGTAACGTCTACATATATAAAAAAATGGCCCGCGGATTTCTGACTAAATATTATGCTTGGTTAATTAAAACTAATTGAATGTAATGTTTTTTTAAATGAACAATTGCCTTCGAAATAAAAATAAATAAATAAATAAATAAATAAATAAATAAATAAATAAATAAATAAATAAATAAATAAATAAATAAATAAATAAATAAATAAATGAATGAATGAATGAATGAATGAATGAATGAATGATGAATACATAAATTTACATGCCAAAAATATACAGATCTTTATGTGAGAATTGATTGATTAGTTCAAACAGTATTTATAGTTAGTGAAGCAAGTTAATTAGAAGAGAGGTTGCAATTTAGTGGTCTTGAAAAACAAATAATTACAACTTCTACTACCCACACGCCCTCCACCCCCCACTAAATCTACCCCCCCCCCCCTAAATCTACCCACCACTAAATCTTGCAGAGTAGAGGTATCTAATGTCACATTGTACGTTGAATTTTCAGAAATAAGAAACATCCACATTGTATAATCAAATAAAGACACATGCCTCAGGGACCCAAAGATTTATGAATTAATTGGATTGCTTATTTCACCATATGTATGTCACGATAAAAGGCTATAAGTTCTAGTCCGACATGAAGCAAAATGTTTCCTAGTGTCTTTACTGATATCAAGTTGAGACATAACGAGGGTTTTGATCGCACTGGTATGCCTGCTTCATTGCCGACAGTTTTCATCCTACTAGTACATCTGCCACCCTGCCAAGGCTTGGCAACGAACTGTTACACCTTCCTTAACGAGGCTTGGCAATGAACTGATAAACCTCCTACACTGGTAAACCTTCTTCCTTGCCGAGGTTTGTCAACGTACTGATACACCTCCTTTATGATACACCTTCCTTGCCGAGGCTTGTCAACGTACTGGTACACCTGCTGCACTGGTACAACTTCTTCCTTGCCGAGGCTTGTCAACGTACTGATACACCTCCTTTATGATACACCTTCCTTGCCGAGGCTTGTCAACGTACTGGTACACCTGCTGCACTGGTACACCTTCCTCCTTGCCGAGGCATGTCAACGTACTGGTACACCTGCTGCACTGGTACACCTTCTTCCTTGCCGAGGCATGTCAACGTACTGATACACCTCCTTTATGATACACCTTCCTTGCCGAGGCTTGTCAACGTACTGGTACACCTGCTGCACTGGTACACCTTCCTCCTTGCCGAGGCATGTCAACGTACTGGTACACCTGCTGCACTGGTACACCTTCCTCCTTGCCGAGGCATGTCAACGTACTGGTACACCTGCTGCACTGGTACACCTTCCTCCTTGCCGAGGCATGTCAACGTACTGGTACACCTGCTGCACTGGTACACCTTCTTCCTTGCCGAGGCTTGTCAACGTACTGGTACACCTGCTGCACTGGTACAACTTCTTCCTTGCCGAGGCTTGTCAACGTACTGGTACACCTGCTGTACTGGTACAGCTTCTTCCTTGCCAAGGCTTGTCAACGTACTGGTATACCTGCAGCACTGGTACACTTTCTTCCTTGCCGAGGTTTGTCAACGTACTGGTACACCTGCTGCACTGGTACACCTTCCTCCTTGCCGAGGCTTGGCAACGTACTGGTATACTTACTTTCTTGTCGACGTTTTGTATCACACTGTTATACCTGCTTCCTGTCCGAGTTTTTTTCTCGCAATATTACATCTGCTTTCTGTCGAAATAACAATCTAATAGTTCTATGTGTCGTAAAAACAACGATTATGCTTAATACTTTATACTTACGTATTATTTCCAAAAACACATTAGAACAAGTAACCGGACATTTTGACGTTGTTTCTATGCGCCATTAAACCATAAATCCCAGTGGCTTGAAACAGTCACTGCTTATGTGGTGGCATAACAGACTGGCCTGGAACAGTTACTGCTTATGTGGTGGCATAACAGTCTGGTTGGAAGATTCAATGCTTATTTGGCGGCATAACAGACTGATTTCGAACAGTCACTGATTATGTGGCGGCATAACAGACCTGCTTGGAACAGTCACTGCTTATGTGGTGGCATAACGGACTGGTTGGAAGAGTCAATGCATATTTGGCGACAAAACAGACTGGCCTGGAACAGTCACTGCTTATGTGGCGGCATAACAGACTGGTCTGGAACAGCCATTGCTTTTAAAACAGACTGTTTAAACAGTCACTGCTTATGTGGCGGCACAACAGATTTACTTACACACTGCTTATTAGTCCGAGAATCCTCTGCCGTCCAACGCTTTTCTTTTTCTTTTTTTCCAAGCAAAAGAAAAAAAAGGGTTGGACGGCAAAGGTTTCTCGAACTAACTGCTTATGTGGCCGCATAATACACTGGATTGGAACAGTCACTGCTTTTATAACAGACTGGCGTGAAACAGTCCACTGTTTAAGCGGTGGCATAACCGAATGGCTTACACGCTGCTTATGTGGCGGCATAACAAACTGGATTGGAACAGTCACTGCTTATGTGAAAGCGCGACCACCACACGCGATAATGTTTTTTTTCTATTAAAATTCTGTCGTTGTGGTCATTTTTTCTTCACTATTCGTGCTATTTACAAAGTTGGTGACAAAACAGACTGGCCTGGAATAGCCACTGCTTGTGTGGCGGCATAACAGACTGGTCTAGCTGGAACAGTCATTGCTTTTAAAACAGACTGTTTAAAAAGTGACTGCTTATGTGGCGGACAACAGATTGGCTTACACACTGCTTATGTGGCGGCATAATACACTGGATTGGAACAGTCACTGCTTTTTAACAGACTGACTTGAAACAGTCCACTATTTTTAAGCAATGGCATAACAGACTGGCTTGGAACAGTCCACTATTTTTAAGCAATGGCATAACAGACTGGCTTGGAACAGTCACTGCTTATGTCGTTTTGATCATTTCTTCTATTTACACAGATGGATGTAACTAAGTATGGTTTATTTCTACCTAGGAGTTTTCACCGAGTTCTATCATGCAGACGGTCATGTATATTCTCCGGCTGCCTACGATATAGCTGAACAATTGCAGAAAATGACGTTAGCAACACTTAAAACATCCACGGTAGAAATGTTTTTAACCCTCGACAACCCCGCTTAAAAAAGTCTAGATATTATAATATTCGTTTCAATGTTAAACATATATTTCAGATGCAAAATAGAATTATCCTTTTAAATCAACAAATACTTGACGAACAGAATTGGCTTCATTTTTACAAGCAATTAGTGTGCATTATACAAGTAAGTAAAGTTCACTTATTCATACGAGCACGCCCTCGGGTGTAACCTCTGACGTCACTGAGCACAGCTCAATCCTGTTCCCAGAACCTCAAAAGTAAGTGTACAGTATAGATGTGTTTCTTCTGGCTCCTAAACTTTTTGTAAATTTTAATGGGTTTTGTCGACCTTCAAATTTTGTGGGTGGGGGCGTGAATCATAACTGTTTCCAGTGTTTACGAATTGGCGGTAAACCGCATTTTTTGCGATCTTGTGGAAATAAAAGTGACGGTGGAATGGTGGACACTGCAAAACTACCAAGACAAGTGTCTCAGAGACTGATTTGGTTATGGAGTGAAGTGGTTACGATGGTGGGTTAGCCAGATATTGTGGTAACCAGTTGAATGATTGGTGTATCCTGAATGGTAAAATAAAATTATACAGAAAACACACCTAGGAGTTCCAGAGACAGACTCTGGGAGTACATAAGACAGTTCAAACTTTTCAATTTTTGTATAACGTACATGCACAATTTTTGTAAAGAGGAGAATTATATTAATAAAAAATCTAAATATTTTCTGGTTAAGAAATGAAGGAACCACAATTTTTGAAGCCCATTTTTTTCATTGAAATTTACAAGCTATTAAATTTTGACATTGATGAGTTTAAAAACTTTACATCCTTTGTTAAATTGAGTTCTTGGTAAAGTAAGCTTTCCAAGTTGGACTGACTTCTGTGTACTAACAAAAAAAAGCACAAAACAACCATACATACATCTGTACAACACAGTAAAATTCTGATGTGATCACAATGAACAAACTTGAGAATATGAAACAAACATTGTTTTTTACAAGTACACAATAAAAGTTGATCATTGCCCAGTTAGCAGTTAATACTTGTGCATACATGTGTATTTCAGCTATATTCAGGGCAATAGTTGATCTTTGCCCAGTGAGCAGTTAATACAATTATTGCATATTTCAGCTACATTCAGGGCAATAGTTGATCATTGCCCAGTTAGCAATTAATACTTGTGCATATTTCAGCTATATTCAAGGCAATATACTATATATTGTATGTATGTAAGCTAGTTTTGTCTTGCATATTTATTATTGACGGCCATCTTTTTTATATTTTACAGATTCTTGCTCACAAAGACATTCTTGCTAAAAACAATAAAGATGGCTCCGTAAGTTGTTTTATTTAATCCAGTCTGGCAGTTATTAGACCTCGGGGCGCATATTGAAATTAGCACAGGAGTACAGGGCGAATATGAATTTTAACCCTTGTCACATATATTCAAATTTGATAAAGGGATTACAGATATTTTTTCCATATTGGCCATGGCGTGTGCCCTCGACCCATATCAGCTCTCTTGGCTGATGTGGGAGTCTTTGAGCTGATACCAGGTCCAATATGGAAATACCCATGTAATAATCTCTAAATATGTAACAGTAAAAGTTTTAGTCAGAGAATCCTCTGCAGACTATTCTTGGACTATAAATGATAATAAATTCATTATTTTAATGCCAGCACAGCATTATACTTCAGTGTGGTATGTCCTAGAATTGGCTCATATTGGCTATGTCCTAGAATTGGCTCATATTGGCTTGTGACTTCTAAATTTTCCTGATCTTCCCAGTCTCTGACAAGTTTCCATTTGGTCCTCACCTTCTTTGGGCAATAGTGTTTCATCTGTTCTCAAGCAGACATAACTCTGTACTGTAAATATAAGTGTTACATTCTTTACAACAGTAGAAAATTCTGGCAAATATACTCAAATTAGATTATTTACACTTGTTCCCCCAACTTTTAGAATAACTGGTGCAGAAAGAAATAATAAATATTGATATGTTATGGTCCATTAGCTGTCCAAAAAAAAAATTACAGAGGGAGACAACTCCAAGTTTTAAATTTACTTAATAAAATTCAGGTGTGTGACTCCCGTGAAAAATATTGTTCCCCACCTTTTTTCTAGCAACAATGTTAGTTTTATTTTAATGTTTTTTAAGGCAACTTTCAGCAATTTTTTCAGCCATATCATGAAGTCCTGTTTTCATTGGCAGAGGAGCTAGAGTACTCGAAGAAAACCAGACCTTCAGTAGAAAAACTGACTATCTTTGTCAATTAAGATTTGAGTTGAGTGCACACTACCCTTAGTGTCCAGCAAAAATGAAAATTGTTAGAAAACACAATTATAGGAGATTTTTCCTTTGATCTTTTTATGGATTAATCACACTTAATCTGTTTGTTATGCAAAATCATTAAAAAAAATCCCCATTCAAAGACAATTGAAGTAGGTGGGGCTTAGCTATATTATAATCAATGTTACAAATCATATATACCACACCTTTCTCCAGCCAGTTAAACTATTTAAACAACTCTACTGACATCTCAAATGTATAAATATGTTAACTCATTCATTTAACTTAATGTGGCAGTCTTCGCGAAATTAGTTCTTGGCTTGTCGGACCTAAACACAAATACTGCCGGACCAATTTAACATTTTAGTTGTAAATTTAACAAATTTGCCGGAACCGGAGTTAAATTTGGCTGTTTTTTGCCGGTTGGGTCCGGTGGACCGGCACATTTCGGGAAGACTGATGTGGAATTTAAGATGAAGTTGGCTATCTGAGTCGCAAAAATTAGATATAGATACATAGATAGATTTACTCCATTAAAGCTTGTCAAATGAATTACAAATATGAAGAATATTATCCACAAGTTTATATTTTTAATGTTATAATGTATGAAAACTTCTATTTAATTTGGACATCATTAATTTTTGTAACATAATACAGCACTTTTCTTGGATCTTTTTATGATTTAACAACACTTAATCATTCTTTAACATGCAACATTTCTTGTTAAACCACTGCTTCTCGTCACCTGATAAAATTCCTCATTTAAGTACAATTGAAGTAGGCGGGGCTTAGCCATGGTATAATCCACCAACTTTTAAGATTGTCTAGACAGACCGTCTAGTACGTGATTGTTTGACAACAATAATTTCATGTCCATTTCAAATTCTATTGATTGAATTATGTTACAAAACATTAATACCACGCCTTTAACCACTTAACGTATTTAAAAACTACTCGACGCAAGCATCTCGTAGTTTAAATAGGTTAACTGGTAAAAGATGTGTATATATAATACAGATAACATTTTTCACTCCATGACAACTCACTGTTCATGTAGTCCCCAAAAGTTGATTAAATTTAATGTTGTCTTAGTATTTTGATGTGCATGCTTTTTATGGAGAAAAAAAAGGTTCAAAATGTTAAAAATCATTAAATTGTTTAATTAAAAGTAACAAATTAAAATGAATGAAGCATTGATATGATGTTTGTCTACTAAACAATAAATTCTATTTATTAACCAGGGACGTAAAATACATGTTAAATTGCCCTTGCAATATGAATCTTATGAACAAGTCCGATAAAACAAAATAGGGCCAGTACAGGAAAAACAGGGCCAACACAGAAAACAAAGAAGGCCCAAAACAGGAATACTATTTGGAGGGAACCAGTTTTTGTCTCGCCTGCGATTTCGTCGCTGGAGGCGAGACATATGTTTGGGAATCCGGCGGCGGCGGCGTAAACACTTGACATCTTGCTTCATATCTTTGTAAGCCCAAGCCCTAGGTCCATCAAATTTGGTCCAGAGGTAGCTTATGATGAGTACTTGCCAGTCAGTCACCTGTCACCTGACCTTGACCTCAATTTCACGGTCCAGTGACTACGTTAAAGTTTTTGGGTTACGACAGTTCCTCTGTAACTATGCATGGTAGGATGACAATATTTGGTGTATAGGTTGCTGATGACTAGTACATGACTGTCTAGTAGGTGTCACCTGACCTTGACCTCAATTTCACGGTCTATCGACTACGTTAAAGTTTTTGGGTTACGACAGTTCCTCTGTAACTACGCATGGTAGGATGACAATATTTGGTGTATAGGTTGCTGATGACTAGTACATGACTGTCTGGTAGGTGTCACCTGACCTTGACCTCAATTTCACGGTCCAGCGACTACGTTAAAGTTTTTGGGTTACGACAGTTCCTCTGTAACTATGCATGGTAGGATGACAATATTTGGTATATAGGTTGCTGATTAATAGTACATGACTGTCTGGTAGGTTCCACCTGACCTTGACCTCAATTTCAAGGTCCAGCGACTACGTTCAAGTTTTTGTATTAGGACAGTTCCTCTGTAACTATGCATAGTATGGTGACAATATTTGGTATACAGGCCGCTGCTCATAATTAATGCTATTAACGTAATGCTTATGACGAAATTTATTTTCGTTACTGATGCGGAATTCAGGCGAGACGTTTTTCTGTGTCCACACTTGTCTATATATAAATAAAAACTGATTGCACTCTTTTGAAGTTTCATTGATGTGTAAAAGTGTCCACGAATGGATTAGCACATTTCTATGGAGCAGTGCTTCATGATGACATGTGCATTGATCAATGACTTCATACATCAATGAAACTTCAAAAGAATGCATTTAATTTTTATAATAACATCAATAAATAGAGGAAATTTATGGCAAATTTAATTAAATGTCCTTTTTTTGATGTGATATATTACTATGCCACAGTGTAATGTAATTGATGTTGCCATGGTGCACTGGTTTTGATGTTTCATGGAGAATTGTAATATTATTTGTTATGACCAAGTGACCTAATTGGACCAATTAAAAATGACGAATTTCAATGAAATGCATACATAATGTAATAATTTTTGTCTCACCTGCGACGAAAGTCACTGGAGGCGAGACATATGTATGGGAATCCGGCGGCGACGGTGGCGGCGTCAGCGGCGGCGTAAACACTTGACATCTTGCTTCATATCTTTGTAAGCCCAAGCCCTAGGTCCATCAAATTTGGTCCAGAGGTAGCTTATGATGAGTACTTGCCAGTCAGTCACCTGTCACCTGACCTTGACCTCAATTTCACGGTCCAGCGACTACGTTAAAGTTTTTGGGTTACGACAGTTCCTCTGTAACTACGCATGGTAGGATGACAATATTTGGTGTATAGGTTGCTGATGACTAGTACATGACTGTCTGGTAGGTGTCACCTGACCTTGACCTCAATTTCACGGTCCAGCGACTACGTTAAAGTTTTTGCGTTACGACAGTTCCTCTGTAACTATGCATGGTAGGATGACAATATTTGGTGTATAGGTTGCTGATGACTAGTACATGCATGACTGTCTGGTAGGTGTCACCTGACCTTGACCTCAATTTCACGGTCCAGCGACTACGTTAAAGTTTTTGGGTTACGACAGTTCCTCTGTAACTACGCATGGTAGGATGACAATATTTGGTGTATAGGTTGCTGATGACTAGTACATGACTGTCTGGTAGGTGTCACCTGACCTTGACCTCAATTTCACGGTCCAGCGACTACGTTAAAGTTTTTGGGTTATGACAGTTCCTCTGTAACTACACATGGTAGGATGACAATATTTGGTGTATAGGTTGCTGATGACTAGTACATGACTGTCTGGTAGGTGTCACCTGACCTTGACCTCAATTTCACGGTCCAGCGACCACGTTGAAGTTTTTGGGTTATGACAGTTCCTCTGTAACTACACATGGTAGGATGACAATATTTGGTGTATAGGTTGCTGATGACTAGTACATGACTGTCTGGTAGGTGTCACCTGACCTTGACCTCAATTTCACGGTCCAGCGACCACGTTAAAGTTTTTGGGTTATGACAGTTCCTCTGTAACTACACATGGTAGGATGACAATATTTGGTATATAGGTTGCTGATGAATAGTACATGACTGTCTGGTAGGTGCCATTTGACCTTGACCTCAATTTCACGGTCCAGTGACTACGTTAAAGTTTTTAGGTTACTGCTGTTCCCCTGTAACCAAGCATGGTAGGATGACAATATTTGGTATATAGGTTGCTGATGAATAGTAAATGATTGTCTGGTAGGTGTCACCTGACCTTGACCTCAATTTAACGGTTCAGCGACTTCGTTAAAGTTTTTGTATTAGGACAGTTCCTCTGTAACTATGCATAGTATGGTGACAATAATTGGTATACAGGCCGCTGCTCATAATTAATGCTATTTACGTAATGCTTATGACGAAATTTATTTTCGTTACTGATGCGGAATTCAGGCGAGACGTTTTTCTGTGTCCACACTTGTTAAAATAAACGCATAGGTTGGTGTTATGTAAATTTGCCGAAGAAATTTTTTAAAATTTAACACGTTGTTTAAAGTTGAAAACTGTGGTCGAGTGGTTAAGGTAGTTTGTCTACTAATAGTCTCACTGCCGGCAGGGTGTACGCGACTCCAATCTTAAATGACATGGATTGCCAGTTTTCCCACCACAGGTCGAGGTTTTCTCCAGGTACTCCGGCTTCCTCCCCAAATACAAACTGGACGCCATGATATAGCTGAACAATTGCTGAAAGTGGTGGAAAACACTAAACAACCAAACCTAAAGTTGAAAACTTGAAGTAAAACCTTCCAGATAACATGGGGTTAAACATGAGTGTACTAATTAAATGAACTTTTAAGGCCAGAACATGCTGGAAAGATTTATTTCAATTTTAAGGTCGGCATATAGATATAGTTAAAGCAGAGTTATTAAGGGAATAAGGGCATTTTTCATAGAGTGTTTTCATGTTCGACCTGTATTATTTCCAAGGGAAGTAGTTATTGGGGGGGGGGGTAGAGGATAGCTGAGGACTTCTGAACCAAATGTTCAGGTGATCTATTGCCTCCGATTCGTGTCTTAGGTGTCCTTTACAAGGCTTGTGGATTTCATTGTCACTGATCATCCAACATGGCCACAGTGGCTAAAAATAGAACACAGGTGTAAAATACATGTATTTGCATAATGGTGATAACTAGTATAGAGAAAAATTTGATAGGGCAAAAATTCTCAAGATCTGTTTTCCATTTTTTAGACCAAAATTGTCAAAGTAACTCCTTATAGAAATTATTGCCCTTCAAAGAGAAACTAAAATGCAAACGACTTAAACAAATACTGCAAACATGGTTTCTTTCTTAATTTGTTGTCAAAACCCTTGGGGGGAGGGGGGAGAGGGGGTAACATAATCACCATTAAGGCAGATCTTGGTTTCATATTTATCCACTAAACTCTTTGTGCAAATAAAAAGCTTTTACAAGTGATTTACCTACAAGTGATATTTGCCATATTTAACATGAGCAAATTTATCCACTGAAGGTCAAGAATTGTTCTGGTTACTCCGACTTCCTCCCTGAGTGGCCCCACCTTTACAGCTGAAAATGGCTGAAAGTGGCATTAGACACCATTTAAACAAACACTTATTTTCATTGGACTACTATAATGGAAGCTATTTATTATCCTTGCTATTTTTGTTTGTTTTAACCATTATAAAAATGTGTAATTTAACATACAAGTATATTCAAGGTTTATTTGATCTAACTTTTGCCCTTGATGTTTCAGAACCTGTAAGTAACATGAGTGATTAAGCCTTAATTAAGTAAAAAAACCACAATTAAGTTATTCCTTTGAAGATATAAAATATGCATGTTCATTCAATAGCCAATTCCTTTCCATGTGGCCTTGGTCCCAGAGTGGTTAATGTATTTAGTCTACTAATCGATCATTACGTCTGTCACCACCATGTGGCCTTGGTTCCAGAGTGGTTAATGTATTTAGTCTACTAATCGATCATTACGTCTGTCACCACCATGTGGCCTTGGTCCCAGAGTGGTTAATGTATTTAGTCTACTAATCAATCATTACGTCTGTCAACACCATGTGGCCTTGGTCCCAGAGTGGTTAATGTCTTTAGTCTACTAATCGATCATTACGTCTGTCACCACCATGTGGCCTTGGTCCCAGAGTGGTTAATGTATTTAGTCTACTAATCGATCATTACGTCTGTCACCACCATGTGGCCTTGGTCCCAGAGTGGTTAATGTATTTAGTGTACTAATCGATCATTACGTCTGTCACCACCATGTGGCCTTGGTCCCAGAGTGGTTAATGTGTTTAGTCTACTAATCGATCATTACGTCTGTCACCACCATGTGGCCTTGGTCCCAGAGTGGTTAATGTATTTAGTCTACTAATCGATCATTACGTCTGTCACCACCATGTGGCCTTGGTCCCAGAGTGGTTAATGTGTTTAGTCTACTAATCGATCATTACGTCTGTCACCACCATGTGGCCTTGGTCCCAGAGTGGTTAATGTATTTAGTGTACTAATCGATCATTACGTCTGTCACCACCATGTGGCCTTGGTCCCAGAGTGGTTAATGTGTTTAGTCTACTAATCGATCATTACGTCTGTCAACACTAAAATTGAAGGTTAGAGTCTCACCACAATCAGGGTGTAACTCTGATCTTAATTGGCAGGAATTCCATTTTTAACCCAAGCTTTGTGGTTTTCTCTGAGTATTCCGGCTGTACCAAATATTTCTTTCTTAAGTGAGAAAAAGGGGGGCTGTTGACCAATATGAGCCAAGAGGGATGTGGCCGAGACATATTTTCTTGTTGGTTCTTTCACGCCCATCTCTATTTCAAAAAGTCAGTAAAATAACTAGTTGAAATAAACTACATACATTTAAGTCTTTCACAAGAGGCCAATAGGGCCTAGATGTCCAATGGGGCCTAGATAGGCCTAGATGTCCAATGGGGCCTAGATAGGCCTAGATGTCCAATGGGGCCTAGATAGGCCTAGATGTCCAATGGGGCCTAGATAGGCCTAGATGTCCAATGGGGCCTAGATGTCCAATGGGACCTAGATGTGCAGTAGGACCTAGATGTCTAATGGGGCCTAGATGTCCAATGGGACCTAGATGTCTAATGGGGCCTAGATGTCCAATGGGACCTAGATGTCTAATGGGGCCTAGATGTCCAATGGGACCTAGATGTCTAATGGGGCCTAGATGTCCAATGGGACCTAGATGTCTAATGGGGCCTTGATGTGCAATGGGACCTAGATGTCCAATGGGACCTAGATGTCCAATGGGACCTAGATGTCCAATTGGGCCTATATGTCCAATGGGACCTAGATGTCCAATTGGGCCTAGAAGTCTAATGGGGCCTAGATGTCTAATGGGGCCTAGATGTCCAATGGGACCTAGATGTCTAATGGGGCCTTGATGTGCAATGGGGCCTAGATGTCTAATGGGACCTAGATGTCCAATGGGACCTAGATGTCTAATGGGGCCTTGATGTGCAATGGGGCCTTGATGTCTAATGGGACCTAGATGTCCAATGGGACCTAGATGTCCAATGGGGTCTATATGTCCAAGTGGTTAGTAATTTTTCACAAAAAACTGAATGTGATGGTAAATTCGAGATATTGCTAAATGTTGCTAAAACTGTCATTAAACAAAACACAATCATACAATCCATTGGAGTCATAATAATTCTTTTTAAAAAGATATTTTGAGTACTAAATGCATTTAGTGACATCATTTTGTAAACTTTAAAAAATATTCCCATTGGACCTTACACTTGGAGCGCTGTTCAGGTCTTTTCCAGATGGTCATGACATGGTATTAACATTGGACCTTACACTTGGAGCGCTGTTCAGGTCTTTTCCTTAATGACATGGTATTAACATTGCACTTAACGTGAACTAAAGGTAAATCAAGTATTGCACAGAAATGTTATAATAGCCAATGAAATCATTTAGTAGACGTTAACCTCTAGCCAATGAAAATCATCCAACCTAGCTCGAGGGAGCCCTTAATTATAGACGTCAACCTCTAGCCAATGAAAATCATCAAACCTAGCTCGAGGGAGCCCTTAATTATAGACGTTTACATCTAGCCAATGAAAATCATCAAACCTAGCTCGAGAGACCCCTTAATTATAGACGTTAACATCTAGCCAATGAAAATCATCAAACCTAGCTCGAGAGACCCCTTAATTATAGACGTTAACATCAAGCCAATGAAAATCATCAAACCTAGCTCGAGAGACCCCGTAATTATAGACGTTAACCTCTAGCCAATGAAAATCATCAAACCTAGCTCGAGAGACCCCTTAATTATATACGTTAACCTCTAGCCAATGAAAATCATCAAACCTAGCTCGAGGGAGCCCTTAATTATAGACGTTAACCTCTATAGCCAATGAAAATCATCAAAACTTAGCTCAAGGGAGCCCTTAATTATAGACGTTAACCTCTAGCCAATGAAAATCATCAAATTAGCTCAAGGGACCCCTTATTATAGACGTTAACCTCTAGCCAATGAAAATCATCCAATAAGCTCAAGGGACCCCTTATTATAGACGTTAATTTCTAGCCAATGAAAAATCATCATGGTCATGGAAAAAGAAATTGTGGAATTTTGGTAAAAAATTATTGTGCTGAAATATCAGTGAAAAGTACAATACACATGGTTAAGTACCGTACATGCCGGTAGATTTGTGTTATCCCGTACATGCCGGTAGATTTGTGTTATCCCGTACATGTCGGTAGATTTGTGTTATCCCGTACATGCCAGTAGATTTGTGTTATCCCTTACAAGCCGGTATATTTGTGTTATCCCGTACATGCCAGTAGATTTGTGTTATCCCTTACAAGCCGGTAGATTTGTGTTATCCCGTACATGCCAGTAGATTTGTGTTATCCCATACATGCCGGTAGATATTTGTGTTATTCCGTACATGCTGGTAGATTTGTGTTATCCCGTACATGCCGGTAGATTTGTTTATCTGGTACATGCCAGTAGATTTGTGTTATCCCGTACATGCCAGTAGATTTGTGTTATCCCATACATGCCGGTAGATATTTGTGTTATTCCGTACATGCTGGTAGATTTGTGTTATCCCGTACATACCGGTAGATTTGTGCGATCCGGTACATGCCAGTAGATTTGTGTTATCTGGTACATGCCAGTAGATTTGTGTTATCCCGTACAAGCCGGTAGATTTGTGTTATCCCGTACTTGCCGGTAGATTTGTGTTATCCCGTCCATGATCATGTGATCTGAGACAAATACTATATATCACAAGTGGAAAGGCAAGACAAGAAAATCTTAAACCCAAGGGCATCTATAGGCTCTGCCAAGTGAGTGGACAAACAGGTTTGAGATTTTCTTGAATAGGCTTTCTACGAGTGATTTGATACTTTTTCTCACCAGAGTTACCGAATTTTTAGACATTTCTTCTGTATGCTTGGTAGCCATTTGTGTATACATTACTTGACTTCAATGATGTCTTAATTTATTGACGTCACAATAAGATGTCTCTCCTGGTGAGACAGCAATCTCATCAACAGGAAGTCATGGGATATTTCTATAAATCGGGTGAGATATCTGAATCTATTAGCATGATCAGGATAATTATAATCTCGATCTATTAGCATGATCTGGATAATTATAATCTCATTGTATGTGCATGATCTGGATAATTATAATCTCAATCTAATTAGCATTATCTGGATAATTATAATCTCAATCTATTAGCATTATCTGGATAATTATAATCTCAATCTATTAGCATGATCTGGATAATTATTATCTCAATCTATTAGCATGATCTGGATAATTATAATTTGTTTCTTAACAGTAATTAGTAAACAATGTGATGTTACAAAATGTCTCTATATATAACATTTAATGATTAATTCCTCCTTGTGTGATCTACATAATTATTGTTAGTTTCTAACAATGTGATGTTACAAAATGTCTGTATATAAGGAACATTTAATGATTAATTCCTCCTTGTGTGATCTAGATAATTATTGTTAGTTTCTAACGATGTGATGTTACAAAATGTCTATATATAAGGAACATTTAATGATTAATTCCTCCTTGTGTGATCTAGATAATTATTGTTAGTTTCTAACGATGTGATGTTACAAAATGTCTATATATAAGGAACATTTAATGATTAATTCCTCCTTGTGTGATCTAGATAATTATTGTTAGTTTCTAACAATGTGATGTTACAAAATGTCTGTATATCAGGAACATTTAATGATTAATTCCTCCTTGTGTGATCTACATAATTATTGTTAGTTTCTAACAATGTGATGTTACAAAATGTCTATATATGGAACATTTAATGATTAATTCCTCCTTGTGTGATCTAGATAATTATTGTTAGTTTCTAACGATGTGATGTTACAAAATGTCTATATATAAGGAACATTTAATGATTAATTCCTCCTTGTGTGATCTAGATAATTATTGTTAGTTTCTAACGATGTGATGTTACAAAATGTCTGTATATAAGGAACATTTAATGATTAATTCCTCCTTGTGTGATCTAGATAATTATTGTTAGTTTCTAACGATGTGATGTTACAAAATGTCTGTATATCAGGAACATTTAATGATTAATTCCTCCTTGTGTGATCTAGATAATTATTGTTAGTTTCTAACAATGTGATGTTACAAAATGTCTATATATGGAACATTTAATGATTAATTCCTCCTTGTGTGATCTACATAATTATTGTTAGTTTCTAACGATGTGATGTTACAAAATGTCTATATATAAGGAACATTTAATGATTAATTCCTCCTTGTGTGATCTACATAATTATTGTTAGTTTCTAACGATGTGATGTTACAAAATGTCTATATATAAGGAACATTTAATGATTAATTCCTCCTTGTGTGATCTACATAATTATTGTTAGTTTCTAACAATGTGATGTTACAAAATGTCTGTATATCAGGAACATTTAATGATTAATTCCTCGTTGTGTGATCTAGATAATTATTGTTAGTTTCTAACAATGTGATGTTACAAAATGTCTGTATATCAGGAACATTTAATGATTAATTCCTCCTTGTGTGATCTACATAATTATTGTTAGTTTCTAACAATGTGATGTTACAAAATGTCTATATATAAGGAACATTTAATGATTAATTCCTCCTTGTGTGATCTACATAATTATTGTTAGTTTCTAACGATGTGATGTTACAAAATGTCTGTATATAACATTTAATGATTAATTCCTCCTTGTGTGATCTACATAATTATTGTTAGTTTCTAACGATGTGATGTTACAAAATGTCTATATATAAGGAACATTTAATGATTAATTCCTCCTTGTGTGATCTAGATAATTATTGTTAGTTTCTAACGATGTGATGTTACAAAATGTCTGTATATCAGGAACATTTAATGATTAATTCCTCCTTGTGTGATCTAGATAATTATTGTTAGTTTCTAACAATGTGATGTTACAAAATGTCTGTATATAAGGAACATTTAATGATTAATTGCTCCTTGTGTGATCTAGATAATTATTGTTAGTTTCTTACGATGTGATGTTTCAATGTTACAAAACAGGAACGTGGAAGCCCTTGTAGAGGGGGGATGTTAGTTTCCCAAGGACTTGGGCAAACAACCTGGCCACCCAATCGGGTTTGCAAACCTCAAGAAATGGTCATTTTTTTATACTCATAGTTACATCATAGATGTCTGTATATAAGGAACTTAATTGATCCTCTTCCTTACCAGTATCACTCTTGATATTCAACAACTGTGTGTCGGCCATGTTGTTTGTAGTCTCAAAGTGATATTTTTAGCATGATCACAATACTGTTGAACAAACCAATATCTTGTGGACCTTGTCAGTAATCTCATCCCAACAAACATTAAAGTATATCAAATCACCACAGAAACAGAAAAAATAATTAAACATAACAAAAGGTCAATGAAGCAATCCCCTTTTAAAATTTTTAATGTTCTGTAATTAGCAGACGAATGAAAACAATTTGTTTAATACTGTTTAACAATCATGCATTGACAACAACATAATTTGTATATGATTGTTATAATTTGTTTATTTTCCATAAATATGTTGAAAGTTAATGCAGTTTATAAAATATGTCTCATCTTTAAGTAAAAACAATAACAAAGTTGTCTTTTTCAGGAACAGACGTGTGTATGTGGACAATGAAAGGAACAGGATGCTGAACCGTGTTGGTAAGCCTTACGGATATGTATTGCCACGACCTATGCCGGAACCAGCCCGTTATTCGCGACGCATCCGAGGACTCAAACCGGAAACTGCCACAGTTGTAGCCGAGATCGAGGTAAACAGGAATGACTCTCTTGACATGACTTCACCGATGGACTTTGACGTGACTTTACAGACTAAAGACGAAGACTTTGACGTGACTTTACAGACTGAAGACGAAGACTCTGACGTGACCTTACAGACTGAAGACGAAGACTTTGACGTGACCTTACGGACTGAAGACGCCGATGTGACCTTACGGACTGAGGACGAAGATGCCGACGTGACCTTACAGACTGAGAACGAAGACGCCGACGTGACTTTACTGAGTGACGATGACTACGACTCTGACGTTACCTTACTGAGTGACAACGACGACTCTGACGTGACCTTACTGAGTGACGACGACTCTGACGTGACCTTACTGAGTGACGACAATGACTCTGACGTGACCTTACTGAGTGATGACGACTACTCTGACGTGACCTTACTGAGTGACGACGACGACTCTGACGTGACCTTACTGAGTGACGACGAACGACTCTGACGTGACCTTACTGAGTGACAACGATGACTCTGACGTGACCTTACTGAGTGACGACGACTCTGACGTGACCTTACTGAGTGACGACAATGACTCTGACGTGACCTTACTGAGTGACGATGACTACTCTGACGTGACCTTACTGAGTGATGACGACTACTCTGACGTGACCTTACTGAGTGACGACGACGACTCTGACGTGACCTTACTGAGTGACGACGACGACTCTGATGTGACATTACTGAGTGACGATGACTCTGACGTGACCTTACTGAGTGACGACTCTGACTCTGACGTGACCTTACTGAGTGACGGTGAGGACTAGATTTGTTTGTTTTTTTTTCTTTTTTTTTGAGCACAAAATATTATCTTTTTAAAAATTGTGTAGACATGTTTATATATAATACAAAGTTTTTATTTATTTTGGGCAATTTTGCTGAAAATTCATCAATATTTGTAATAATAACAGGAAAACGTCTAAAATTTCATGTATGTTTCATGAGCTACATTTTTATAAATCTTTTTAATTGTGGGATGATTTCTTTGTTTTCATAAATTTTACTAATCATTGTTAATTTTGTTAATTATGCTGTTTCATTTGGATATTATTTTATAAATCATTTTTAGTTTTAAGGCTTGATTTTGGTAAAAATTATTATTAAATGATATTTTTCAACTTCAAATGTGGATCAGAACTTTGCAATTTATAGCATCCACAATGATCCTATTCTTTTTCAAAATCTACAAATGGAATCCAGTGTGCATGCAATGTGGCAGTCGTACAGGCTTAAACCAACTGGAGTGCCATCATCAATTCCTTACTTGCGGTAAACAAGATTTATCTCCCATTTGCAGAGTTATCTGTTCTTTAGAGCAGGTACTTTATAGTACCTACTGTGGGTAAAAAGTAATTTTTCTACACTATTTTTTTATTCACATATAGCAAAGCATCCGATAAAATTTATTATGATATGCAAACTTATTCTGCAGTTTTTTAGTTGTACTGGAAGAGTAGGTCCACAGACATTATTTAAAAAAAAAAATAAAAACGTGATTTTTCCCTATCTGTTCAATACTAGATACCTGCTGTTATGAAAGACAACTCTTGCAAATGGGAAGTAACTCTTGTATTCCGAAAATAGGGAATTAAAGGTCTTTGTTTTGTTCTTTGGTCACTATTTTAGTAAGAAATATTTTAAAATAATTGCCAACATTAAAATAGACTGTTGTCATTTTAAAATTAAATGAAAAAAAAAAATCAAATTTGTGAAACATAGGTATTTTGTGCGTTTCACACTGATTTCACAAATATTTTTCTTGAAAGCATAAGTACAAAAATATTCCTTGTGCTGCACTGATTGTTACTTTAAATTAAGGAATAAACTTTAAAAATAAATAAATTTAGCAAATTATAAAAATAAATAAATTTAGTAAATTTAAAAAAATAAATTGCAGCACACTAATAAATAAACAGACACACACAAACAAATAAACACACACAAACAATAAAAACATGAAGAAAACAAATGACATAAGAACAAATAAATCTTTAAATTAAAACAAATAAATTATAAGCAAACAGATGTGAAAAATATTTGTGAAAATTTTTTTCAAGTTTGGCCTTCTATTGAGAAATAATATGACAAATAGTCCGGGTATTTTGTTTTGTTCTTTTTGTTTGTTTGTTTTTTTTTTTTTGATGGGGGAGGTTAGGGGTGGGGTGGGATATATTCCTTTCAAATACTTTTTTGTCTTTAGTTGTTTGTTTTTTACCCCATAGTGAGTAACAAGGTAGGAGATTTCTATCCTCCTTGCACAACAAAACCCTACTTGTTTTGTTGTTTTTTTTTTGGTTGGGGGGGGGGTAAATTCTATTGAGATCATATTTTTGTGTTTTGGTTGTTTGTTTTTTTGGACCAAAGTGGGTAACATAACTGTAGATTGATATGCACAATAAAACACTTTTTTATTAGTTGTTTGTTTTTGGACCATAGTGGATTACTGTAGATTGATATGTACAATAAAACACTATTTTATTTGTTGTTTGTTTTGGTGGGGAAGGGTTATTTACTGTTTAAATCATATTTTTGTGTTTAAGTTGTTTGTTTTTTGGACCATAGAGGGTAACATAACTGTAGACTGCTATGTACAAAAAAACCCTATTTACTTATTGGGGGGGGGGGAGTATATTCTGTAAAAAATCATGTTTTTGTGTTCTAGTTGTTTGTTGTTGGACCATAGTGGGTAATATAACTGGAAATGCTATGCACAATAAAACTCTATTTGTAGATTTTGTAAACCAGTAAGGACATTGTAGAGACAGAAGGCAGAGTTATCGGTTCCTGTCTAGCTCCAGAAGGCAGAGTTATCTATTCCTGTCTAGCTACAGAAGGCAGAGTTATCTGTTCCTGTCCTGCTACTGTTCTTGACTAGCTCCTTATCAAGTGCTAGTCAAAATTTCCAGTCAATTGATTTTTCCTTTTTAAATTTAAAAAAAAATTGATGAAAAAATTATAATTTATTTTCAGTATAAGTCCATGGAATTTTTTCAAAATTTGTATGCAATCATTTACATAGTAATGTCTCAGTTATTCAGATTTGATTTTAAAAGTAATTTTGCAAAATCTCCCACAATTAGTTCATATTTCAGTTTTTTTAAAACTTTTTTGATAATAAGAATCTGACAACTTTTAAATGAACAAAAATTATAGAAATAAATGGTTTCTTTTTGTGAATTTATTTTTGTAATCTCTACTATTGGATTGAGTAGTAACTGTTAGGTGCTGTTTTTCATCATGCATTGTGTTGGAGACGTGCATCGTGTATTTAATGGCGGTCATGCATGATGTATGACAGGCGTGCATCGGGTATAGTATGGCGGTCGGGCAACGTGTATTGTATGGCGGTCGTGCATCATGATGAATGTGGCAGTCGAGTACGGTGTATTTATGGGGATCGTGAAGCGTGTGGCAATTGTGCACTGTGTATTTATGGCGGTTAGATGCTGGTTAAAAAAAAATTTTTTTTTTGCATGATTACTAACCTGCTTTTTATGTTTTCAGATGTGTTAGTGTGTGATGGTTAGGCAGCTGTATTGTATGGCAGTTACACAGAATTAGAATTAGAATTATTTATTGTCAAAACACATTTACAATAAATGGTTATAACACATTAATACATAAACATACATTCTTAAATCAAATGAAAGTAAAGACTATATATTACAGTAATAAACCTTGGGTGGTGGCAACTCAAAAATGGATCATGCATTAATTCTGCATGTATATATAATTTTAATCATGAAAGCCTTTCATTATTTCAATATAAATATAAGTGTTTTTTTTTTCAAATTACATACAAATGTAGGGTGACCATAATGATTTAATTTTTTCCTTGACAATTGTTTATGTATTTAATTAAAGCTTTATGTACTATTAAAGAACTGCTATTTAGAATTAAAGGTATTTTGTAGTCAGTTAATGAGTCTAAATTCTTAAAACAACATTTGAGTTTAATAATTAATTCTTTTCTAAAAGTTGTATAAGCCGGACAATGAACAAAGAAATGCATTTCATCTTCAATTGCACCGGTGTCACATTTTGGACATATTCTGTTGTTTTGGGGAATATTTTGATATCGGCCTTTCTCTATTGCTAGAGTGTGGGCACTTATTCTGAATTTACAAATTGTTGTTCTATCTGACCTGAATCTACAGTTATCTACATAGAAAGGTCTCTGGTTTTGTCTGTAAATAGTTTTATAGAAAGACAGCTTTTTACTTTCAGCTATACTGCTGTTCTGAGTTTGTAATGTATGGTCATACACATGTTGTGTGTCGTATCATGTAGTGTGTTGTGATATTTTATGTGGCTTTGTGTTCGGTGTATTATATCGGTTAATTTTATACAGTGTTTAAAAAAAGTTAAAAAAAAAAAAGTTTTGCATGCTTACTAACAACATGTATTTGCATTGTGCGTGTTGGTCGAGAACCAGGTGTTGTATGGCGGACATGTATCGTGTATTACATGGTAGTCATGTATCATGTAATACATGGAACTTGTGTATCATGTAATACATGGCGGCCCTGTATCGTGTAATACATGGCGGCCCTGTATCGTGTATTACATGGCGGTCGTGTATCATATATATCATGTATTACATTTCGGTAGTGTATCATGTATTATATAGAGGTCGTGCATCGTGTATGACATGGCGGTCATGTATCGTGTATTGCATGGTGGTCATGTATCGTGTATTACATGTCGTGTATTGTGTATTACATGGCAGTCTTGTATCATGCATTACATGGTGGTCGTGTATCGTGTATTACATTGCGGTCATGTATCTTATATTACATGGCGATCGTGTATTACATGGCGGTTGTTTATCGTGTATTACATGGCGGTCTTGTATCGTGTATAACATGGCCATCATGTATTGTGTGTTATATGGCGGTCCTGTGTCATGCATTACATGAGGGTCATGGACCGGGTGTTGTATGGCAGTCGTGTATCGTGTATTACATGGCGGTCGTTGACCTTGTATTACATGGCGGTGGCTCACTGTGTATTACATGGCGATCGTGTATCATGCATTACATGGTGGTCCTGTTTGGTGTATTACATGCTGGTTATGTATCGTGTATTACATGGCGGTCGTGTATTGTGTTTTACATGGCCGTCCTGGACCTTGTATTACATGGCGGTCATGCACCGTGTATTACATGTCAGCCGTGTATCGTGCATTACATGGTGGCAGTGTATCGTGTTTTACATGGTGGTCGTGTATCGTGTATTTCATGGCCGTTATGTATCGTGCATTTCATGGTGGTCATGTATCGTGTATTACATGGCAGTTATGCACCGTGTATTACATTGCAGTCGTGTATCGTGTATTACATGGCGGTCATGTATTGTGTTTTACATGGCCGTCATGGACTGTGTATTACATGGCGGTCATGTAGCGTGTGGTACATGGCGTTTGTGTATCATGCATTACATGTCAGCCGTGTATCGTGCATTACATGGTGATCGTGTATCATGTATTTCATGGCGGTTGTGTATCGTACATTACATGGTGGTCGTGTATCTTGTATTACATGGTGGCCGTTTATCGTGTTTTACATGGTGGTCGTTTATCGTGTTTTACATGGTGGTCGTGTATCGTGTATTTCATGGCGGTCGTGTATCATGCATTACATGGTGGTCGTGTATAGTGTATTACATGGCGGTCGTGTATCGTGCATTACATGGTGGTCGTGTATTGTGTATTTCATGGCAGTCGTGTTTCGTGCATTACATGGTGGTCGTTTATCCTGTATTTCATGGCAGTCGTGTATCATGCATTACATGGTGGCGTGTATCGTGTATTACATGGCGGTCGTGTATCGTGCATTACATGGTGGTCGTGTATCCTGCATTACATGGCAGTCGTGTATCCTGCATTACATTGCGGTCGTGTATCGTGTATTACATGGCGGTCGTGTATCGTGCATTACATGGCGGTCGTGTATCCTGCATTACATGGCGGTCTTGTATTGTGCATTACATGGCAGTCGTGTATCCTGCATTACATGGCGGTCGTGTATCATGCATTACATGGTGGTCGTGTATAGTGTATTACATGGCGGTCGTGTATCATGTATTACATGGCGGTCGTGTATCGTGCATTACATGGTGGTCGTGTATCGTGTATTACATGGCGGTCGTGTATCGTGTATTTCATGGCTGTCGTGTATGGTGCATTACATGGCGGTCGTGTATTGTGCATCACATGGCAGTCGTGTATCCTGCATTACATGGCGGTCGTGTATCGTGCATTACATGGCGGTCGTGTATCATGTATTACATGGCGGTCGTGTATCATGTATTACATGGCGGTCGTGTATCGTGCATTACATGGTGGTCGTGTATCGTGTATTACATGGCTGTCGTGTATCGTGCATTACATGTTGGTCGTGTATCGTGCATAACATGGCGGTCGTGTATCCTGCATTACATGGCGGTCATGTATCGTGTATTACATGGCGGTCGTGTATGGTGCATTACATGGCAGTCGTGTATCTTGCATTACATGGCGGTCGTGTATCGTGCATTACATGGCGGTCGTGTATCGTGTATTACATGGCGGTCGTGTATCATGTATTACATGGCGGTCGTGTATCGTGCATTACATGGTGGTCGTGTATCGTGTATTACATGGCTGTCGTGTATCGTGTATTTCATGGCAGTCGTGTATCGTGTGGTACATGGCATTTGTGTATCATGCATTACATGTCAGCCGTGTATCGTGCATTACATGTTGGTCGTGTATCGTGCATTACATGGCGGTCATGTATCATGTATTACATGGCGGTCGTGTATCATGTATTACATGGCGGTCGTGTATCGTGCATTACATGGTGGTCGTGTATCGTGTATTACATGGCTGTCGTGTATCGTGCATTACATGTTGGTCGTGTATCGTGCATTACATGGCGGTTGTGTATCCTGCATTACATGGCGGTCGTGTATGGTGTATTTCGTATTTCATGGCTGTCGTGTATCGTGTATTTCATGGCTGTCGTGTATCGTGTATTACATGGCGGTCGTGTATTGTGTATTTCATGGCTGTCGTGTATCGTTTATTTCATGGCTGTCGTGTATCGTGTATTTCATGGCTGTCATGTATCTTGTATTTCATGGCGGTCGTGTATCGTGTATTACATGGCGGTCGTGTATCATGTATTTCATGGCAGTCGTGTATCATGTATTACATGTCAGCCGTGTATCGTGCATTACATGGTGGTCGTGTATTTCATGGCTGTCGTGTATGCTGCATTACATGGCGGTCGTGTATTGTGCATTACATGGCAGTCATGTATCCTGCATTACATGGCGGTCGTGTATCGTGCATTACATGGCGGTCGTGTATCATGTATTACATGGCGGTTGTGTATCATGTATTACATGGCGGTCGTGTATCGTGCATTACATGTTGGTCGTGTATCGTGTATTACATGGCTGTCGTGTATCGTGCATTACATGTTGGTCGTGTATCGTGCATTACATGGCGGTCGTGTATCCTGCATTACATGGCGGTCATGTATGGTGTATTACATGGCGGTGGTGTATCGTGTATTACATGTCGGTCGTGTATCATGTATTTTATGGCTGTCGTGTATCGTGTATGACATGGTGGTCGTGTATCGTGTATTTCATGGCGGTCGTGTATCGTGTATTTCGTATTTCATGGCTGTCGTGTATCGTGTATCGTGTATTACATGGCGGTCGTGTATCGTGTATTTCATGGCTGTCGTGTATCGTTTATTTCATGGCTGTCGTGTATCGTGTATTTCATGGCTGTCGTGTATCGTGTATTTCATGGCGGTCGTGTATCGTGTATTACATGGCGGTCGTGTATCGTGTATTTCATGGCAGTCGTGTATCATGTATTACATGTCAGTCATGTATCGTGCATTACATGGTGGTTGTGTATCGTGTATTTCATGGCTGTCGTGTATCGTGTATTTCATGGCGGTCGTGTATTGTGTATTTCATGGCAGTCGTGTATCGTGTATTACATGGTGGTCGTGTATCGTGTATTACATGGTGGTCGTGTATCGTGTATTTCATGGCAGTCGTGTATCGTGTGGTACATGGCGTTTGTGTATCATGCATTACATGTCAGCCGTGTATCGTGCATTACATGGTGGTCGTGTATCATGTATTACATGGCGGTCGTGTATCGTGCATTACATGGTGGTCGTGTATCGTGCATTACATGGCGGTCGTGTATCGTGCATTACATGGCGGTTGTGTATCGTGTATTACATGGCGGTCATAAATCCTGTATTGTATGACTCTCATGTATCGTGCATTACATTGCAGATTTTTTAGAAGCAGACGATGGACAAAGAGGAAGATGCTACCAATCAAGTAAAAGACATCAAATTTCCATGTTTATTAATTTAAAGGTACAGCCATCAATTAAACATTTACAAAAATAAAAGTGGCTAACGTTAACTATAAATACATATTTTTATCACACACATAATGGTCACATTGTAAATATTTCTGTAATATTTGTGGTTCTTGCTATAGTTTGGTAAATCATGCTTCAGGCTGCACATTTTGCATAAAGAATCAAAGCAAGGACTAGTCCTCTCATGTTCAAGCTGCCAGTGTTTTATCAAGTGCAATGACTATAGTCCACTTGTGTTCAAGCAGCCAGTGTTCATATAAAGAGCAAGGACTGGTTCACTTGTGTTCAAGCTGCCAGTGTTTCTATCAAGGTGCCCGTGTTTATATCATTAGCAAGGGCTAGTCCACTCCTGTTCAAGCTGTCTGTGTTTATATCACTTTTCATTAGTATATGTTCTGTAAAGATAAAATTAATTAAATTAATCATTTGCATAAAAAAAATTATTATTTTTGTTTTCAGTTGGCATGCAATAAGAAATTGTTTAATAATTTGTATTTTTATACAAATCACAGACAGAGGTAACCATGGATGTGACCCAGCCAGTGCAACGATGGAGACAGTGCCACCATCACTACCAGACATAGGTAACTTTCGATTTGACACCACCAGTGCTGAGACAACACCACCATCACTATAGTAGATTGACCAATCACAATCACCACAATGGTAAATAAAATGTTTAAACAGTACAGAACTTATTTTTGTCTCGCCTGGGACAATTGTCGCTGGAGGCGGGACATATGTATGGGAATCCGTTGGCGGCATAAACACTTGGACATCTTGCTTCAAATCTTTGTAAGCCTAAGCCGTAGGTCTATCAAATTTGGTACAGTGGTAGCTTACTTGCAAATCAGTCACCTGTCACCTCACCTTGACCTCAATTTCCCAGTCCTGCAACTATCAGTTTTTGTGTTTTGTCTGGCAGGATTGTCGCTTGACCTTGACTTCAATTTCATTGTCCAGCGACTATGTTCAAGTTTTTTGGATTATGGCAGGTCCTCTGTAACCACGCATGGTAGGATTACAATATTTGGTATATAGGTTGCTGATGAATAGTACATTTCTCTTGCAGGTGTCGCCTGACCTTGACCTCTATTTCATGGTCCAGCAACTATGTTCAAATTTTTGTATTAAGACAGTTCCTCTAACTGTGCATGGTAGGATGACAATATTGGTATTTAGGTTGCTGATGAAAAGTACATGACTGTCTGGCAGGTGTCACCTGACCTTGACTGCAATTTCACGGTCCAGCGACTATGTTAAAAAAATTTTATTAGAGCAGTTCCTCTGTAACCATGCATGGTAGGATGACAGTATTTGGTATATAGGTTGCTAATGATTAGTACATGACTGTCTGGTAGGTGTCACCTGACCTTGACCGCAATTTCACGGTCCAGCGACTATATTAAAAAAATTTTATTAGGGCAGTTCCTCTGTAACCATGCATGGTAGGATGACAGTATTTGGTATATAGGTTGCTAATGATTAGTACATGAGTGTCTCGAAGGTTTCAACTGACCATGACCTCCATTTCACAGTCCAGTGACTAGTTAAAGTGTTTAGATAAGGTCCGTTTCTCTGTAACCATGCATTGTATATTTTAAATGATAACAATTTAATGCTATTTACGTAATGCTTATGATGTAATTTTTTTTGTTACTGATGCAGAATGCAGACATTTTTCTGTGTCCACACTTGTTATTCATGACATACTAAAATTCTTTATCACCAATAATTTTCTTATCTTGGTTATAAGATCTTTATATTAGATGTTTCAGTATTTCCAACAAAAATTTGTCCAGCGTGAATTTACTGGCAGATTAAGGGGATGAAGGACACGCCATCTTTCATTTTTGATGAAAATATCAAAATAGGTTAATTAGAAAATAAGAAAATAAATAATAATAATTTCCTCCATTAAAAACTCTTTATTTCCATAAAATAAAAATAGTGAACACCTTATACCTATAGTATTACTTCAATTTATTAATAGTTGAAATGTAAAGGTTTCACATAGAAGAAAATAATGAAAGATGAAATTTTTAGCAAGGGAGATAATTTTGACCAAAAAATACCAATTTTTAGTTCTTTTTGATGTTTTTTTATAAGATTATAAGATGTTGTTAACAACTATTTTTAGGATTTTCAAAGGAGAAGATGGAGATGGACAAAAGATGACGTGATCGAGGAAGATGCTGAAAATTTCCATGTTTAACAGGTACAGATCTTTATCTGTAATTTGTACTAGTACGGTATCGTTGATCCTGTTGACAGATCACTCACACATAACAAGATCTCAGAAAATGTCAGTACCTTGCAATGCAAGTAAAAGCCATTTTCTTTCATCAAATCACTCGTAGGTGATGAGATATCAGAAAATATCTGTCAATACCATGCAATGCAAGTAAAAGCCATTTTCTTTCATCAAATCACTCGTAGGTGATGAGATATCAGAAAATATCTGTCAGTACCTTGCAATGCAAGTAAAAGCCATTTTCTTTCATTAAATCACTCGTAGGTGACGAGATATCAGAAAATATTTGTCAGTACTTTGCAATGCAAGTAAATGCCATTTTCTTTCATCAAATCACTCGTAGGTGACGAGATATCAGAAAATATCTGTCAGTACTTTGCAATGCAAGTTAATGCCATTTTCTTTCATCAAATCACTTGTAGGTGATGAGATATCAGAAAATATTTGTCAGTACTTTGCAATGCAAGTAAAAGCCATTTTCTCTCATCAAATCACTCGTAGGTGACGAGATATCAGAAAATATTTGTCAGTACCTTGCAATGCAAATAAAAGCAATTTTCTTTCATCAAATCACTCGTAGGTGACGAGATATCAGAAAATATTTGTCAGTACTTTGCAATGCAAGTTAATGCCATTTTCTTTCATCAAATCACTTGTAGGTGATGAGATATCAGAAAATATCTGTCAGTACTTTGCAATGCAAATAAAAGCCATTTTCTTTCATCAAATCACTCGTAGGTGACGAGATATCAGAAAATATTTGTCAGTACTTTGCAATGCAAGTAAATGCCATTTTCTTTCATCAAATCACTTGTAGGTAATGAGATATCAGAAAATATTTGTCAGTACTTTGCAATGCAAGTAAAAGCCATTTTCTTTCATCAAATCACTCGTAGGTGATGAGATATCAGAAAATATCTGTCAATACCATGCAATGCAAGTAAAAGCCATTTTCTTTCATCAAATCACTCGTAGGTGACGAGATATCAGAAAATATTTGTCAATACCATGCAATGCAAGTAAAAGCCATTTTCTTTCATCAAATCACTCGTAGGTGATGAGATATCAGAAAATATCTGTCAGTACCTTGCAATGCAAGTAAAATCCATTTTCTTTCATTAAATCACTCGTAGGTGACGAGATATCAGAAAATATTTGTCAGTACTTTGCAATGCAAGTAAAAGCCATTTTCTCTCATCAAATCACTCGTAGGTGACGAGATATCAGAAAATATTTGTCAGTACTTTGCAATGCAAGTAAAAGCCATTTTCTCTCATCAAATCACTCGTAGGTGACGAGATATCAGAAAATATTTGTCAGTACTTTGCAATTCAAGTAAAAGCCATTTTCTCTCATCAAATCACTCGTAGGTGACGAGATATCAGAAAATATTTGTCAGTACTTTGCAATTCAAGTAAAAGCCATTTTCTCTCATCAAATCACTCGTAGGTGACGAGATATCAGAAAATATTTGTCAGTACTTTGCAATTCAAGTAAAAGCCATTTTCTCTCATCAAATCACTCGTAGGTGACGAGATATCAGAAAATATTTGTCAGTACTTTGCAATTCAAGTAAAAGCCATTTTCTCTCATCAAATCACTCGTAGGTGACGAGATATCAGAAAATATTTGTCAGTACCTTGCAATGCAAGTAAAAGCCATTTTCTTTCATCAAATCACTCGTAGGTGATGAGATATCAGAAAATATCTGTCAATACCATGCAATGCAAGTAAAAGCCATTTTCTTTCATCAAATCACTCGTAGGTGATGAGATATCAGAAAATATCTGTCAATACCATGCAATGCAAGTAAAAGCCATTTTCTTTCATCAAATCACTCGTAGGTGATGAGATATCAGAAAATATCTGTCAATACCATGCAATGCAAGTAAAAGCCATTTTCTTTCATCAAATCACTCGTAGGTGATGAGATATCAGAAAATATCTGTCAATACCATGCAATGCAAGTAAAAGCCATTTTCTTTCATCAAATCACTCGTAGGTGATGAGATATGTCAGTACCATGCAATGCAAGTAAAAGCCATTTTCTTTCATCAAATCACTCGTAGGTGATGAGATATCAGGAAATATCTGTCAGTACCTTGCAATGCAAGTAAAAGCCATTTTCTTTCATTAAATCACTCGTAGGTGACGAGATATCAGAAAATATTTGTCAGTACTTTGCAATGCAAGTAAAAGCCATTTTCTTTCATCAAATCACTCGTAGGTGACGAGATATCAGAAAATATTTGTCAGTACTTTGCAATGCAAGTAAAAGCCATTTTCTTTCATCAAATCACTCGTAGGTGATGAGATATCAGAAAATATCTGTCAATACCATGCAATGCAAGTAAAAGCCATTTTCTTTCATCAAATCACTCGTAGGTGACGAGATATCAGAAAATATCTGTCAGTACCATGCAATGCAAGTAAAAGCCATTTTCTTTCATCAAATCACTCTGAAAAAAATGAAAACAAACAAATCTTCCTTCTACTAACTTATATTTTCATTTCAATGAAAACAATTATAGTTATTGTTGGTTTTTGTTTGTTGTTGTTGAGAAGACATCCCAGTTCTGGCAAACCCATGACATGTAATATAACAACTTAGGACTTTTAATTCGGTCAATATGCTTTGTATGGACCTTGTAAGGGGTTATTGACCTCCAACTTTGTTGTTTTGTCCCCAGCATTAAAAACAACAGTAACAATTATATAGAAACAACAATTAAATGCTTTCAATGTTATGTTAAAGATCTGATCGATTGCATGATTTTTTTGTAGCAGATGATGAATGGACAAGTCAAAGCAGTCATGATGGAATCAGGGATGTTGCCATGGATACTGTACTTTACTGGACTAGAACAAGGTATTATTATGTGATAAATTACAATTTAATTACAGATTTAATTGCAGTTAAACATATATACAAGCGACTGAAAACATCTACACAGCATACGAGTGTGAAGTAAACTTGATTAAATAAAAATTTAATGATATATCTTTGCTTCCAAAGCAAAATATGGATGTCGTAGTAGATTTAAAAAATAATACAATGATCGTGACAATTAAATGAGTAGCACTTTAATGTATAGGTGGATACAAGTCAAAAGTGCTATATCAGCAGAAATTAGATGTTCAAAATACACTATAAAATTGGTTAGTTAGTTGACTCAAGATATCTCCAGGATAAATTGTACAATCCACACCCCCCTTTTTAAAATTTTATTAATTCACATATATGCTGAGGAAATTTACACAGATCTATAATTAGTTTGTTTTGTTATAAACACATTGTCACATACATGTACTGTTATATGCATAATTTATATTTTTAGAATAAGAAAATCCTCCCCAGGAGTTGTGGTTGTGGAAACATATGTCACTGATGATGACTCGAAATAAACATTCTCAGAAAAATGTAAATTTCCTTATTTTGTTGAAGAATGGAGCTTGATGCCTACCATCAATGGTATCTCTGACGGAGTAGAACCATGTTGTGAAGAGAACAAAGCTTGCTCCAAAACCAGTTATCAAAACTAAACAACTAAAAAATTGAATCTAAAATTAATTTTGACCACTGTAAATCAAGCGAGAAATTTAAACTGCAAGAAAGAAAAATAAAAAATAAAAAAGTTTGCCATAAAAATTTGTACCTACATATAAATGTTGAGAAAAATAAAATTTGACCATTGTAAATTAAATGAGAAGTTTAAACTGCAAAAAAGGGAAATATTTAGATAAAATTAAAATAAATATTGTTGTCATAAAAATTTGCAACCAACTTATAAATGTGTAACCTACTTATAAATGTAGAGGAAAGCGAAAATTTAGAAAACTAGGTAAAAATTCACTAAGAGAACTGCTGCTATTTTTGTGTTATTTTGATATATGATTTGTTTACTTAAAGTGCAATTTTAAAAAAGGAGGAATCCTTTAGTTCTTTTCTGTTTTTTTCATCATTTATTTTTCTGGATTACTTTGTTTATGAAGTCTTGATCACTTGAAAGCTTTGTATGGTTTATTAACTCTTGATCTTTATAAACATTGTAGTCATGCTAGGTTTCTGTATGATTGATGGACTAAAATTTTTTGGGAAAACAAAGCTCAGCGTCCGATGAATATCTTAAGATGTAACTGCCTCCTGTATTACTGTTTGGATCATACATGTATCTTGTCTTTTCTTCACCAAAAAATGTTAGCATATCATAATCATTTGCTTTAGTACTTGTAGGTAGGACTGAAATTTGAACTATTTTATTTGCTTATTTGTGTTAAAATATCATGTCATGAACATTTGCTAAAGTACATGTATGTAGGTCTGAAGTTTGAACTTTTGCTTATTTGTTAATATGTCATGTCATGAACATTTGCTAAAGTACTTGTATGTAGGTCTGAAGTTTGAACTTTTGCTTGTTAATATATCATGTCATGAACATTTAGTACTTGTATGTAGGTGGTGTTAATTGAAACCTCCATTATGAGTTAGGAAAAAAATTTTCCAAAGAAAAATTTTAAATAACTATTTTAAGCATCAATAGTTGTCATTTAAAGCAATACTTTTGGAACCTTTGGGGGTTTGTTATTCTTTGCAATGTTTTGTTTTCTTCTGTTAAAAAACAAATTACATTTAATAAAAAGTTTTCATTAAAAATCATATGCAAAATGTTTAGTTAAATGCTGTGTATCTTGGATACTTATTTGATTTTTTTTCTATTTACTGAGAATTGAAATATTTCTAAAGTTTTCTTTTATGTTCCAAAATTTGTTTTCTTTTTTTGACAGAAGATACATATTGATCGAATATATACAAAATTTTTTTTCTTATTTTCAAAATGACTATTTGCTGGTTTGTTGAAATTTAACCTGCTAACAAACATTGCACTAACATACTAACAATGGCTGCTTCAAGTTAATTTTTATTTTTTTTCTTTAATTTATACTTTTTTCTTTATTTGAAGCAACCAAGAATAAATCAGCAAGTATATTTGTCAAATTAAAAAGATTTTGGTATTCCATTCAGTAAGGTTAATTTGTATACTATTTAAGGTATAATTTATCATAGTTAAAGATATTCTTTCATTATGTTTAAAATCATCTTTGGCTTATGTCTAAATTTTTTCAATTCCTCGAATGTTTTATTTTCTTTTTTTTTTCACAAAATAAAGATTTTTGAAATGTTAAATGGTTAAAATGGCTTTAGGCTTATCTACAGAACAAAAATTTCCATTTTTTTTTATTTTAAAAATAACTTCATCCTATAATATCTTTGAACCTTTTTTGTTCTTATGCCAAGAAATATGGTTATTTTTTTAAATAGTATTTAATAGTTTATTTTTCTAAAATTTTTATTTATTTAATTAATTTTTTTCTTTTTAAAAAATTAATTTTGTTATATTTTGTTCCTGATGACTGTTTACATATATTTTCAAAATTCATAAATTTTGTTTTGGTTTTTCTAACAGTAACAGAGCAATCTTGAGACACCACCATACAAAATGTCAGTTAAAGGGAACAGGAGACTTACACTGAAAATAATTTGTCATTTTGTCTGAAATTAAGGGTAATCTCCCTTGGTGATTATTATATTTCTTGCTGTAAAAAATGTTTGTTACCCATTTTGTATATATATTTTAATTCTTTGTGTGTGTTTGTGCTGACAGCAGCATTTTCTGGGACTTAAATTTGTGTTCCCAATGCTTAACCCACAGAGCTGCCTAACACGTCCCCAGGTAGGGGATACTTAAGGACCCCTTTTTCGGGCGGTTGCAGGTCATAATACAGAAAGCCTGGCCACAGACCACAGTGGGTAACTTATTGGGAGGGAGCTACTCTCTTTGCGTTATGAAGTTTCCTGATTAGATTTTGAAATAGTAGGCACATTGTAGCCATGACACAAAAAGCTAAATTCTACATCGCTACCCAATGCTTCATACTTTTTCCAGTGATTTTTCCAGTGCCATTCATGTTTTGTTCCCAACATTACCCTTTTGGTTTATTATTGTTTGTAAATTTGTTCTCATCAAGAATATGCCTGCTTGACATTAAGTCAGAAACTATTTTTTAAAGATCACTTGTACCAAAAATGGAATCTGGCCAATATAATCAATTCAATTGTATTTTATTCAAATTGATTTGCTAAAGATTTCCGTTTGTGAATTTATGAAAAGTTGGTGCATATGGAAAGTTCCTAGAAATGGATGAAACAGATCTGTACTCGTAATTAGATTGTTAACTGTTCATGTGACAAGAAATAGCCTTAGGACAATTTTGTAATAAACTATTTTATTTAGTGGAAATTAGAGTCGTTCAAACAAACCAATGGATTTTTATGTTATTTACAATGTGAAATATTACTTTTTTGGATGTCTGCATAATAGCTACAGACTCTGTCTTTGGTTTTAATTGCTTGTGGACTGTTTTAATATTTGATTTAACATGAAATTTTTTGCTGAAATTTTTTTTTCTAGAGTTATGTCCCTTTATTCTGTATTCAGTTAATATATTTATTTTAAGATACAAAACATACATCCGATAGCCTTATTTCCCCAGCCAAGATGTCTACCATTACAAAAACCGGAAACATTTCGTTTTTATGACATTCTGCAGCAAAACCAGCTCGAAAATTGGAACTGTTTATTCTCAAAATAATAGTAAGGTTGTATAATATTATGCTTCAACTTGGTAATATGCAAATTATGTTTACTTAAAACTCTATGAAAAATCTCTGAAACCACTTTCATAATTTTTAAACGAAATTTAATTTGTATGGATCATTCTAGGATAGTCCCTTACCAGACTTGTATCCAATAGCCAAGCCAAGATGGCCACCTGTATTATAACAGTCTGATTAGTTTTAAGTACTAGTTTAACATATATTTTGGGTTAATTTTTGTTAAAAATTGCATTCATTAGAAGTTTTAGATAAGATTTGTTTACATATAGTTCAAGTGAGCAAGGACAAGCTGCTGTTAATATCTGGTTTATGTGGAGTTATTTCCCTTGATTATGTTATATGTATATCAAAAGTTTGTTGCTTCACAGTTAGACTTTTATAATTATTATTCACAAGTTTGTACAAAATATATTTTAATTTTTATTTATGTTATGGTTTATGTGGAGTTATTTCCCTTGGTTATGTTATATGTATATCAAAAGTCAGTTGCTTCACGGTTAGACTTTATAATTATTATTCAGAAGTTTGTAAAAAATATATTTTGATTTTTAATTATGTTATGGTTTATGTGGAGTTATTTCCCTTGGTTATGTTATATGTATATCAAAAGTTAGTTGCTTCACAGTTAGACTTTATAATTATTATTCACAAGTTTGTAAAAAATATATTTTAATTTTTAATTATGTTATGGTTTTTGTGGAGTTATTTCCCTTGATTATGTTATCTATGGATTATGTGGAGTTATTTCCCTTGATTATGTTATATGTTATATCAAAAGTTAGTTGCTCCACAGTTAGCCTTGAGAAGTACAATTTTTCACTATATGTTAGTATATAAGACATTATTGTACTAACAGTACGTCAACATGTTTATGTAAGGGTCAAGTGACATAGATTTGGAGCGGGAAATATTTCATGAAATGTTCACTTTCTTGCCCACACCCGACAGGTTTAACAGTTGTTTTGTCTAAAAGATCCTAGTATTGCACTTTCAAATTTCCACAAATTTCTACAATATTTTCTCAAAGATAAAACATCTAAATGCACAAAAATATTTTTTTAAATGTATTTACTGCATAAGAAAACTTTCATATAATGTTTTTGTTAATAAAATAATATTCATTCTATTATTGAATACTGTCCAGGGACTGGACACAGGTTTCCTATTTCTGTGTCCAGTCCCTGGACAGTATTCAATAATACTGGGCTGTCGGTATCCATACTCATTACTGGGCTATCAGTATCCGTACTGTGCTGTCGGTATCCATACTCATTACTGGGCTATTGGTATCCGTACTGGGCTGTCTGTATCCATACTCATTACTAGGCTATTGGTATCCGTACTGTGCTGTCTGTATCCATACTCATTGACTGGGCTATTGGTATCCGTACTGTGCTGTCTGTATCCATACTCATTACTGGGCTATTGGTATCCGTACTGTGCTGTCGATATCCATACTCATTACTGGGCTATTGGTATCCGTACTGTGCTGTCGGTATCCATACTCATTACTGGGCTATTGGTATCCGTACTGTGCTGTCTGTATCCATACTCATTACTGGGCTATTGGTATCCGTACTGTGCTGTCGGTATCCATACTCATTACTGGGCTATTGGTATCCGTACTGTGCTGTCGGTATCCATACTCATTACTGGGCTATTGGTATCCGTACTGTGCTGTCGGTATCCATACTCATTACTGGGCTATTGGTATCCATACTGGGCTGTCTGTATCCATACTCATTACTGGGCTATTGGTATCCGTACTGTGCTGTCGGTATCCATACTCATTGACTGGGCTATTGGTATCCGTACTGTGCTGTCTGTATCCATACTCATTACTGGGCTACTGGTATCCGTACTGTGCTGTCTGTATCCATACTCATTACTGGGCTATTGGTATCCATACTGTGCTGTCTGTATCCATACTCATTACTGGGCTATTGGTATCTGTACTGTGCTGTCTGTATCCATACTCATTACTGGGCTATTGGTATCCGTACTGTGCTGTCTGTATCCATACTCATTACTGGGCTATCAGTATCCGTACTGTGCTGTCGGTATCCATACTCATTACTGGGCTATTGGTATCCATACTGGGCTGTCTGTATCCATATTCATTACTGGGCTATTGGTATCCGTACTGTGCTGTCGGTATCCATACTCATTACTGGGCTATTGGTATCCGTACTGTGCTGTCTGTATCCATACTCATTACTGGGCTATTGGTATCCGTACTGTGCTGTCTGTATCCATACTCATTACTGGGCTATTGGTATCCGTACTGTGCTGTCTGTATCCGTACTCATTACTGGGCTATTGGTATCTGTACTGTGCTGTCTGTATCCATACTCATTACTGGGCTATTGGTATCCGTACTGTGCTGTCTGTATCCATACTCATTACTGGGCTATTGGTATCCGTACTGTGCTGTCTGTATCCATACTCATTACTGTGCTGTCGGTATCCATACTGTGCTGTCGGTATCCATACTCATTACTGGGCTATTGGTATCCGTACTGTGCTGTCTGCAGTATCCATACTCATTACTGGGCTATTGGTATCCGTACTGTGCTGTCTGTATCCGTACTCATTACTGTGCTGTCGGTATCCATACTGTGCTGTCGGTATCCATACTCATAACTGGGCTATTGGTATCCGTACTGTGCTGTCGGTATCCATACTCATTACTGGGCTATTGGTATCCGTACTGTGCTGTCTGTATCCGTACTCATTACTGTGCTGTCGGTATCCATACTGTGCTGTCGGTATCCATACTCATTACTGGGCTATTGGTATCCATACTGGGCTGTCTGTATCCATATTCATTACTGGGCTATTGGTATCCGTACTGTGCTGTCGGTATCCATACTCATTACTGGGCTATTGGTATCCGTACTGTGCTGTCTGTATCCATACTCATTACTGGGCTATTGGTATCCGTACTGTGCTGTCTGTATCCATACTCATTACTGGGCTATTGGTATCCGTACTGTGCTGTCTGTATCCGTACTCATTACTGGGCTATTGGTATCTGTACTGTGCTGTCTGTATCCATACTCATTACTGGGCTATTGGTATCCGTACTGTGCTGTCTGTATCCATACTCATTACTGGGCTATTGGTATCCGTACTGTGCTGTCTGTATCCATACTCATTACTGTGCTGTCGGTATCCATACTGTGCTGTCGGTATCCATACTCATTACTGGGCTATTGGTATCCGTACTGTGCTGTCTGCAGTATCCATACTCATTACTGGGCTATTGGTATCCGTACTGTGCTGTCTGTATCCGTACTCATTACTGTGCTGTCGGTATCCATACTGTGCTGTCGGTATCCATACTCATAACTGGGCTATTGGTATCCGTACTGTGCTGTCGGTATCCATACTCATTACTGGGCTATTGGTATCCGTACTGTGCTGTCTGTATCCGTACTCATTACTGTGCTGTCGGTATCCATACTGTGCTGTCGGTATCAATACTCATTACTGGGCTATTGGTATCCGTACTGTGCTGTCTGTATCCATACTCATTACTGGGCTATTGGTATCCATACTGTGCTGTCGGTATCCATACTCATTACTTTGCTATTGGTATCTGTACTGTGCTGTCTGTATCCGTACTCATTACTGTGCTGTCGGTATCCATACTGTGCTGTCGGTATCCATACTCATTACTGGGCTATTGGTATCCGTACTGTGCTGTCGGTATCCATACTCATTACTGGGCTATTGGTATCCGTACTGTGCTGTCTGTATCCGTACTCATTACTGTTCTGTCGGTATCCATACTGTGCTGTCTGTATCCATACTTATTACTGGGCTATTGGTATCCGTACTGTGCTGTCGGTATCCATACTCATTACTGGGCTATTGGTATCTGTACTGTGCTGTCTGTATCCGTACTCATTACTGTGCTGTCGGTATCCATACTGTGCTGTCGGTATCCATACTCATTACTGGGCTATTGGTATCCGTACTGTGCTGTCGGTATCCATACTCATTACTGGGCTATTGGTATCCGTACTGTGCTGTCTGTATCCATACTCATTACTGGGCTATTCATGTATCCGTACTGTGCTGTCTGTATCCATACTGGGCTATTGGTATCCATACTGGGCTATTGGTATCCGTACTGTGCTATTGGTATCCGTACTGTGCTATTGGTATCCGTACTGTGCTGTCGGAAAATAGAATATTTGTTCAGAGTTTAGGTTTGTGTATTGGCTTCATTCTAATATTGAGAATTACCTTGTCAAAAATATACTTGCTTATAAACAATTGTTTTCTTAAGTTTTATTTAATTTCACCCATTAAATCTCTCAAGGTCAAATGAAGACAGCTGCAAAAATAAGTTAAAAAGTTATGTTATTTCTATTTCATGTATAGCAATGTTGCTTTTAAGATTAGTTAGGTAACATATAAATTGTTGTTTTTGTTCAATGTGCCAAATGTACTTGTTTGTTTTTTACTGGAGGCCATTTTTTTAAAGCTTTTGTCAGTAAAATATTACATATACTTTATCAGAAAACTGTTAATTGTAGGGTATTTAGCAATAAATGCAGAATCAAGTCTGCTCAGTTTAATACATTGTTGAGTTGTCATTTTAATGGCATAGTTTATTAATTTGGAGACTTGTTTACCAGTTAATGTTTTATACACAGACAATTTGATTAATTCTGGTATTCAGACAGACCTGTTTAACCAAACATAGCATCCCTCTCAAAGGAAGCCACATGTTTAAAGTGGACAAAACAATCCACCATTCAAACTTGCATACTGTTTAAACAAAAAGTACCAAACAATTTTGGTTTCTACTTGGGATCTTAGTTTTGTATAAGATTATTTGTACAAATAAGTGATCAGTTGCTAAGCAATGAATATCAAAAACTGCAGATGCAACAAACACAAACCTTGTAATTACATTACACATAAAAACAAAACAATAATTCATGCAAACAGTGTACCAATAACGACAAGAAATCTCCGGCTCGATTCAGCATAAAAATTGAGGTTGGGTTAACCAGCTAAAGGGAGACAACCACACTATAACAATTCTAATACTCATTGATTTGCATATATATATATTAGATAGGCAGTACAGAAAAACCTCAAATAACATGTATGACTAAGTTAAGTCATTACAGTGTATACAAATTAAGAGGTTCTGGGATGCATACAGCTTGTGTTTTATTTATGTCAATACACTAGTGTTGCAATGTAGTTACCTTGTATTGATATTAATTAGGCGAAGCAGGGAATATATCCTGCATTTAAGGAAATTCTCACATAAAGAATAAAACCCATAGAATGAAAAAAACAAGTGTTGTAAACGTTCGCCACCTATGGTGATAATTACTGGAGGTAATCATTCTGCATGTTCTCTCACGGTACTTTTCAAATTTAAAGTTAAAGCGACATTTGTGCTGAATAACCAAACTTATCGAAGATGAAATGCTGGACGATGGAAAAAAAAACACAACAAAAACAAGCCAAAATGCAATTTTTTTCGACGTAATATTCTAAGATAAAAATATTTACAATTTATTAATTCAGTAACAGTTTGATGGCTGTTTTGAAAGATTTACCTTAGAAATTTAATACAATACTGACAGGAATTTCTGTTCCATAATTTAATTGTTCCTGTTAAACATTTTTGTTGTTTAGGTAACCATAACTGGGGAATTTTAAAAAGATAAGGAGCGTGTGTTTTGGGACTGTATGAGTGGTATAGTGGGTCAGGAGCGTGTGTTTTGGGACTGTAAGAGTGGTATAATGGTCAGGAACGTATGTTTTGGGACTGTAAGAGTGATATAATGGTAAGGAGCGTGTGTTTTGGGACTGTAAGAGTGATATAATGGTCAAGAGCGTGTGTTTTGGGACTGTAAGAGTGATATAATGGTCAGGAGCGTGTGTTTTGGGACTGTAAGAGTGATATAATGGTCAGGAGCGTGTGTTTTGGGACTGTAAGAGTGATATAATGGTCAGGAGCGTGTGTTTTGGGACTGTAAGAGTGATATAATGGTCAGGAGCGTGTGTTTTGGGACTGTAAGAGTGATATAATGGTCAGGAGCGTGTGTTTTGGGACTGTAAGAGTGATATAATGGTCAGGAGCGTGTGTTTTGGGACTGTAAGAGTGATATAATGGTCAGGAGCGTGTGTTTTGGGACTGTAAGAGTGATATAATGGTCAGGAGCGTGTGTTTTGGGACTGTAAGAGTGATATAATGGTCAGGAGCGTGTGTTTTGGGACTGTAAGAGTGATATAATGGTCAGGAGCGTGTGTTTTGGGACTGTAAGAGTGATATAATGGTCAGGAGCGTGTGTTTTGGGACTGTAAGAGTGATATAATGGTCAGGAGCGTGTGTTTTGGGACTGTAAGAGTGATATAATGGTCAGGAACGTGTGTTTTGGGACTGTAAGAGTGATATAATGGTCAGGAGCGTGTGTTTTGGGACTGTATGAGTGGTATAGTGGGTCAGGAGTGTGTGTTTAGGGACTGTAAGAGTGGTATAATGGTCAGGAGCGTGTGTTTTGGGACTGTAAGAGTGATATAATGGTCAGGAGCGTGTGTTTTGGGACTGTATGAGTGGTATAATGGTCAGGAGCGTGTGTTTTGGGACTGTATGAGTGGTATAATGGTCAGGAGCGTGTGTTTTGGGACTGTAACAGTGATATAATGGTCAGGAGCGTGTGGTTTGGGACTGTAAGAGTGATATAATGGTAAGGAGTGTGTGTTTTGGGACTGTATGAGTGATATAATGGTAAGGAGCGTGTGTTTTGGGACTGTATGAGTGGTATAATGGTCAGGAGCGTGTGTTTTGGGACTGTAAGAGTGATATAATGGTAAGGAGCGTGTGTTTTGGGACTATATGAGTGGTATAATGGTCAGGAGCCTGTGTTTTGGGACTGTATGAGTGGTATAATGGTCAGGAGCGTGTGTTTTGGAACTGTATGAGTGGTATAATGGTCAGGAGCGTGTGTTTTGGCACTGTATGAGTGGTATAATGGTCAGGAGCGTGTGTTTTGGGACTGTAAGAGTGATATAATGGTCAGGAGCGTGTGGTTTGGAACTGTAAGAGTGATATAATGGTAAGGAGTGTGTGTTTCGGGACTGTATGAGTGGTATAATGGTCAGGAGCGTGTGTTTTGGGACTGTAAGAGTGATATAATGGTCAGGAACGTGTGTTTTGGGACTGTATGAGTGGTATAGTGGGTCAGGAGCGTGTGTTTAGGGACTGTAAGAGTGATATAATGGTCAGGAGCGTGTGTTTTGGGACTGTAAGAGTGATATAATGGTCAGGAGCGTGTGGTTTGGAACTGTAAGAGTGATATAATGGTCAGGAGCGTGTGGTTTGGGACTGTAAGAGTGATATAATGGTCAGGAACGTGTGTTTTGGGACTGTAAGAGTGATATAATGGTCAGGAGCGTGTGTTTTGGGACTGTATGAGTGGTATAATGGTCAGGAACGTGTGTTTTGGGACTGTATGAGTGGTATAATGGTCAGGAGCTTGTGTTTTGGGACTGTAAGAGTGATATAATGGTCAGAAGCGTGTGGTTTGGAACTGTAAGAGTGATATAATGGTAAGGAGTGTGTGTTTTGGGACTGTATGAGTGGTATAGTGGGTCAGGAGCGTGTGTTTTGGGACTGTATGAGTGGTATAGTGGGTCAGGAGCGTGTGGTTTGGAACTGTAAGAGTGATATAATGGTCAGGAGCGTGTGGTTTGGGACTGTAAGAGTGATATAATGGTCAGGAACGTGTGTTTTGGGACTGTAAGAGTGATATAATGGTCAGGAGCGTGTGTTTAGGGACTGTTAGAGTGGTATAATGGTCAGGAACGTGTGTTTTGGGACTGTAAGAGTGATATAATGGTCAGGAGCGTGTGTTTAGGGACTGTAAGAGTGGTATAATGGTCAGGAGCGTGTGTTTAGGGACTGTAAGAGTGATATAATGGTCAGGAACGTGTGTTTTGGGACTGTAAGAGAGTGATATAATGGTAAGGAGTGTGTATTTAGGGACTGTAAGAGTGGTATAATGGTCAGGAGCGTGTGTTTTGGGACTGTAAGAGTGATATAATGGTCAGGAGTGTGTGTTTTGGAACTATAAGAGTGATATAATGGTCAGGAGCGTGTGTTTTGGGACTGTAAGAGTGGTATAATGGTCAGGAGCGTGTGTTTTGGGACTGTATGAGTGGTATAATGGTCAGGAGCGTGTGTTTTGGGACTATATGAGTGGTATAATGGTCAGGAGCGTGTGTTTTGGGACTGTAAGAGTGATATAATGGTCAGGAACCTGTGTTTTGGAACTGTATGAGTGGTATAATGGTCAGGAGCGTTTGTTTTGGGAATGTAAGAGTGATATAATAGTCAGGAGCGTGTGGTTTGGAACTGTAAGAGTGATATAATGGTAAGGAGCGTGTGTTTTGGGACTGTATGAGTGATATAATGGTCAGGAGCGTGTGTTTTGGGACTGTAAGAGTGATATAATGGTCAGGAGCGTGTGTTTTGGGAGTGTAAGAGTGATATAATGGTCAGGAGCGTGTGTTTTGGGACTGTAAGAGTGATATAATGGTCAGGAGCGTGTGTTTTGGGACTGTAAGAGTGATATAATGGTCAGGAGCGTGTGTTTTGGGACTGTAAGAGTGATATAATGGTCAGGAGCGTGTGTTTTGGGACTGTAAGAGTGATATAATGGTCAGGAGCGTGTGTTTTGGGACTGTAAGAGTGATATAATGGTCAGGAGCGTGTGTTTTGGGACTGTAAGAGTGATATAATGGTCAGGAGCGTGTGTTTTGGGACTGTAAGAGTGATATAATGGTCAGGAGCGTGTGTTTTGGGACTGTAAGAGTGATATAATGGTCAGGAGCGTGTGTTTTGGGACTGTAAGAGTGATATAATGGTCAGGAGCGTGTGTTTTGGGACTGTAAGAGTGATATAATGGTCAGGAGCGTGTGTTTTGGGACTGTAAGAGTGATATAATGGTCAGGAGCGTGTGTTTTGGGACTGTAAGAGTGATATAATGGTCAGGAGCGTGTGTTTTGGGACTGTAAGAGTGATATAATGGTCAGGAGCGTGTGTTTTGGGACTGTAAGAGTGGTATAGTGGGTCAGGAGCGTGTGTTTTGGGACTGTAAGAGTGGTATAGTGGGTCAGGAGCGTGTGTTTTGGGACTGTAAGAGTGATATAATGGTCAGGAGCGTGTGTTTTGGGACTGTAAGAGTGATATAATGGTCAGGAGCGTGTGTTTTGGGACTGTAAGAGTGATATAATGGTCAGGAGCGTGTGTTTTGGGACTGTAAGAGTGATATAATGGTCAGGAGCGTGTGTTTTGGGACTGTAAGAGTGATATAATGGTCAGGAGCGTGTGTTTTGGGACTGTAAGAGTGATATAATGGTCAGGAGCGTGTGTTTTGGGACTGTAAGAGTGATATAATGGTCAGGAGCGTGTGTTTTGGGACTGTAAGAGTGATATAATGGTCAGGAGCGTGTGTTTTGGGACTGTAAGAGTGATATAATGGTCAGGAGCGTGTGGTTTGGAACTGTAAGAGTGATATAATGGTAAGGAGTGTGTGTTTTGGGACTGTATGAGTGGTATAATGGTCAGGAACGTGTGTTTTGGGACTGTGTGATTGGTTTAGTGGGTCAGGAGCGTGTGTTTTGGAACTGTAAGAGTGATATAATGGTCAGGAGCGTGTGTTTTGGGACTGTAAGAGTGATATAATGGTCAGGAACGTGTGTTTTGGGACTGTATGAGTGGTATAGTGGGTCAGGAGCGTGTGTTTTGGGACTGTATGAGTGGTATAGTGGGTCAGGAGCGTGTGTTTAGGGACTGTAAGAGTGATATAATGGTCAGGAGCGTGTGGTTTGGAACTGTAAGAGTGATATAATGGTAAGGAGTGTGTGTTTTGGGACTGTATGAGAGGTATAGTGGGTCAGGAGTGTGTGTTTAGGGACTGTAAGAGTGGTATAATGGTCAGGAACGTGTGTTTTGGGACTGTATGATTGGTTTAGTGGGTCAGGAGCGTGTGTTTTGGAACTGTAAGAGTGATATAATGGTCAGGAGCGTGCGTTTTGGGACTGTAAGAGTGATATAATGGTCAGGAGCGTGTGTTTTGGGACTGTATGAGTGGTATAGTGGGTCAGGAGTGTGTGTTTAGGGACTGTAAGAGTGGTATAATGGTCAGGAACGTGTGTTTTGGGACTGTATGATAGGTTTAGTGGGTCAGGAGCGTGTGTTTTGGAACTGTAAGAGTGATATAATGGTCAGGAGCATGTGTTTTGGGACTGTATGAGTGGTAAAATGGGTCAGTCCGTTTTATTGACTTTGAATAACATTATTATTATTGAATGTGATGTTCTGGGATGAAGACATCTGTTTTAGTCTACCAGTTATTAACGAAATATGACAAAATTATTGACAATTTCAAAATCAAACTTTGGTACGAGATTTCTCGAGCACAAAGCAGTTTGGGGGGGGGGGGGTGGGGTATTTCTATGATGTTACTGTATATTAAATATGCCTGGTTTATTTCCTAAAATGTAAAAAAGTAAAGAAATTTTGATAATGTATTTAATCATTTAATAACAAAATTACATTTGAATAGATGTCATTTATGTGTCAACACAATTTACTGGAATTTTTATTGTGCCAGTACATTTTTCTGTGATCTTCCAAAAGACATGATACCTGCCGATTTTAAACACCTCCCCTCACCCCACCCACACACAAACATATCGCATTATGCCATAAATATATTTTCTTTAATTGTATCAATCAAGTTATACTAATCCCAGATAAATCAAAACTTTATTTTCTTAAATTGTCAAACTACATTGGAAGATAGATTTCTCGGCGTACGCTGGATTTGTAAAAAAAAGATGATTCCAAATACGCTGGTTTTGTTAAAAAAAGCAAACGATACCGGAACCGGATAATGTTTTCGAGCTTGCGTGCAACGTGGACCCATAAAGATCATCAACTGTCACGACTGTCAACATTTAACTGACTCTAACTGTAACATAAGTTAAGAATGTAAAATGAGAAGAATGTAAATTAAGAATAAACGGAACTTATATCGCCCGAATTTCCTCCAGAATAGAATTAAGCCAGGTAATTTACAAGAATACAAAAAACCCATTAAGTTTACTTTTACTTTTCCTCTTCTTTTCATCCTTCATAGGACAACCATTCATCGTCTGAATGTCATTGTTTAAGTGAATCTCTCCGAACGGACTGAAGACGTGAAGTCTACAGTACTGTATTTAACCTAGCACTGACACAACGATAACATAGCCACACACAAATTGGATACTTCCATAAACATCTGAAACATTATTTCAGTTAGACCTATCATAAGGTATATAAGAGAACTACCATGTTTTGCTAAAAAAAAAAAAAAAAACAACAACAAAAGAGTCAACATGATCATGATGTAGGCTTAAGTAAAAGGTATATACTAGTAAGACAACTTGGCCCAGGTGAGTCAACTCGGACCGTTCAAAGAGACCACTCAGACTACATTTTTTGTAATATTTTGTTAATAAAAGTGAGATACATGGTGGCTGTTTTAGTGGAGGGCTGCCACGCTTAATATTTCCTGTCATGCTTCATTTCCAAGCAGAACTTTAAAATCAATGTCTGCCATGCCTCAGTAAACATATTTCAGATGCAAATAAGTGAACAAAATAATATATCAACATTCCCTGTTTCACTTTTTAACCATGAGTATATTGCCATTGTTTAAATTTTAACTTTAAAGGGTGACCATCAGCCCTGACACTTTTATTTTTTTAAAAACATCCTAATTAAGAATATTTTTTTGGCCCAAGTGATTGTTTCCTGTAAACAATCGGTTGAAGAAACAGGTAACATATCGATCACCATTTGTAAGAATATTTAATGACGCATCAGACAGAAATCCAGACTTGTTTACCAGTTAATGTTTTATACACAAACAATTTGATTAATTCTGGTGTTCAGACAGACCTGTTTAACCAAACATAGCATCCCTTTCAAAGGAAGCCACATGTTTAAAGTGGACAAAACAATCCACCATTCAAACTTGCATACTGTTTAAACAAAAAGTACCAAACAATTTTGGTTTCTACTTGGGATCTTAGTTTTGTATAAGATTATTTGTACAAATAAGTGATCAGTTGCTAAGCAATGAATATCAAAAACTGCAGATGCAACAAACACAAACCTAATATTCTAAGATAAAAATATTTACAATTTATTAATTCAGTAACAGTTTGATGGCTTCTCCCCAGGGCTCACCACACCAGGCAAAGTGGGCGACAAAGTCGCCCTACTAGGACCTGAAGTCGACCTAAGGCGCCTCAAAAGCGAAGTCGAAGTCGCCCTGTCATTTCCCTCAAGTTGCCCGATGGTTCACATAAGATACTTGTAAATCTGGTCCAAATACTTCACCCAGACAAACAAATTTATCAGTAAATGTGTAATTCCAATCAAGAACGGCAAACAATATGCATATTTAACATAGTTTCAAAGGATTTACGTCTTTCAAATGTATTACGCGCCATTTGTTTATTTACCGGTTGTGACTAATTACCGGAAGTGAACAACAAAGAAAAGTAATGTATAACGGCCCACAATGAAAAACTGTAATTTTTTGATAAACAAACACTTTTAATTGGTTTCAAAATTCAGTTCTTTCCAAGAGTATTGTACTTTAACAATTTTTTTTGGATAAGTATATGGGCTCCACTTGAAAGAATAAAGATGTATAGTAATTACTGACATCATGATAAGTTCTGTAGATTGGTGTCCCATGAAGCAATTTAATTTGGATCAGCACAACTTTGTCCAAGTGGAAGTGTGCTGAACAGAAGAATTATTTCTGGGTTTAATGTAATGTTATTCTTTCTATCTTCTTTAGAAATTTGCTCAGATAAACACAGGGATGAAACTTAACAGTCGCCCAGTCGCCAATGCGAGTAGAATTTTTGTTGGGCGACCAAATGCCTGTGTCTAGATCACCCAGTTGGCGAACGTAACAAGTGTAGTACGATGCACCGACCAACGAACTCTTAGATGCATTTTGCATTTACATTTAGTTTTGTCCCTTAAAAATGTTATTGGCAATATTTCGCGCATGTATGATATTTGGTGAAGTGGCGTAATTATAATCCAGATTGGGAATAGATAGAACAATTTAATTGACATTTGCGTCAGGAATCGTCTTGAAATATTTTACGTGACATTTTTTTTTGTCAAAGGGGAATAATCAAAACTGCCTAAGCTGGTTCCCGCCTAAACTCATCTTTGTCAAGGCAATGCCACCATGGAGTTAATAATAGCGGAAACCAGTACAAAGCAAATAAATTACGAAAATCAACGGGAGTAAATATGATTTCGATTCTGTAGGTTTTAAATACGATGTTTCCTATTAACTGTCAAGATTAAACACAATAATAATAATTAGTATTTTTGAAGTATCTTTTAGAATATTAAATAAATTACAATATCATATCACTTACAATTTTTTAAAGAATTTATAATAGTGCATTTCCCATTGAATATATACATATTTTTGCAATGATGTCATTTTCTACTTCTTGTTCAACACAAAGAAAGATTAAATTTATTGTACATTTTAAATATAGAAAACATTCATTGTTTTGTCTAATGGAAAACAAGACAGACAACACATAAACTTAAATAATACTCATTATCAAAGCAAGTTTATAGTTTAAATATCAATTATTTATGAAAAAAACATAAAACAAATACAATAGCACTCTATCATGTCTATAGATTGTAGCTATTTCAATCATACATTTGTCATGTTTGTGTGTGCATTGTTGGAAATAAGTTATTTTTGTTTTATAAATTCCTAATATTGAAGAATAAAGGTAGCCAAAAATTCAAGAAATGTAGGATTTTGAGTCAAATAGCCGGTAGCTTTGAGGGGAGGTTCCTACATTCTGAGAGATAATCTTAATTTCTGGAAACAAAATACAAGCGTCCAACAGACTCAAATATCTAATTACGTATGTAGTGATCCAAGGTAGGAAGTAACAATATCAAAACAAGACAATAACTTCTGAATTCATGTACATAAGCAAATTTGTACACATGATAATATAATTTATAGTTAAAACACACTTGCGCTGAAAAAAGTTGGGCCTCTAACTATATTGCTGGGCTCCTGGATTTTTTCAGGCTAGGGGCCCAGCTGGCTACTGCAGGAAAAAAGTTAAGCTCTATCCCTGAAACATGGCATGTTCATAACAAACTGTTAGGAATATTATGATACAAGAACTCATGAATGAAATTTATGTCTACACATATACAAATATTTTTGTTGATCTATTTTTATTTCTGAATACCATGTACGGCTACAACTACTGAAGTAGATAGAAAAATAGTCCCTATACATGTATCAGGTGTTTTTTTTTCATTGATTAATGATAAATGTTATGTGCTATTTGATATTGCATGCCATGAATTATAAAGAAAAAGAAAGAAAAAAAAACTGAATCTAAATGTGTTATGGTTTTAAAACACAAGAGAAGTAGTCCTGGAAATTGATGTAAATAATGATAAATGTATGTAACTACTGCGAAATTAATCATTTGTACGGTCCCCCTGATTCTCCCTAGTGTCTCCTGAAGTCTCCCTATCAGGGCCTGACTTCTCCCTGTTTGGCTGCCAGGGAGAAGTCACTTCTCCCTACTTTTTTAGAGTGTGGTGACCCCTGCTCCCTATAATTTTGACCAGCGTGAGCCCTGCACATACGATAACTTAAATGGACTCAAACAGGGATGCATTTAATGTTAATATGGTGCATCTTGAAGTGATACAAGGATCCTTTGGTCTACATCATAACAAAAACGGATATAACAAGAATTTACTTACAATATATCATGTGAACATTTAATTGAATTTTAAATATTTTGATTGACATTTTTATAAAACTGACATCAACTCAGTCACAAAATAATAAACTGTTAATTTCAGTAATCCAAGCTTGGATGCACATTATTTTTTTTATGGAGGTACTGCAATTCTCTTGAATAAAAAAGACAATTATTATGAACATAGAAATCAAATACTTCTTCAGAAAGTGTCAAGGTTATGGGATTTTTACAATGTAAAAGATACTAACCCATGATATCCATTACCATATTATACTGCAAGGAACCACAAAACCTTATTTCATCAATCATAGGGGAAGACTATGATTATGTATGGGCAGGTTTTATAAGCTTTTCTAAACCTTCAATTAAGTAATCTATGCACAATTATGGAAAGTATAAGTTTATGTCGGACAGAATGTCAAACTATTTCTACAGGTCTACCTTGGTATTGTTTGGGTCAAAAAGGGAGACAAGACTAGAATTTGTTCTATATTTTCAAGATAGAACACATGCCCCTTCCTTATCCCCCTTGAGAATGATATTTGTGTGAATATCAATGATAACATCTTACATGTTTTCAGAAATGGGTGCTAATAGTAGTAGTATTAGTGAACTGACGAACAATGAATATCTACTGAAACTTGCTGGAACCGATCCAGTATCAACGATCGATCCCTTCTGGAACCAGCTACTGTCATATTCATTCTTAATCCCTATCAACAGGTCAGTATTTTATGTTTAGTTCTTGTTAACTCTGCACATTTTAGATTGATATGCATTGTAAGCTGTTGGAGTAATCAGTTTATGTGAACAAAACCATTTCTTTGAGTTATTCAGAGCATAATATAATTTGGATGATCTAATTACCAAATTTTAACATGGATACATAGACTTTGTTTTCTTTGAGAGCAATGAATATAAGGCTTGTATTCATGGCTGGTATTGACACACCACAAGTCACATGATTTCTGCAGGCCAGGTGACCAATGTCCACTCTACACTGACCTCATATTGTGTTTAAAAAAGTGAACATAAGTGTATTTCAATGGCATATGAAGAAACTGTGTCCATTCTTAGAGTACACAGGCTACAAGTTTTGTTCACCATGTGTCCACTTACTCTGGACAAGGCATAATACAGCTTACCTGTTGTTTAAGAATTTTTTCTTATTCTTGATCACACCTAGCTTAGTATTTTTGTTTGTCAAATTTTGTAGGAGTTATGGGACTTTGACCATTTCTCACTATTACTCATATATGTATGCAATAGAGTTTTTTAGAATGACAAAACATTTTGAATTATTATATGCATTTTTATATATATTTTATTTCAGATTAATCCTTTATGGTAAATCTTACTTATCCATTTATAATTTCAGTTCTGATGCAAAGCTGCTAGAGGAGTCAACATCAGCTGTATGTAAAAACTTAGCCATAAACAATGCTAGATCTGGTAACTTTGGATCACTGGTCCGTAATTTTCTAGTCAGAGCGACTGAGTTAAAGGCCTCTGCGCAGTGTGAAGAGTAAGTAAGAGTTATCATGTCATGGTAATGCCCTCTCCAGTAAAAAGCACCACAAACTGTTTATTTTTTTAAATACTATGACCTGTCAGGTATTTTCTACCTATTGCGCAATTCCAAAAATAGATAACAGCTGTTTAGATAACTGCTTCAATCTGTTTTCTTTAAAGCTCTTAATCAGAAAGAGCTGGACATTTTAATTGCAGCTATTCATGTATGTAGGGTAACTTCAAACTTTTAATCTGGAAGATAGTCATAAAGTACAATGTAGATGGAACAAGTTAGAAGTTTAAAGTTACCTGAATCAAGCATGAGTAGCTGTTATTTAAATGTTCAAGCTTTCACTGATGAAGAGCTTTAAAGAAAACAGAATGAAGCAGTTTAATAATTGTTTGACCAATAAGTATAAAATACCTGACAGATCATTGTACATGTATTTGACTACAATAACTATATGTACATTGACAATTTAAATGAAGATAAAATGTCATATGAAGTTTAGAAAACAAACAGTAAATAGCCTGCAAAATGCTGAGAAAGATGATAAATGATGAGGCTCATATTAAAATCATGCAACAAACCGCCCGAAATAAAATAATACAGTATAAAACACATCATTTCTTAATTCTTCAATGAAATAAATATAATACATCTAGCTCATTATATAGTTGGCATTGTTTATTCCATTCCTGATATTGTATGACACTGGTTTATTGTCTCGCCTGCGACGAAAGTCGCTGGAGGCGAGACATATCTATGGGAATCCAGCGGCGGCGACGTAAACACTTGACATCTTGCTTCATATATTTGTAAGCCCAAGCCCTAGGTCCATCAAATTTGGTCCAGAGGTAGCTTATGGTGAGTACTTGCCAGTCAGTCACCTGTCACCTGACCTTGACCTCAATTTCACGGTCCAGCGACTACGTTAAAGTTTTTGGGTTACGGCAGTTCCTCTGTAACTACGATGATGACAATATTTGATATATAGGTTGCTGATGACTAGTACATGACTGTCTGGTAGTTGTCACCTGACCTTGACCTCAATTTCTCGGTCTATCGACTACGTTAAAGTTTTTGGGTTACGACAGTTCCTTTGTAACCACGCATGGTAGGATGACAATATTTGGTATATAGGTTGCTAATGAATAGTACATGACTGTCTGGTAGGTGTCACCTGACCTTGACCTCAATTTCATGGTCCAGTGACTATGTTAAAGTTTTTGGGTTACAGCAGTTCAAGTCCAGTGACTACAGGCAAGACGTTTTTCTGTACACACTTGTATAATTTGAACTATGGTTTGACATGTTTTAATCAAAACGCGTGATAAGACTTAAGAGGAATAACCATGGTACACTGGGGTCAAGTTAGCACTAATTATCAGGTAACTTTCCATTAAGTTAAGTAAAATAAGATTACCTAGAGGTCAATTAATGGTCAGACACAAATAAACAATAATCGTACAGCATCTCATGAAATTTATTTGCCAGTCATTTGGTCAGACACAAAGTAATAGACTGCCGGTTCAATTGCAATTTTACCGGACGGGTGTGGTGGACCAGCATATGTCATGAAGACTGTTTGTTATAGATATTTGTAGATCCCAAAGAAGCCTAGCAATAATTATATTTATAACTCGCATCCCTGCAATGGTTTATTATAGCTCACACAGAATCCTGCCAATGATTTGTATATCTATATATGTAATTTCAGCAATATTTTTACCTGGCAGACCTACAATGCATTGTTTATTATTAGAAGTTTGTGTAAATACTTTGTGGAGCATCTCAGTGAGGAACTCATCTTACAACAGTTTGAAGCAAAACCCCCAAATATGGATGGTAAGTTATATACAGCAATCCCACCTTTTAAGAACCCCCCTCTCCCATAGTGCATTGCTATGCCAATGCTATCATCACAATGCTTGTCACATCACTTTCTGAAAGTGAAAATTTCATTAATGAAGTATAAAGCCATCTTTTGTTTGTTTCTTAAAATATACATGTACTCCACAGCTACAAGTAGCCAAGTGTTACACATCTAATCCAAATAAGGATCTTAGTGAAATGTGAAATAAACAACTTTTTAACTTTTTGTTCAAAAGAAAATAAAACACCAACAAAATGACTATCCATTTAGGATCTCATGAAACAGAACATAACAAAAAAAAAGTATTAAATGATTTTTGTGAAGTACAGAAAATAGGCTATTCTGATATAATTATAGATTATTTACGTTTTTTGAAACGAGATGCGTTTTCTCGTCCATATCTCATCGAAGGGTGACAGCCCTGAGATGAGATGACGAGAAAATGCATCGAGTTTCATAAAACGTAAATAATCTGTTTATCGCTGTTTTGTAACATTGTGACATCACAGTGTTTACTTAACGACGTCTTGACAGCGAGCTGAGATGGGCCCATCTCATGCTAGTAGAGTGAGATGGAATAATATTGCAGACAAAGATCAAAGGAAAATACTGCAAAATAGCGATAAAAGGCAAAACACAATCATTAAACCTGTCCTGCTCATCTGACTATTGTCAAAACTTTTCATCAGTACAACAAAAACCATACAAGTTTTTTTCTACTGTCATTTATCCATTTCTGCAGTTTGCATTCTCGCTATTCTATCTAAATACTGTACTTGAACACATTTATGGCTCTATTTTGGTTTTCAAGAATATGTATTATTTATTCAGACATTGGAATCAGAACACTGATTTCTGTATACAACTCTTTAATTGAAGATGTGAAAACTGTATGTAAACATCGCTATGATGACCTTCACAAGGATATACATTTTTTCCCCAGGGCAATGTGTGCAGGTTTTTTTTTAAGTTTTGAACTATTCAAGTTGGAAATTTATCCATAACGTTCTTTAGGCAAACTACACATATATTTACTGAAATCATGTATGTAATCCCTCATTTGATTAGTTTTAAGTCTAGACAGAACAGCGAAGCAACCAATCAAATAGAACATAAGAAAAGAAGAAAATGTCTTTGAGTTACATTCTGTAAATGGTAGCATAATGAGAACTCGACCTGACTTGGGTTTCAGACATTATTTTTCTTATCAGTTTTTCAACAAATCATAACATGTTTTACACCCAACATAAATAAAGGGATTATAGGTATTTTAAAAATAGAAATGTAAGTAAAGTTGGTATTTTGTTGGTAGGTTATGTTGAAGCCGATGAAGTCGGACCATTAGCAGAAGAATTAATGAACTCCTTGGTAGAACTACTGGTAGATGTTCCTGTATTGTAAGTTCACTATAATTTGAATATTTTATTACACTTCTTATTATATAAAAAATCTGCTCTGGAGTAAACCATTGACTCAAACTACGTATTTTGTGGGGTACCTGCTTGACGGCAGACCTTTCACAGACATCTGTTGTATTTTATTCTTTTAATATTTTCTACAATTTTAAGCACAAGTTAGGCCATATAAAATTAGATTTACGGTTCTGAGGCCCGCGCGCATCCGTTTTCACCCCACCGCATTGCCGATTTTATCGCGTTTTAAATAAAATAAAAATCCGGAAATGCGGTGCCATTTCCGTTAAAAAAATTATCCGGTCCGACCGCTTCTTAATTTCCCGCCACTGCATTCGAAAAGATCGGATATCTTTGCTAACTCTAATGATAACTTCCGAAAGAATACATAGTAGCGTTTGAAAGTAAAGGAGGGTTACGGAATCGTTCGTGTTCACGACTATTGAGATCGGTTAGCCGAGAAAAATAAACAAAAAAAACGTTTGTCTTAAATAACGGCGTTTCAAAACAAGTGCTTTATTAAACGGAGAATCGTTTACAGTTTTGTGACAAAAAAGGAAGAGTTGATAGCACAAAAACGGTACAATCTATAAAATTTGCTGAAAGATGTTCTCGTGGACATGTCATGGGAAAACATTCCTTAAATAAGATCAGGTGCACAACTTTAATATGTGTGCTATCTTTTGGTGCAGTTTCAGGGATCTGGGTAGCGAGCTGGAGAAGTTGATTACACAAAATTGGTACCCTCATTGAAAAATTACGACGTTCCCAATCCTGGAAAAATGGGGAAAACACATTCTATAATAGCAGGTGCACAACCAATACGTGTTCAATCTTTCTTTGATGTTTCAGGGATCTGGGTTTAAAGCTGTAGGATTTGATGTTCCCAAATATAGAAACATCTCATAAAAGGACACCATAATAGCAGGTCACAACTATAATATGTGCAATCTGCTTCTGGAAAGTGTTGGGGATATGTAGGAAGTGTTGATTACACAAAATATGTACCCTTTCAGTGATACTTTGTAGGATTTTTATGGTGAGTCCTGGACTCATCATTTTTGAAAATGGCAAATCCCAAACAATTTTCACAAGTGCCACATATTGCAGTTAAGCTAAGTGGTTGCATACAACCAATTTCTTCAATGACAGACCCATAATCATTCATGTCATTTTAAAAAATATACAATATGGCGACATATGCTTTATGCCGTTCTGGTGGTCAAGATTTTTATCAGTCTTCTGGAGTATGATTGAACTGCAATCATTACTTGAAACATGCTGATGTTTCCCCATTAAAGAGAGACTCGTGTCTAGTCTGGCTCATCTTGGAAATGAATGTCAAAATAATGCAGATGCTGACATTCAAAACGAATTTTCCACCCAACAAATTATCATTGTTTTCTTTATAAAATAATCAGTTTTTTTTTCTAATTTTATACCCAAGCATAATCTTGTAAATTAATTTGAATGAACTATTTGTAATTTAGAACATTATACAATCAATTTCAACAGAAAGGTTGAACCTGACCACAGACACAGTAAAGTCTTTCAGATCCTAAATCTGGTGTATATCAATCAGATAATCGAATTGAAATGTATTAAAATTAAAGGTTAATTTACTCTAATTTATGTTCATACTGAATGTATTTATTGTCTAATAAATATCCTAATTAAAACATATTTGCTGCCCAAATAATTGTTACCTGTAGAAAATCTGACGAAACAGGTTAATTTCGATCACCATATGTATGATATGTTATCATGCATTGGAGACGAAATTGACACGACTGAAATTCGTAAACATCTGATAACTGTACTAGTATCCATTAGTTGCTGCAAAGAAGTGTTCAATAAGCATCTAGGTACATTGCGACGATCCCTGCCCCCCTCCCCTCAATTTCACTATACTATAACCCAGGTTGCATAAACAATTTAAAAGGGGTTCTTTTATGTAATAACCTTTAAATACATTTCATATACAAATATGAATGCTTAATATAGAAATTCTTTGCTGTATCGATTGAGATCTTTACCAGTTAAATTTTGTGCAAGATAACGAATAAAAAAATTCCTCCCTCGTCTGATTTTAGACCAATAAAATGATTAAAAAAAAGCCTCCCTCCCTCATCTATTTTTGAAAAATTTGGCCTGAGAACCTTAAAATTAATTTTGTGTGGCCTTATATAATGATACATATTGTAGGATACAGTGATGTAGAGTACTGGAGATACAAATTACTTCATATAACATATAACATTCTTTAATGTTTGAATCTGATAACATATGTTTCACATGAGAAAAGTGGTTAAATACGCAAAATCTTTGCAATTTTTATTTGCATTACATTTAATCAAAAGGTTGAAGTCTCTGCGCATCAGTACGATCTATGACACTTTTGTTTGCGTATATTGACCAGGAGCTCCACTTTATCATGTTAATCGGATTACCTGTAAAAACATCGATTAGTCGATTGACACCTGCTGTTTAAAACTATCCAGGTGAAATAATAAAATTTCCTGTTAATTTGCTTAAGGGTCATAAATATGTCGTTTTACACTTGGTAGAATGAATTTGTAATGAAAAATTTTAGTAAATAAGGAGACGAAATTGATTCAGAAATCTATCGTCACTTTTCAAATGAGTTCGTCAATGACGAAAGTGGCAAGCGCTAAAAAATTCCCTGACTTAGAAGCCCTGAACACCTGCTTGGTCCTGTTGTCTATACAGATGTTCTTTTGTTTTCCTGTTTCAGAAGTTTCACATATGTCCTACACTTAGAAGCACTGAACACTTTGTTGGTCCTGTTGTCTATACAGATGTTTTGTCTTGTGTTTCAGAAGTTTCACATATGTCCTACACTTAGAAGCCCTGAACACTTTGTTGGTCCTGTTGTCTTTACAGATGTTTTGTTTTCCTGTTTCAGAAGTTTCACATATGTCCTACACTTAGAAGTCCTGCACACTTTGTTGGTCCTGTTGTCTATACAGATGTTTTGTTTTCCTGTTTCAGAAGTTTCACATATGCCCTACACTTAGAAGCCCTGATCACTTTGTTGGTCCTGTTGTCTATACATATGTTGGTTTGTTTTCCTGTTTCAGAAGTTTCACATATGCCCTACACTTAGAAGTCCTGAACACTTTGTTGGTCCTGTTGTCTATACAGATGTTCTTTTGTTTTCCTGTTTCAGAAGTTTCACATATGTCCTACACTTTAAAGCCCTGAACACTTTGTTGGTCCTGTTGTCTATACAGATGTTCTTTTGTTTTCCTGTTTTAGAAGTTTCACATATGTCCTACACTTAGAAGCCCTGAACACTTTGTTGGTCCTGTTGTCTTTACAGATGTTTTGTTTTCCTGTTTCAGAAGTTTCACATATGTCCTACACTTAGAAGTCCTGATCACTTTGTTGGTCCTGTTGTCTATACAGATGTTCTTTTGTTTTCCTGTTTCAGAAGTTTCACATATGTCCTACACTTAGAAGCCCTGAACACTTTGTTGGTCCTGTTGTCTATACAGATGTTCTTTTGTTTTCCTGATTCAGAAGTTTCACATATGTCCTACACTTAGAAGCCCTGAACACTTTGTTGGTCCTGTTGTCTTTACAGATGTTTTGTTTTCCTGTTTCAGAAGTTTCACATATGTCCTACACTTAGAAGTCCTGAACACTTTGTTGGTCCTGTTGTCTATACAGATGTTCTTTTGTTTTCCTGTTTTAGAAGTTTCACATATGTCCTACACTTAGAAGCCCTGATCACTTTGTTGGTCCTGTTATCTATACAGATGTTCTTTTGTTTTCCTGTTTTAGAAGTTTCACATATGTCCTACACTTAGAAGCCCTGATCACTTTGTTGGTCCTGTTGTCTATACAGATGTTCTTTTGTTTTCCTGTTTTAGAAGTTTCACATATGTCCTACACTTAGAAGCCCTGAACACTTTGTTGGTCCTGTTGTCTTTACAGATGTTTTGTTTTCCTGTTTCAGAAGTTTCACATATGTCCTACACTTAGAAGTCCTGATCACTTTGTTGGTCCTGTTGTCTATACAGATGTTCTTTTGTTTTCCTGTTTTAGAAGTTTCACATATGTCCTACACTTAGAAGCCCTGAACACTTTGTTGGTCCTGTTGTCTTTACAGATGTTTTGTTTTCCTGTTTCAGAAGTTTCACATATGTCCTACACTTAGAAGCCCTGAACACTTTGTTGGTCCTGTTGTCTATACAGATGTTTTGTTTTCCTGTTTCAGAAGTTTCACATATGCCCTACACTTAGAAGCCCTGATCACTTTGTTGGTCCTGTTGTCTATACAGATGTTCTTTTGTTTTCCTGTTTCAGAAGTTTCACATATGTCCTACACATAGAAGCCCTGAACACTTTGTTGGTCCTGTTGTCTATACAGATGTTGGTTTGTTTTCCTGTTTCAGAAGTTTCACATATGTCCTACACTTAGAAGCACTGAACACTTTGTTGGTCCTTTTGTCTATACAGATGTTCTTTTGTTTTCCTGTTTCAGAAGTTTCACATATGCCCTACACTTAGAAGTCCTGAACACTTTGTTGGTCCTGTTGTCTATACAGATGTTGGTTTGTTTTCCTGTTTCAGAAGTTTCACATATGTCCTACACTTAGAAGCACTGAACACTTTGTTGGTCCTGTTGTCTATACAGATGTTCTTTTGTTTTCCTGTTTCAGAAGTTTCACATATGTCCTACACTTAGAAGTCCTGAACACTTTGTTGGTCCTGTTGTCTATACAGATGTTCTTTTGTTTTCCTGTTTCAGAAGTTTCACATATTGTCCTACACTTAGAAGCCCAGAACACTTTGTTGGTCCTGTTGTCTATACAGATGTTTTGTTTTCCTGTTTCAGAAGTTTCACATATGTCCTACACTTAGAAGCCCTGAACACTTTGCTGGTTCTGTTGTCTATACAGATGTTCTTTTGTTTTCCTGTTTTAGAAGTTTCACATATGTCCTACACTTAGAAGCCCTGAACACTTTGTTGGTCCTGTTGTCTTTACAGATGTTTTGTTTTCCTGTTTCAGAAGTTTCACATATGCCCTACACTTAGAAGTCCTGAACACTTTGTTGGTCCTGTTGTCTATACAGATGTTCTTTTGTTTTCCTGTTTCAGAAGTTTCACATATGTCCTACACTTAGAAGCCCAGAACACTTTGTTGGTCCTGTTGTCTATACAGATGTTTTGTTTTCCTGTTTCAGAAGTTTCACATATGTCCTACACTTAGAAGTCCTGAACACTTTGTTGGTCCTGTTGTCTATACAGATGTTTTGTTTTCCTGTTTCAGAAGTTTCACATATGCCCTACACTTAGAAGCCCTGATCACTTTGTTGGTCCTGTTGTCTATACAGATGTTCTTTTATTTTCCTGTTTTAGAAGTTTCACATATGACCTACACTTAGAAGCCCTGAACACTTTGTTGGTCCTGTTGTCTTTACAGATGTTTTGTTTTCCTGATTCAGAAGTTTCACATATGTCCTACACTTAGAAGCCCTGATCACTTTGTTGGTCCTGTTGTCTATACAGATGTTCTTTTGTTTTCCTGTTTTAGAAGTTTCACATATGTCCTACACTTAGAAGCCCTGAACACTTTGTTGGTCCTGTTGTCTTTACAGATGTTTTGTTTTCCTGTTTCAGAAGTTTCACATATGCCCTACACTTAGAAGTCCTGAACACTTTGTTGGTCCTGTTGTCTATACAGATGTTCTTTTGTTTTCCTGTTTCAGAAGTTTCACATATGTCCTACACTTAGAAGTCCTGAACACTTTGTTGGTCCTGTTGTCTATACAGATGTTCTTTTGTTTTCCTGTTTCAGAAGTTTCACATATGTCCTACACTTAGAAGCCCAGAACACTTTGTTGGTCCTGTTGTCTATACAGATGTTTTGTTTTCCTGTTTCAGAAGTTTCACATATGTCCTACACTTAGAAGTCCTGAACACTTTGTTGGTCCTGTTGTCTATATAGATGTTCTTTTGTTTTCCTGTTTCAGAAGTTTCACATATGCCCTACACTTAGAAGCCCTGAACACTTTGTTGGTCCTGTTGTCTATACAGATGTTCTTTTGTTTTCCTGTTTTAGAAGTTTCACATATGTCCTACACTTAGAAGCCCTGAACACTTTGTTGGTCCTGTTGTCTTTACAGATGTTTTGTTTTCCTGTTTCAGAAGTTTCACATATGCCCTACACTTAGAAGTCCTGAACACTTTGTTGGTCCTGTTGTCTATACAGATGTTCTTTTGTTTTCCTGTTTCAGAAGTTTCACATATGTCCTACACTTAGAAGCCCAGAACACTTTGTTGGTCCTGTTGTCTATACAGATGTTTTGTTTTCCTGTTTCAGAAGTTTCACATATGTCCTACACTTAGAAGCCCTGAACACTTTGTTGGTCCTGTTGTCTATACAGATGTTCTTTTGTTTTCCTGTTTCAGAAGTTTCACATATGTCCTACACTTAGAAGTCCTGAACACTTTGTTGGTCCTGTTGTCTATATAGATGTTCTTTTGTTTTCCTGTTTCAGAAGTTTCACATATGCCCTACACTTAGAAGCCCTGAACACTTTGTTGGTCCTGTTGTTTATACAGATGTTCTTTTGTTTTCCTGTTTTAGAAGTTTCACATATGTCCTACACTTAGAAGCCCTGAACACTTTGTTGGTCCTGTTGTCTTTACAGATGTTTTGTTTTCCTGTTTCAGAAGTTTCACATATGCCCTACACTAAGAAGTCTTGAACACTTTGTTGGTCCTGTTGTCTATACAGATGTTCTTTTGTTTTCCTGTTTCAGAAGTTTCACATATGTCCTACACTTAGAAGCCCAGAACACTTTGTTGGTCCTGTTGTCTATACAGATGTTTTGTTTTCCTGTTTCAGAAGTTTCACATATTTCCTACACTTAGAAGCCCTGAACACTTTGTTGGTCCTGTTGTCTATACAGATGTTCTTTTGTTTTCCTGTTTCAGAAGTTTCACATATGTCCTACACTTAGAAGTCCTGAACACTTTGTTGGTCCTGTTGTCTATATAGATGTTCTTTTGTTTTCCTGTTTCAGAAGTTTCACATATGCCCTACACTTAGAAGCCCTGAACACTTTGTTGGTCATGTTGTCTATACAGATGTTCTTTTGTTTTCCTGTTTTAGAAGTTTCACATATGTCCTACACTTAGAAGCCCTGAACACTTTGTTGGTCCTGTTGTCTTTACAGATGTTTTGTTTTCCTGTTTCAGAAGTTTCACATATGCCCTACACTTAGAAGTCCTGAACACTTTGTTGGTCCTGTTGTCTATACAGATGTTCTTTTGTTTTCCTGTTTCAGAAGTTTCACATATGTCCTACACTTAGAAGTCCTGAACACTTTGTTGGTCCTGTTTTCTATACAGATGTTCTTTTGTTTTCCTGTTTCAGAAGTTTCACATATGTCCTACACTTAGAAGCCCAGAACACTTTGTTGGTCCTGTTGTCTATACAGATGTTTTGTTTTCCTGTTTCAGAAGTTTCACATATGTCCTACACTTAGAAGCCCTGAACACTTTGTTGGTCCTGTTGTCTATACAGATGTTTTGTCTTGTGTTTCAGAAGTTTCACATATGTCCTACACTTAGAAGCCCTGAACACTTTGTTGGTCCTGTTGTCTTTACAGATGTTTTGTTTTCCTGTTTCAGAAGTTTCACATATGCCCTACACTTAGAAGTCCTGAACACTTTGTTGGTCCTGTTGTCTATACAGATGTTGGTTTGTTTTCCTGTTTCAGAAGTTTCACATATGTCCTACACTTAGAAGCCCTGAACACTTTGTTGGTCCTGTTGTCTTTACAGATGTTTTGTTTTCCTGTTTCAGAAGTTTCACATATGTCCTACACTTAGAAGCCCTGAACACTTTGTTGGTCCTGTTGTCTTTACAGATGTTTTGTTTTCCTGTTTTAGAAGTTTCACATATGTCCTACACTTAGAAGCCCTGAACACTTTGTTGGTCCTGTTGTCTTTACAGATGTTTTGTTTTCCTGTTTCAGAAGTTTCACATATGTCCTACACTTAGAAGTCCTGCACACTTTGTTGGTCCTGTTGTCTATACAGATGTTTTGTTTTCCTGTTTCAGAAGTTTCACATATGCCCTACGCTTAGAAGCCCTGATCACTTTGTTGGTCCTGTTGTCTATACAGATGTTGGTTTGTTTTCCTGTTTCAGAAGTTTCACATATGCCCTACACTTAGAAGTCCTGAACACTTTGTTGGTCCTGTTGTCTATACAGATGTTCTTTTGTTTTCCTGTTTTAGAAGTTTCACATATGTCCTACACTTAGAAGCCCTGAACACTTTGTTGGTCCTGTTGTCTTTACAGATGTTTTGTTTTCCTGTTTCAGAAGTTTCACATATGTCCTACACTTAGAAGTCCTGCACACTTTGTTGGTCCTGTTGTCTATACAGATGTTTTGTTTTCCTGTTTCAGAAGTTTCACATATGTCCTACACTTAGAAGCCCTGAACACTTTGTTGGTCCTGTTGTCTATACAGATGTTTTGTCTTGTGTTTCAGAAGTTTCACATATGTCCTACACTTAGAAGCCCTGAACACTTTGTTGGTCCTGTTGTCTTTACAGATGTTTTGTTTTCCTGTTTCAGAAGTTTCACATATGCCCTACACTTAGAAGTCCTGAACACTTTGTTGGTCCTGTTGTCTATACAGATGTTGGTTTGTTTTCCTGTTTCAGAAGTTTCACATATGTCCTACACTTAGAAGCCCTGAACACTTTGTTGGTCCTGTTGTCTTTACAGATGTTTTGTTTTCCTGTTTCAGAAGTTTCACATATGTCCTACACTTAGAAGCCCTGAACACTTTGTTGGTCCTGTTGTCTTTACAGATGTTTTGTTTTCCTGTTTTAGAAGTTTCACATATGTCCTACACTTAGAAGCCCTGAACACTTTGTTGGTCCTGTTGTCTTTACAGATGTTTTGTTTTCCTGTTTCAGAAGTTTCACATATGTCCTACACTTAGAAGTCCTGCACACTTTGTTGGTCCTGTTGTCTATACAGATGTTTTGTTTTCCTGTTTCAGAAGTTTCACATATGCCCTACGCTTAGAAGCCCTGATCACTTTGTTGGTCCTGTTGTCTATACAGATGTTGGTTTGTTTTCCTGTTTCAGAAGTTTCACATATGCCCTACACTTAGAAGTCCTGAACACTTTGTTGGTCCTGTTGTCTATACAGATGTTCTTTTGTTTTCCTGTTTTAGAAGTTTCACATATGTCCTACACTTAGAAGCCCTGAACACTTTGTTGGTCCTGTTGTCTTTACAGATGTTTTGTTTTCCTGTTTCAGAAGTTTCACATATGTCCTACACTTAGAAGTCCTGCACACTTTGTTGGTCCTGTTGTCTATACAGATGTTTTGTTTTCCTGTTTCAGAAGTTTCACATATGCCCTACACTTAGAAGCCCTGATCACTTTGTTGGTCCTGTTGTCTATACAGATGTTGGTTTGTTTTCCTGTTTCAGAAGTTTCACATATGCCCTACACTTAGAAGTCCTGAACACTTTGTTGGTCCTGTTGTCTATACAGATGTTCTTTTGTTTTCCTGATTCAGAAGTTTCACATATGTCCTACACTTAGAAGTCCTGATCACTTTGTTGGTCCTGTTGTCTATACAGATGTTCTTTTGTTTTCCTGTTTCAGAAGTTTCACATATGTCCTACACTTCTAAGCCCTGAACACTTTGTTGGTCCTGTTGTCTATACAGATGTTCTTTTGTTTTCCTGTTTTAGAAGTTTCACATATGTCCTACACTTAGAAGCCCAGAACACTTTGTTGGTCCTGTTGTCTATACAGATGTTTTGTTTTCCTGTTTCAGAAGTTTCACATATGTCCTACACTTAGAAGCCCTGAACACTTTGTTGGTCCTGTTGTCTATAGAGATGATCTTTTGTTTTCCTGTTTCAGAAGTTTCACATATGTCCTACACTTAGAAGTCCTGAACACTTTGTTGGTCCTCTTGTCTGTATAGATGTTCTTTTGTTTTCCTGTTTCAGAAGTTTCACATATGCCCTACACTTAGAAGCCCTGAACACTTTGTTGGTCCTGTTGTCTATACAGATGTTTTGTTTTCCTGTTTAAGAAGTTTCACATATGTCCTACACTTAGAAGCCCTGAACACTTTGTTGGTCCTGTTGTCTATACAGATGTTCTTTTGTTTTCCTGTTTCAGAAGTTTCACATATGTCCTACACTTAGAAGTCCTGAACACTTTGTTGGTCCTGTTGTCTATATAGATGTTCTTTTGTTTTCCTGTTTCAGAAGTTTCACATATGCCCTACACTTAGAAGCCCTGAACACTTTGATGGTCCTGTTGTCTATACAGATGTTCTTTTGTTTTCCTGTTTTAGAAGTTTCACATATGTCCTACACTTAGAAGCCCTGAACACTTTGTTGGTCCTGTTGTCTTTACAGATGTTTTGTTTTCCTGTTTCAGAAGTTTCACATATGCCCTACACTTAGAAGTCCTGAACACTTTGTTGGTCCTGTTGTCTATACAGATGTTCTTTTGTTTTCCTGTTTCAGAAGTTTCACATATGTCCTACACTTAGAAGTCCTGAACACTTTGTTGGTCCTGTTGTCTATACAGATGTTCTTTTGTTTTCCTGTTTCAGAAGTTTCACATATGTCCTACACTTAGAAGCCCAGAACACTTTGTTGGTCCTGTTGTCTATACAGATGTTTTGTTTTCCTGTTTCAGAAGTTTCACATATGTCCTACACTTAGAAGCCCTGAACACTTTGTTGGTCCTGTTGTCTATACAGATGTTTTGTCTTGTGTTTCAGAAGTTTCACATATGTCCTACACTTAGAAGCCCTGAACACTTTGTTGGTCCTGTTGTCTTTACAGATGTTTTGTTTTCCTGTTTCAGAAGTTTCACATATGCCCTACACTTAGAAGTCCTGAACACTTTGTTGGTCCTGTTGTCTATACAGATGTTGGTTTGTTTTCCTGTTTCAGAAGTTTCACATATGTCCTACACTTAGAAGCCCTGAACACTTTGTTGGTCCTGTTGTCTTTACAGATGTTTTGTTTTCCTGTTTCAGAAGTTTCACATATGTCCTACACTTAGAAGCCCTGAACACTTTGTTGGTCCTGTTGTCTTTACAGATGTTTTGTTTTCCTGTTTTAGAAGTTTCACATATGTCCTACACTTAGAAGCCCTGAACACTTTGTTGGTCCTGTTGTCTTTACAGATGTTTTGTTTTCCTGTTTCAGAAGTTTCACATATGTCCTACACTTAGAAGTCCTGCACACTTTGTTGGTCCTGTTGTCTATACAGATGTTTTGTTTTCCTGTTTCAGAAGTTTCACAAATGCCCTACACTTAGAAGCCCTGATCACTTTGTTGGTCCTGTTGTCTATACAGATGTTGGTTTGTTTTCCTGTTTCAGAAGTTTCACATATGCCCTACACTTAGAAGTCCTGAACACTTTGTTGGTCCTGTTGTCTATACAGATGTTCTTTTGTTTTCCTGATTCAGAAGTTTCACATATGTCCTACACTTAGAAGTCCTGATCACTTTGTTGGTCCTGTTGTCTATACAGATGTTCTTTTGTTTTCCTGTTTCAGAAGTTTCACATATGTCCTACACTTAGAAGCCCTGAACACTTTGTTGGTCCTGTTGTCTATACAGATGTTCTTTTGTTTTCCTGATTCAGAAGTTTCACATATGTCCTACACTTAGAAGCCCTGAACACTTTGTTGGTCCTGTTGTCTTTACAGATGTTTTGTTTTCCTGTTTCAGAAGTTTCACATATGTCCTACACTTAGAAGTCCTGAACACTTTGTTGGTCCTGTTGTCTATACAGATGTTCTTTTGTTTTCCTGTTTTAGAAGTTTCACATATGTCCTACACTTAGAAGCCCTGATCACTTTGTTGGTCCTGTTGTCTTTACAGATGTTTTGTTTTCCTGTTTCAGAAGTTTCACATATGCCCTACACTTAGAAGTCCTGAACACTTTGTTGGTCCTGTTGTCTATACAGATGTTTTGTTTTCCTGTTTCAGAAGTTTCACATATGTCCTACACTTAGAAGCCCTGAACACTTTGTTGGTCCTGTTGTCTATACAGATGTTTTGTCTTGTGTTTCAGAAGTTTCACATATGTCCTACACTTAGAAGCCCTGAACACTTTGTTGGTCCTGTTGTCTTTACAGATGTTTTGTTTTCCTGTTTCAGAAGTTTCACATATGCCCTACACTTAGAAGTCCTGAACACTTTGTTGGTCCTGTTGTCTATACAGATGTTGGTTTGTTTTCCTGTTTCAGAAGTTTCACATATGTCCTACACTTAGAAGCCCTGAACACTTTGTTGGTCCTGTTGTCTTTACAGATGTTTTGTTTTCCTGTTTCAGAAGTTTCACATATGTCCTACACTTAGAAGTCCTGCACACTTTGTTGGTCCTGTTGTCTATACAGATGTTTTGTTTTCCTGTTTCAGAAGTTTCACTTATGCCCTACACTTAGAAGCCCTGATCACTTTGTTGGTCCTGTTGTCTATACAGATGTTGGTTTGTTTTCCTGTTTCAGAAGTTTCACATATGCCCTACACTTAGAAGTCCTGAACACTTTGTTGGTCCTGTTGTCTATACAGATGTTCTTTTGTTTTCCTGATTCAGAAGTTTCACATATGTCCTACACTTAGAAGTCCTGATCACTTTGTTGGTCCTGTTGTCTATACAGATGTTCTTTTGTTTTCCTGTTTCAGAAGTTTCACATATGTCCTACACTTAGAAGCCCTGAACACTTTGTTGGTCCTGTTGTCTATACAGATGTTCTTTTGTTTTCCTGATTCAGAAGTTTCACATATGTCCTACACTTAGAAGCCCTGAACACTTTGTTGGTCCTGTTGTCTTTACAGATGTTTTGTTTTCCTGTTTCAGAAGTTTCACATATGTCCTACACTTAGAAGTCCTGAACACTTTGTTGGTCCTGTTGTCTATACAGATGTTCTTTTGTTTTCCTGTTTTAGAAGTTTCACATATGTCCTACACTTAGAAGCCCTGATCACTTTGTTGGTCCTGTTGTCTATACAGATGTTCTTTTGTTTTCCTGTTTTAGAAGTTTCACATATGTCCTACACTTAGAAGCCCTGATCACTTTGTTGGTCCTGTTGTCTATACAGATGTTCTTTTGTTTTCCTGTTTTAGAAGTTTCACATATGTCCTACACTTAGAAGCCCTGAACACTTTGTTGGTCCTGTTGTCTTTACAGATGTTTTGTTTTCCTGTTTCAGAAGTTTCACATATGCCCTACACTTAGAAGTCCTGAACACTTTGTTGGTCCTGTTGTCTATACAGATGTTCTTTTGTTTTCCTGTTTCAGAAGTTTCACATATGTCCTACACTTAGAAGCACTGAACACTTTGTTGGTCCTGTTGTCTATACAGATGTTTTGTCTTGTGTTTCAGAAGTTTCACATATGTCCTACACTTAGAAGCCCTGAACACTTTGTTGGTCCTGTTGTCTATACAGATGTTCTTTTGTTTTCCTGTTTCAGAAGTTTCACATATGCCCTACACTTAGAAGTCCTGAACACTTTATTGGTCCTGTTGTCTATACAGATGTTCTTTTGTTTTCCTGTTTCAGAAGTTTCACATATGTCCTACACTTAGAAGCCCAGAACACTTTGTTGGTCCTGTTGTCTATACAGATGTTTTGTTTTCCTGTTTCAGAAGTTTCACATATGTCCTACACTTAGAAGCCCTGAACACTTTGTTGGTCCTGTTGTCTATATAGATGTTCTTTTGTTTTCCTGTTTCAGAAGTTTCACATATGCCCTACACTTAGAAGCCCTGAACACTTTGTTGGTCCTGTTGTCTATACAGATGTTCTTTTGTTTTCCTGTTTTAGAAGTTTCACATATGTCCTACACTTAGAAGCCCTGAACACTTTGTTGGTCCTGTTGTCTTTACAGATGTTTTGTTTTCCTGTTTCAGAAGTTTCACATACGCCCTACACTTAGAAGTCCTGAACACTTTGTTGGTCCTGTTGTCTATACAGATGTTCTTTTGTTTTCCTGTTTCAGAAGTTTCACATATGTCCTACACTTAGAAGCCCAGAACACTTTGTTGGTCCTGTTGTCTATACAGATGTTTTGTTTTCCTGTTTCAGAAGTTTCACATATGTCCTACACTTAGAAGCCCTGAACACTTTGTTGGTCCTGTTGTCTATACAGATGTTCTTTTGTTTTCCTGTTTCAGAAGTTTCACATATGTCCTACACTTAGAAGTCCTGAACACTTTGTTGGTCCTGTTGTCTATATAGATGTTCTTTTGTTTTCCTGTTTCAGAAGTTTCACATATGCCCTACACTTAGAAGCCCTGAACACTTTGTTGGTCCTGTTGTCTATACAGATGTTCTTTTGTTTTCCTGTTTTAGAAGTTTCACATATGTCCTACACTTAGAAGCCCTGAACACTTTGTTGGTCCTGTTGTCTTTACAGATGTTTTGTTTTCCTGTTTCAGAAGTTTCACATATGCCCTACACTAAGAAGTCTTGAACACTTTGTTGGTCCTGTTGTCTATACAGATGTTCTTTTGTTTTCCTGTTTCAGAAGTTTCACATATGTCCTACACTTAGAAGCCCAGAACACTTTGTTGGTCCTGTTGTCTATACAGATGTTTTGTTTTCCTGTTTCAGAAGTTTCACATATGTCCTACACTTAGAAGCCCAGAACACTTTGTTGGTCCTGTTGTCTATACAGATGTTCTTTTGTTTTCCTGTTTCAGAAGTTTCACATATGTCCTACACTTAGAAGTCCTGAACACTTTGTTGGTCCTGTTGTCTATATAGATGTTCTTTTGTTTTCCTGTTTCAGAAGTTTCACATATGCCCTACACTTAGAAGTCCTGAACACTTTGTTGGTCCTGTTGTCTATACAGATGTTCTTTTGTTTTCCTGTTTTAGAAGTTTCACATATGTCCTACACTTAGAAGCCCTGAACACTTTGTTGGTCCTGTTGTCTTTACAGATGTTTTGTTTTCCTGTTTCAGAAGTTTCACATATGCCCTACACTTAGAAGTCCTGAACACTTTGTTGGTCCTGTTGTCTATACAGATGTTCTTTTGTTTTCCTGTTTCAGAAGTTTCACATATGTCCTACACTTAGAAGCCCTGAACACTTTGTTGGTCCTGTTGTCTTTACAGATGTTCTTTTGTTTTCCTGTTTCAGAAGTTTCACATATGTCCTACACTTAGAAGCCCAGAACACTTTGTTGGTCCTGTTGTCTATACAGATGTTTTGTTTTCCTGTTTCAGAAGTTTCACATATGTCCTACACTTAGAAGCCCTGAACACTTTGTTGGTCCTGTTGTCTATACAGATGTTTTGTCTTGTGTTTCAGAAGTTTCACATATGTCCTACACTTAGAAGCCCTGAACACTTTGTTGGTCCTGTTGTCTTTACAGATGTTTTGTTTTCCTGTTTCAGAAGTTTCACATATGCCCTACACTTAGAAGTCCTGAACACTTTGTTGGTCCTGTTGTCTATACAGATGTTGGTTTGTTTTCCTGTTTCAGAAGTTTCACATATGTCCTACACTTAGAAGCCCTGAACACTTTGTTGGTCCTGTTGTCTTTACAGATGTTTTGTTTTCCTGTTTCAGAAGTTTCACATATGTCCTACACTTAGAAGCCCTGAACACTTTGTTGGTCCTGTTGTCTTTACAGATGTTTTGTTTTCCTGTTTTAGAAGTTTCACATATGTCCTACACTTAGAAGCCCTGAACACTTTGTTGGTCCTGTTGTCTTTACAGATGTTTTGTTTTCCTGTTTCAGAAGTTTCACATATGTCCTACACTTAGAAGTCCTGCACACTTTGTTGGTCCTGTTGTCTATACAGATGTTTTGTTTTCCTGTTTCAGAAGTTTCACATATGCCCTACACTTAGAAGCCCTGATCACTTTGTTAGTCCTGTTGTCTATACAGATGTTGGTTTGTTTTCCTGTTTCAGAAGTTTCACATATGCCCTACACTTAGAAGTCCTGAACACTTTGTTGGTCCTGTTGTCTATACAGATGTTCTTTTGTTTTCCTGTTTTAGAAGTTTCACATATGTCCTACACTTAGAAGCCCTGAACACTTTGTTGGTCCTGTTGTCTTTACAGATGTTTTGTTTTCCTGTTTCAGAAGTTTCACATATGTCCTACACTTAGAAGTCCTGCACACTTTGTTGGTCCTGTTGTCTATACAGATGTTTTGTTTTCCTGTTTCAGAAGTTTCACATATGCCCTACACTTAGAAGCCCTGATCACTTTGTTGGTCCTGTTGTCTATACAGATGTTGGTTTGTTTTCCTGTTTCAGAAGTTTCACATATGCCCTACACTTAGAAGTCCTGAACACTTTGTTGGTCCTGTTGTCTATACAGATGTTCTTTTGTTTTCCTGATTCAGAAGTTTCACATATGTCCTACACTTAGAAGTCCTGATCACTTTGTTGGTCCTGTTGTCTATACAGATGTTCTTTTGTTTTCCTGTTTCAGAAGTTTCACATATGTCCTACACTTAGAAGCCCTGAACACTTTGTTGGTCCTGTTGTCTATAGAGATGTTCTTTTGTTTTCCTGTTTCAGAAGTTTCACATATGCCCTACACTTAGAAGCCCTGAACACTTTGTTGGTCCTGTTGTCTATACAGATGTTTTGTTTTCCTGTTTCAGAAGTTTCACATATGTCCTACACTTAGAAGCCCTGAACACTTTGTTGGTCCTGTTGTCTATACAGATGTTCTTTTGTTTTCCTGTTTCAGAAGTTTCACATATGTCCTACACTTAGAAGTCCTGAACACTTTGTTGGTCCTGTTGTCTATATAGATGTTCTTTTGTTTTCCTGTTTCAGAAGTTTCACATATGCCCTACACTTAGAAGCCCTGAACACTTTGATGGTCCTGTTGTCTATACAGATGTTCTTTTGTTTTCCTGTTTTAGAAGTTTCACATATGTCCTACACTTAGAAGCCCTGAACACTTTGTTGGTCCTGTTGTCTATAGAGATGTTCTTTTGTTTTCCTGTTTCAGAAGTTTCACATATGCCCTACACTTAGAAGCCCTGAACACTTTGTTGGTCCTGTTGTCTATAGAGATGTTCTTTTGTTTTCCTGTTTCAGAAGTTTCACATATGTCCTACACTTAGAAGCCCTGAACACTTTGTTGGTCCTGTTGTCTATAGAGATGTTCTTTTGTTTTCCTGTTTCAGAAGTTTCACATATGCCCTACACTTAGAAGCCCTGAACACTTTGTTGGTCCTGTTGTCTATACAGATGTTTTGTTTTCCTGTTTCAGAAGTTTCACATATGTCCTACACTTAGAAGCCCTGAACACTTTGTTGGTCCTGTTGTCTATACAGATGTTCTTTTGTTTTCCTGTTTCAGAAGTTTCACATATGTCCTACACTTAGAAGCCCTGAACACTTTGTTGGTCATGTTGTCTTTACAGATGTTTTGTTTTCCTGTTTCAGAAGTTTCACATATGCCCTACACTTAGAAGTCCTGAACACTTTGTTGGTCCTGTTGTCTATACAGATGTTCTTTTGTTTTCCTGTTTCAGAAGTTTCACATATGTCCTACACTTAGAAGTCCTGAACACTTTGTTGGTCCTGTTGTCTATACAGATGTTCTTTTGTTTTCCTGTTTCAGAAGTTTCACATATGTCCTACACTTAGAAGCCCAGAACACTTTGTTGGTCCTGTTGTCTATACAGATGTTTTGTTTTCCTGTTTCAGAAGTTTCACATATGTCCTACACTTAGAAGCCCTGAACACTTTGTTGGTCCTGTTGTCTATACAGATGTTTTGTCTTGTGTTTCAGAAGTTTCACATATGTCCTACACTTAGAAGCCCTGAACACTTTGTTCGTCCTGTTGTCTTTACAGATGTTTTGTTTTCCTGTTTCAGAAGTTTCACATATGCCCTACACTTAGAAGTCCTGAACACTTTGTTGGTCCTGTTGTCTATACAGATGTTGGTTTGTTTTCCTGTTTCAGAAGTTTCACATATGTCCTACACTTAGAAGCCCTGAACACTTTGTTGGTCCTGTTGTCTTTACAGATGTTTTGTTTTCCTGTTTCAGAAGTTTCACATATGTCCTACACTTAGAAGCCCTGAACACTTTGTTGGTCCTGTTGTCTTTACAGATGTTTTGTTTTCCTGTTTTAAAAGTTTCACATATGTCCTACACTTAGAAGCCCTGAACACTTTGTTGGTCCTGTTGTCTTTACAGATGTTTTGTTTTCCTGTTTCAGAAGTTTCACATATGTCCTACACTTAGAAGTCCTGCACACTTTGTTGGTCCTGTTGTCTATACAGATGTTTTGTTTTCCTGTTTCAGAAGTTTCACAAATGCCCTACACTTAGAAGCCCTGATCACTTTGTTGGTCCTGTTGTCTATACAGATGTTGGTTTGTTTTCCTGTTTCAGAAGTTTCACATATGCCCTACACTTAGAAGTCCTGAACACTTTGTTGGTCCTGTTGTCTATACAGATGTTCTTTTGTTTTCCTGATTCAGAAGTTTCACATATGTCCTACACTTAGAAGTCCTGATCACTTTGTTGGTCCTGTTGTCTATACAGATGTTCTTTTGTTTTCCTGTTTCAGAAGTTTCACATATGTCCTACACTTAGAAGCACTGAACACTTTGTTGGTCCTGTTGTCTATACAGATGTTCTTTTGTTTTCCTGATTCAGAAGTTTCACATATGTCCTACACTTAGAAGCCCTGAACACTTTGTTGGTCCTGTTGTCTTTACAGATGTTTTGTTTTCCTGTTTCAGAAGTTTCACATATGTCCTACACTTAGAAGTCCTGAACACTTTGTTGGTCCTGTTGTCTATACAGATGTTCTTTTGTTTTCCTGTTTTAGAAGTTTCACATATGTCCTACACTTAGAAGCCCTGATCACTTTGTTGGTCCTGTTGTCTATACAGATGTTCTTTTGTTTTCCTGTTTTAGAAGTTTCACATATGTCCTACACTTAGAAGCCCTGATCACTTTGTTGGTCCTGTTGTCTATACAGATGTTCTTTTGTTTTCCTGTTTTAGAAGTTTCACATATGTCCTACACTTAGAAGCCCTGAACACTTTGTTGGTCCTGTTGTCTTTACAGATGTTTTGTTTTCCTGTTTCAGAAGTTTCACATATGCCCTACACTTAGAAGTCCTGAACACTTTGTTGGTCCTGTTGTCTATACAGATGTTTTGTTTTCCTGTTTCAGAAGTTTCACATATGTCCTACACTTAGAAGCCCTGAACACTTTGTTGGTCCTGTTGTCTATACAGATGTTTTGTCTTGTGTTTCAGAAGTTTCACAAATGCCCTACACTTAGAAGCCCTGATCACTTTGTTGGTCCTGTTGTCTATACAGATGTTGGTTTGTTTTCCTGTTTCAGAAGTTTCACATATGCCCTACACTTAGAAGTCCTGAACACTTTGTTGGTCCTGTTGTCTATACAGATGTTCTTTTGTTTTCCTGATTCAGAAGTTTCACATATGTCCTACACTTAGAAGTCCTGATCACTTTGTTGGTCCTGTTGTCTATACAGATGTTCTTTTGTTTTCCTGTTTCAGAAGTTTCACATATGTCCTACACTTAGAAGCCCTGAACACTTTGTTGGTCCTGTTGTCTATACAGATGTTCTTTTGTTTTCCTGATTCAGAAGTTTCACATATGTCCTACACTTAGAAGCCCTGAACACTTTGTTGGTCCTGTTGTCTTTACAGATGTTTTGTTTTCCTGTTTCAGAAGTTTCACATATGTCCTACACTTAGAAGTCCTGAACACTTTGTTGGTCCTGTTGTCTATACAGATGTTCTTTTGTTTTCCTGTTTTAGAAGTTTCACATATGTCCTACACTTAGAAGCCCTGATCACTTTGTTGGTCCTGTTGTCTATACAGATGTTCTTTTGTTTTCCTGTTTTAGAAGTTTCACATATGTCCTACACTTAGAAGCCCTGATCACTTTGTTGGTCCTGTTGTCTATACAGATGTTCTTTTGTTTTCCTGTTTTAGAAGTTTCACATATGTCCTACACTTAGAAGCCCTGAACACTTTGTTGGTCCTGTTGTCTTTACAGATGTTTTGTTTTCCTGTTTCAGAAGTTTCACATATGCCCTACACTTAGAAGCCCTGAACACTTTGTTGGTCCTGTTGTCTATACAGATGTTTTGTTTTCCTGTTTCAGAAGTTTCACATATGTCCTACACTTAGAAGCCCTGAACACTTTGTTGGTCCTGTTGTCTATACAGATGTTTTGTCTTGTGTTTCAGAAGTTTCACATATGTCCTACACTTAGAAGCCCTGAACACTTTGTTGGTCCTGTTGTCTTTACAGATGTTTTGTTTTCCTGTTTCAGAAGTTTCACATATGCCCTACACTTAGAAGTCCTGAACACTTTGTTGGTCCTGTTGTCTATACAGATGTTGGTTTGTTTTCCTGTTTCAGAAGTTTCACATATGTCCTACACTTAGAAGCCCTGAACACTTTGTTGGTCCTGTTGTCTTTACAGATGTTTTGTTTTCCTGTTTCAGAAGTTTCACATATGTCCTACACTTAGAAGCCCTGAACACTTTGTTGGTCCTGTTGTCTATACAGATGTTGGTTTGTTTTCCTGTTTCAGAAGTTTCACATATGTCCTACACTTAGAAGCCCTGAACACTTTGTTGGTCCTGTTGTCTTTACAGATGTTTTGTTTTCCTGTTTCAGAAGTTTCACATATGTCCTACACTTAGAAGTCCTGCACACTTTGTTGGTCCTGTTGTCTATACAGATGTTTTGTTTTCCTGTTTCAGAAGTTTCACATATGCCCTACACTTAGAAGCCCTGATCACTTTGTTGGTCCTGTTGTCTATACAGATGTTGGTTTGTTTTCCTGTTTCAGAAGTTTCACATATGCCCTACACTTAGAAGTCCTGAACACTTTGTTGGTCCTGTTGTCTATACAGATGTTCTTTTGTTTTCCTGTTTCAGAAGTTTCACATATGTCCTACACTTAGAAGTCCTGATCACTTTGTTGGTCCTGTTGTCTATACAGATGTTCTTTTGTTTTCCTGTTTCAGAAGTTTCACATATGTCCTACACTTAGAAGCCCTGAACACTTTGTTGGTCCTGTTGTCTGTACAGATGTTCTTTTGTTTTCCTGATTCAGAAGTTTCACATATGTCCTACACTTAGAAGCCCTGAACACTTTGTTGGTCCTGTTGTCTTTGCAGATGTTTTGTTTTCCTGTTTCAGAAGTTTCACATATGTCCTACACTTAGAAGTCCTGAACACTTTGTTGGTCCTGTTGTCTATACATATGTTCTTTTGTTTTCCTGTTTTAGAAGTTTCACATATGTCCTACACTTAGAAGCCCTGATCACTTTGTTGGTCCTGTTGTCTATACAGATGTTCTTTTGTTTTCCTGTTTTAGAAGTTTCACATATGTCCTACACTTAGAAGCCCTGATCACTTTGTTGGTCCTGTTGTCTATACAGATGTTCTTTTGTTTTCCTGTTTTAGAAGTTTCACATATGTCCTACACTTAGAAGCCCTGAACACTTTGTTGGTCCTGTTGTCTTTACAGATGTTTTGTTTTCCTGTTTCAGAAGTTTCACATATGCCCTACACTTAGAAGTCCTGAACACTTTGTTGGTCCTGTTGTCTATACAGATGTTTTGTTTTCCTGTTTCAGAAGTTTCACATATGTCCTACACTTAGAAGCCCTGAACACTTTGTTGGTCCTGTTGTCTATACAGATGTTTTGTCTTGTGTTTCAGAAGTTTCACATATGTCCTACACTTAGAAGCCCTGAACACTTTGTTGGTCCTGTTGTCTTTACAGATGTTTTGTTTTCCTGTTTCAGAAGTTTCACATATGTCCTACACTTAGAAGTCCTGAACACTTTGTTGGTCCTGTTGTCTATACAGATGTTGGTTTGTTTTCCTGTTTCAGAAGTTTCACATATGTCCTACACTTAGAAGCCCTGAACACTTTGTTGGTCCTGTTGTCTTTACAGATGTTTTGTTTTCCTGTTTCAGAAGTTTCACATATGTCCTACACTTAGAAGCCCTGAACACTTTGTTGGTCCTGTTGTCTATACAGATGTTGGTTTGTTTTCCTGTTTCAGAAGTTTCACATATGTCCTACACTTAGAAGCCCTGAACACTTTGTTGGTCCTGTTGTCTTTACAGATGTTTTGTTTTCCTGTTTCAGAAGTTTCACATATGTCCTACACTTAGAAGTCCTGCACACTTTGTTGGTCCTGTTGTCTATACAGATGTTTTGTTTTCCTGTTTCAGAAGTTTCACATATGCCCTACACTTAGAAGCCCTGATCACTTTGTTGGTCCTGTTGTCTATACAGATGTTGGTTTGTTTTCCTGTTTCAGAAGTTTCACATATGCCCTACACTTAGAAGTCCTGAACACTTTGTTGGTCCTGTTGTCTATACAGATGTTCTTTTGTTTTCCTGATTCAGAAGTTTCACATATGTCCTACACTTAGAAGTCCTGATCACTTTGTTGGTCCTGTTGTCTATACAGATGTTCTTTTGTTTTCCTGTTTCAGAAGTTTCACATATGTCCTACACTTAGAAGCCCTGAACACTTTGTTGGTCCTGTTGTCTGTACAGATGTTCTTTTGTTTTCCTGATTCAGAAGTTTCACATATGTCCTACACTTAGAAGCCCTGAACACTTTGTTGGTCCTGTTGTCTTTACAGATGTTTTGTTTTCCTGTTTCAGAAGTTTCACATATGTCCTACACTCAGAAGTCCTGAACACTTTGTTGGTCCTGTTGTCTATACAGATGTTCTTTTGTTTTCCTGTTTCAGAAGTTTCACATATGTCCTACACTTAGAAGCCCTGAACACTTTGTTGGTCCTGTTGTCTGTACAGATGTTCTTTTGTTTTCCTGTTTCAGAAGTTTCACATATGTCCTACACTTAGAAGTCCTGAACACTTTGTTGGTCCTGTTGTCTATATAGATGTTCTTTTGTTTTCCTGTTTCAGAAGTTTCACATATGCCCTACACTTAGAAGCCCTGAACACTTTGATGGTCCTGTTGTCTATACAGATGTTCTTTTGTTTTCCTGTTTTAGAAGTTTCACATATGTCCTACACTTAGAAGCCCTGAACACTTTGTTGGTCCTGTTGTCTTTACAGATGTTTTGTTTTCCTGTTTCAGAAGTTTCACATATGCCCTACACTTAGAAGCCCTGATCACTTTGTTGGTCCTGTTGTCTATACAGATGTTCTTTTGTTTTCCTGTTTCAGAAGTTTCACATATGTCCTACACTTAGAAGCCCTGAACACTTTGTTGGTCCTGTTGTCTGTACAGATGTTCTTTTGTTTTCCTGATTCAGAAGTTTCACATATGTCCTACACTTAGAAGCCCTGAACACTTTGTTGGTCCTGTTGTCTTTACAGATGTTTTGTTTTCCTGTTTCAGAAGTTTCACATATGTCCTACACTTAGAAGTCCTGAACACTTTGTTGGTCCTGTTGTCTATACAGATGTTCTTTTGTTTTCCTGTTTCAGAAGTTTCACATATGTCCTACACTTAGAAGCCCTGAACACTTTGTTGGTCCTGTTGTCTGTACAGATGTTCTTTTGTTTTCCTGTTTCAGAAGTTTCACATATGTCCTACACTTAGAAGTCCTGAACACTTTGTTGGTCCTGTTGTCTATATAGATGTTCTTTTGTTTTCCTGTTTCAGAAGTTTCACATATGCCCTACACTTAGAAGTCCTGAACACTTTGATGGTCCTGTTGTCTATACAGATGTTCTTTTGTTTTCCTGTTTTAGAAGTTTCACATATGTCCTACACTTAGAAGCCCTGAACACTTTGTTGGTCCTGTTGTCTTTACAGATGTTTTGTTTTCCTGTTTCAGAAGTTTCACATATGCCCTACACTTAGAAGTCCTGAACACTTTGTTGGTCCTGTTGTCTATACAGATGTTCTTTTGTTTTCCTGTTTCAGAAGTTTCACATATGTCCTACACTTAGAAGTCCTGAACACTTTGTTGGTCCTGTTGTCTATACAGATGTTCTTTTGTTTTCCTGTTTCAGAAGTTTCACATATGTCCTACACTTAGAAGCCCAGAACACTTTGTTGGTCCTGTTGTCTATACAGATGTTTTGTTTTCCTGTTTCAGAAGTTTCACATATGTCCTACACTTAGAAGCCCTGAACACTTTGTTGGTCCTGTTGTCTATACAGATGTTTTGTCTTGTGTTTCAGAAGTTTCACATATGTCCTACACTTAGAAGCCCTGAACACTTTGTTGGTCCTGTTGTCTTTACAGATGTTTTGTTTTCCTGTTTCAAAAGTTTCACATATGCCCTACACTTAGAAGTCCTGAACACTTTGTTGGTCGTGTTGTCTATACAGATGTTGGTTTGTTTTCCTGTTTCAGAAGTTTCACATATGTCCTACACTTAGAAGCCCTGAACACTTTGTTGGTCCTGTTGTCTTTACAGATGTTTTGTTTTCCTGTTTCAGAAGTTTCACATATGTCCTACACTTAGAAGCCCTGAACACTTTGTTGGTCCTGTTGTCTTTACAGATGTTTTGTTTTCCTGTTTTAGAAGTTTCACATATGTCCTACACTTAGAAGCCCTGAACACTTTGTTGGTCCTGTTGTCTTTACAGATGTTTTGTTTTCCTGTTTCAGAAGTTTCACATATGTCCTACACTTAGAAGTCCTGCACACTTTGTTGGTCCTGTTGTCTATACAGATGTTTTGTTTTCCTGTTTCAGAAGTTTCACAAATGCCCTACACTTAGAAGCCCTGATCACTTTGTTGGTCCTGTTGTCTATACAGATGTTGGTTTGTTTTCCTGTTTCAGAAGTTTCACATATGCCCTACACTTAGAAGTCCTGAACACTTTGTTGGTCCTGTTATCTATACAGATGTTCTTTTGTTTTCCTGATTCAGAAGTTTCACATATGTCCTACACTTAGAAGTCCTGATCACTTTGTTGGTCCTGTTGTCTATACAGATGTTCTTTTGTTTTCCTGTTTCAGAAGTTTCACATATGTCCTACACTTAGAAGCCCTGAACACTTTGTTGGTCCTGTTGTCTATACAGATGTTCTTTTGTTTTCCTGATTCAGAAGTTTCACATATGTCCTACACTTAGAAGCCCTGAACACTTTGTTGGTCCTGTTGTCTTTACAGATGTTTTGTTTTCCTGTTTCAGAAGTTTCACATATGTCCTACACTTAGAAGTCCTGAACACTTTGTTGGTCCTGTTGTCTATACAGATGTTCTTTTGTTTTCCTGTTTTAGAAGTTTCACATATGTCCTACACTTAGAAGCCCTGATCACTTTGTTGGTCCTGTTGTCTATACAGATGTTCTTTTGTTTTCCTGTTTCAGAAGTTTCACATATGTCCTACACTTAGAAGTCCTGAACACTTTGTTGGTCCTGTTGTCTATACAGATGTTCTTTTGTTTTCCTGTTTCAGAAGTTTCACATATGTCCTACACTTAGAAGCCCAGAACACTTTGTTGGTCCTGTTGTCTATACAGATGTTTTGTTTTCCTGTTTCAGAAGTTTCACATATGTCCTACACTTAGAAGCCCTGAACACTTTGTTGGTCCTGTTGTCTATACAGATGTTTTGTCTTGTGTTTCAGAAGTTTCACATATGTCCTACACTTAGAAGCCCTGAACACTTTGTTGGTCCTGTTGTCTTTACAGATGTTTTGTTTTCCTGTTTCAAAAGTTTCACATATGCCCTACACTTAGAAGTCCTGAACACTTTGTTGGTCCTGTTGTCTATACAGATGTTGGTTTGTTTTCCTGTTTCAGAAGTTTCACATATGTCCTACACTTAGAAGCCCTGAACACTTTGTTGGTCCTGTTGTCTTTACAGATGTTTTGTTTTCCTGTTTCAGAAGTTTCACATATGTCCTACACTTAGAAGCCCTGAACACTTTGTTGGTCCTGTTGTCTTTACAGATGTTTTGTTTTCCTGTTTTAGAAGTTTCACATATGTCCTACACTTAGAAGCCCTGAACACTTTGTTGGTCCTGTTGTCTTTACAGATGTTTTGTTTTCCTGTTTCAGAAGTTTCACATATGTCCTACACTTAGAAGCCCTGAACACTTTGTTGGTCCTGTTGTCTATACAGATGTTTTGTTTTCCTGTTTCAGAAGTTTCACAAATGCCCTACACTTAGAAGCCCTGATCACTTTGTTGGTCCTGTTGTCTATACAGATGTTGGTTTGTTTTCCTGTTTCAGAAGTTTCACATATGTCCTACACTTAGAAGCCCTGAACACTTTGTTGGTCCTGTTGTCTATACAGATGTTCTTTTGTTTTCCTGATTCAGAAGTTTCACATATGTCCTACACTTAGAAGTCCTGATCACTTTGTTGGTCCTGTTGTCTATACAGATGTTCTTTTGTTTTCCTGTTTCAGAAGTTTCACATATGTCCTACACTTAGAAGCCCTGAACACTTTGTTGGTCCTGTTGTCTATACAGATGTTCTTTTGTTTTCCTGATTCAGAAGTTTCACATATGTCCTACACTTAGAAGCCCTGAACACTTTGTTGGTCCTGTTGTCTTTACAGATGTTTTGTTTTCCTGTTTCAGAAGTTTCACATATGTCCTACACTTAGAAGCCCTGAACACTTTGTTGGTCCTGTTGTCTATACAGATGTTCTTTTGTTTTCCTGTTTTAGAAGTTTCACATATGTCCTACACTTAGAAGCCCTGATCACTTTGTTGGTCCTGTTGTCTATACAGATGTTCTTTTGTTTTCCTGTTTTAGAAGTTTCACATATGTCCTACACTTAGAAGCCCTGATCACTTTGTTGGTCCTGTTGTCTATACAGATGTTCTTTTGTTTTCCTGTTTTAGAAGTTTCACATATGTCCTACACTTAGAAGCCCTGAACACTTTGTTGGTCCTGTTGTCTTTACAGATGTTTTGTTTTCCTGTTTCAGAAGTTTCACATATGCCCTACACTTAGAAGTCCTGAACACTTTGTTGGTCCTGTTGTCTATACAGATGTTTTGTTTTCCTGTTTCAGAAGTTTCACATATGTCCTACACTTAGAAGCCCTGAACACTTTGTTGGTCCTGTTGTCTATACAGATGTTTTGTCTTGTGTTTCAGAAGTTTCACATATGTCCTACACTTAGAAGCCCTGAACACTTTGTTGGTCCTGTTGTCTTTACAGATGTTTTGTTTTCCTGTTTCAGAAGTTTCACATATGCCCTACACTTAGAAGTCCTGAACACTTTGTTGGTCCTGTTGTCTATACAGATGTTGGTTTGTTTTCCTGTTTCAGAAGTTTCACATATGTCCTACACTTAGAAGCCCTGAACACTTTGTTGGTCCTGTTGTCTTTACAGATGTTTTGTTTTCCTGTTTCAGAAGTTTCACATATGTCCTACACTTAGAAGCCCTGAACACTTTGTTGGTCCTGTTGTCTATACAGATGTTGGTTTGTTTTCCTGTTTCAGAAGTTTCACATATGTCCTACACTTAGAAGCCCTGAACACTTTGTTGGTCCTGTTGTCTTTACAGATGTTTTGTTTTCCTGTTTCAGAAGTTTCACATATGTCCTACACTTAGAAGTCCTGCACACTTTGTTGGTCCTGTTGTCTATACAGATGTTTTGTTTTCCTGTTTCAGAAGTTTCACATATGCCCTACACTTAGAAGCCCTGATCACTTTGTTGGTCCTGTTGTCTATACAGATGTTGGTTTGTTTTCCTGTTTCAGAAGTTTCACATATGCCCTACACTTAGAAGTCCTGAACACTTTGTTGGTCCTGTTGTCTATACAGATGTTCTTTTGTTTTCCTGATTCAGAAGTTTCACATATGTCCTACACTTAGAAGTCCTGATCACTTTGTTGGTCCTGTTGTCTATACAGATGTTCTTTTGTTTTCCTGTTTCAGAAGTTTCACATATGTCCTACACTTAGAAGCCCTGAACACTTTGTTGGTCCTGTTGTCTGTACAGATGTTCTTTTGTTTTCCTGATTCAGAAGTTTCACATATGTCCTACACTTAGAAGCCCTGAACACTTTGTTGGTCCTGTTGTCTTTACAGATGTTTTGTTTTCCTGTTTCAGAAGTTTCACATATGTCCTACACTTAGAAGTCCTGAACACTTTGTTGGTCCTGTTGTCTATACAGATGTTCTTTTGTTTTCCTGTTTTAGAAGTTTCACATATGTCCTACACTTAGAAGCCCTGATCACTTTGTTGGTCCTGTTGTCTATACAGATGTTCTTTTGTTTTCCTGTTTTAGAAGTTTCACATATGTCCTACACTTAGAAGCCCTGATCACTTTGTTGGTCCTGTTGTCTATACAGATGTTCTTTTGTTTTCCTGTTTTAGAAGTTTCACATATGTCCTACACTTAGAAGCCCTGAACACTTTGTTGGTCCTGTTGTCTTTACAGATGTTTTGTTTTCCTGTTTCAGAAGTTTCACATATGCCCTACACTTAGAAGTCCTGAACACTTTGTTGGTCCTGTTGTCTATACAGATGTTTTGTTTTCCTGTTTCAGAAGTTTCACATATGTCCTACACTTAGAAGCCCTGAACACTTTGTTGGTCCTGTTGTCTATACAGATGTTTTGTCTTGTGTTTCAGAAGTTTCACATATGTCCTACACTTAGAAGCCCTGAACACTTTGTTGGTCCTGTTGTCTTTACAGATGTTTTGTTTTCCTGTTTCAGAAGTTTCACATATGCCCTACACTTAGAAGTCCTGAACACTTTGTTGGTCCTGTTGTCTATACAGATGTTGGTTTGTTTTCCTGTTTCAGAAGTTTCACATATGTCCTACACTTAGAAGCCCTGAACACTTTGTTGGTCCTGTTGTCTATACAGATGTTTTGTTTTCCTGTTTCAGAAGTTTCACATATGTCCTACACTTAGAAGCCCTGAACACTTTGTTGGTCCTGTTGTCTATACAGATGTTGGTTTGTTTTCCTGTTTCAGAAGTTTCACATATGTCCTACACTTAGAAGCCCTGAACACTTTGTTGGTCCTGTTGTCTATACAGATGTTTTGTTTTCCTGTTTCAGAAGTTTCACATATGTCCTACACTTAGAAGTCCTGCACACTTTGTTGGTCCTGTTGTCTATACAGATGTTTTGTTTTCCTGTTTCAGAAGTTTCACATATGCCCTACACTTAGAAGCCCTGATCACTTTGTTGGTCCTGTTGTCTATACAGATGTTGGTTTGTTTTCCTGTTTCAGAAGTTTCACATATGCCCTACACTTAGAAGTCCTGAACACTTTGTTGGTCCTGTTGTCTATACAGATGTTCTTTTGTTTTCCTGATTCAGAAGTTTCACATATGTCCTACACTTAGAAGTCCTGATCACTTTGTTGGTCCTGTTGTCTATACAGATGTTCTTTTGTTTTCCTGTTTCAGAAGTTTCACATATGTCCTACACTTAGAAGCCCTGAACACTTTGTTGGTCCTGTTGTCTGTACAGATGTTCTTTTGTTTTCCTGATTCAGAAGTTTCACATATGTCCTACACTTAGAAGCCCTGAACACTTTGTTGGTCCTGTTGTCTTTACAGATGTTTTGTTTTCCTGTTTCAGAAGTTTCACATATGTCCTACACTTAGAAGTCCTGAACACTTTGTTGGTCCTGTTGTCTATACAGATGTTCTTTTGTTTTCCTGTTTTAGAAGTTTCACATATGTCCTGCACTTAGAAGCCCTGATCACTTTGTTGGTCCTGTTGTCTATACAGATGTTCTTTTGTTTTCCTGTTTTAGAAGTTTCACATATGTCCTACACTTAGAAGCCCTGATCACTTTGTTGGTCCTGTTGTCTATACAGATGTTCTTTTGTTTTCCTGTTTTAGAAGTTTCACATATGTCCTACACTTAGAAGCCCTGAACACTTTGTTGGTCCTGTTGTCTTTACAGATGTTTTGTTTTCCTGTTTCAGAAGTTTCACATATGCCCTACACTTAGAAGTCCTGAACACTTTGTTGGTCCTGTTGTCTATACAGATGTTCTTTTGTTTTCCTGTTTCAGAAGTTTCACATATGTCCTACACTTAGAAGCACTGAACACTTTGTTGGTCCTGTTGTCTATACAGATGTTTTGTCTTGTGTTTCAGAAGTTTCACATATGTCCTACACTTAGAAGCCCTGAACACTTTGTTGGTCCTGTTGTCTTTACAGATGTTTTGTTTTCCTGTTTCAGAAGTTTCACATATGCCCTTCACTTAGAAGTCCTGAACACTTTGTTGGTCCTGTTGTCTATACAGATGTTGGTTTGTTTTCCTGTTTCAGAAGTTTCACATATGTCCTACACTTAGAAGCCCTGAACACTTTGTTGGTCCTGTTGTCTTTACAGATGTTTTATTTTCCTGTTTCAGAAGTTTCACATATGTCCTACACTTAGAAGCCCTGAACACTTTGTTGGTCCTGTTGTCTTTACAGATGTTTTGTTTTCCTGTTTCAGAAGTTTCACATATGTCCTACACTTAGAAGCCCTGACCACTTTGTTGGTCCTGTTGTCTTTACAGATGTTTTGTTTTCCTGTTTCAGAAGTTTCACATATGTCCTACACTTAGAAGTCCTGCACACTTTGTTGGTCCTGTTGTCTATACAGATGTTTTGTTTTCCTGTTTCAGAAGTTTCACATATGCCCTACACTTAGAAGCCCTGATCACTTTGTTGGTCCTGTTGTCTATATAGATGTTCTTTTGTTTTCCTGATTCAGAAGTTTCACATATGTCCTACACTTAGAAGCCCTGAACACTTTGTTGGTGCTGTTGTCTTTACAGATGTTTTGTTTTCCTGTTTCAGAAGTTTCACATATGTCCTACACTTAGAAGTCCTGAACACTTTGTTGGTCCTGTTGTCTATACAGATGTTCTTTTGTTTTCCTGTTTTAGAAGTTTCACATATGTCCTACACTTAGAAGCCCTGATCACTTTGTTGGTCCTGTTGTCTATACAGATGTTCTTTTGTTTTCCTGTTTTAGAAGTTTCACATATGTCCTACACTTAGAAGCCCTGATCACTTTGTTGGTTTTGTTGTCTATACAGATGTTCTTTTGTTTTCCTGTTTTAGAAGTTTCACATATGTCCTACACTTAGAAGCCCTGAACACTTTGTTGGTCCTGTTGTCTTTACAGATGTTTTGTTTTCCTGTTTCAGAAGTTTCACATATGCCCTACACTTAGAAGTCCTGAACACTTTGTTGGTCCTGTTGTCTATACAGATGTTCTTTTGTTTTCCTGTTTCAGAAGTTTCACATATGTCCTACACTTAGAAGCACTGAACACTTTGTTGGTCCTGTTGTCTATACAGATGTTTTGTCTTGTGTTTCAGAAGTTTCACATATGTCCTACACTTAGAAGCCCTGAACACTTTGTTGGTCCTGTTGTCTTTACAGATGTTTTGTTTTCCTGTTTCAGAAGTTTCACATATGCCCTACACTTAGAAGTCCTGAACACTTTGTTGGTCCTGTTGTCTATACAGATGTTGGTTTGTTTTCCTGTTTCAGAAGTTTCACATATGTCCTACACTTAGAAGCCCTGAACACTTTGTTGGTCCTGTTGTCTTTACAGATGTTTTGTTTTCCTGTTTTAGAAGTTTCACATATGTCCTACACTTAGAAGCCCTGAACACTTTGTTGGTCCTGTTGTCTTTACAGATGTTTTGTTTTCCTGTTTCAGAAGTTTCACATATGTCCTACACTTAGAAGTCCTGCACACTTTGTTGGTCCTGTTGTCTATACAGATGTTTTGTTTTCCTGTTTCAGAAGTTTCACATATGCCCTACACTTAGAAGCCCTGATCACTTTGTTGGTCCTGTTGTCTATACAGATGTTGGTTTGTTTTCCTGTTTCAGAAGTTTCACATATGCCCTACACTTAGAAGTCCTGAACACTTTGTTGGTCCTGTTGTCTATACAGATGTTCTTTTTTTTCCTGTTTCAGAAGTTTCACATATGTCCTACACTTAGAAGCCCTGAACACTTTGTTGGTCCTGTTGTCTATACAGATGTTCTTTTGTTTTCCTGATTCAGAAGTTTCACATATGTCCTACACTTAGAAGTCCTGATCACTTTGTTGGTCCTGTTGTCTATACAGATGTTCTTTTGTTTTCCTGTTTCAGAAGTTTCACATATGTCCTACACTTAGAAGCCCTGAACACTTTGTTGGTCCTGTTGTCTATACAGATGTTCTTTTGTTTTCCTGATTCAGAAGTTTCACATATGTCCTACACTTAGAAGCCCTGAACACTTTGTTGGTCCTGTTGTCTTTACAGATGTTTTGTTTTCCTGTTTCAGAAGTTTCACATATGTCCTACACTTAGAAGTCCTGAACACTTTGTTGGTCCTGTTGTCTATACAGATGTTCTTTTGTTTTCCTGTTTTAGAAGTTTCACATATGTCCTACACTTAGAAGCCCTGATCACTTTGTTGGTCCTGTTGTCTATACAGATGTTCTTTTGTTTTCCTGTTTTAGAAGTTTCACATATGTCCTACACTTAGAAGCCCTGATCACTTTGTTGGTCCTGTTGTCTATACAGATGTTCTTTTGTTTTCCTGTTTTAGAAGTTTCACATATGTCCTACACTTAGAAGCCCTGAACACTTTGTTGGTCCTGTTGTCTTTACAGATGTTTTGTTTTCCTGTTTCAGAAGTTTCACATATGCCCTACACTTAGAAGTCCTGAACACTTTGTTGGTCCTGTTGTCTATACAGATGTTCTTTTGTTTTCCTGTTTCAGAAGTTTCACATATGTCCTACACTTAGAAGCCCAGAACACTTTGTTGGTCCTGTTGTCTATACAGATGTTTTGTTTTCCTGTTTCAGAAGTTTCACATATGTCCTACACTTAGAAGCCCTGAACACTTTGTTGGTCCTGTTGTCTTTACAGATGTTTTGTTTTCCTGTTTCAGAAGTTTCACATATGTCCTACACTTAGAAGTCCTGCACACTTTGTTGGTCCTGTTGTCTATACAGGTGTTTTGTTTTCCTGTTTCAGAAGTTTCACATATGCCCTACACTTAGAAGCCCTGATCACTTTGTTGGTCCTGTTGTCTATATAGATGTTCTTTTGTTTTCCTGATTCAGAAGTTTCACATATGTCCTACACTTAGAAGCCCTGAACACTTTGTTGGTGCTGTTGTCTTTACAGATGTTTTGTTTTCCTGTTTCAGAAGTTTCACATATGTCCTACACTTAGAAGTCCTGAACACTTTGTTGGTCCTGTTGTCTATACAGATGTTCTTTTGTTTTCCTGTTTTAGAAGTTTCACATATGTCCTACACTTAGAAGCCCTGATCACTTTGTTGGTCCTGTTGTCTATACAGATGTTCTTTTGTTTTCCTGTTTTAGAAGTTTCACATATGTCCTACACTTAGAAGCCCTGATCACTTTGTTGGTTTTGTTGTCTATACAGATGTTCTTTTGTTTTCCTGTTTTAGAAGTTTCACATATGTCCTACACTTAGAAGCCCTGAACACTTTGTTGGTCCTGTTGTCTTTACAGATGTTTTGTTTTCCTGTTTCAGAAGTTTCACATATGCCCTACACTTAGAAGTCCTGAACACTTTGTTGGTCCTGTTGTCTATACAGATGTTCTTTTGTTTTCATGTTTCAGAAGTTTCACATATGTCCTACACTTAGAAGCACTGAACACTTTGTTGGTCCTGTTGTCTATACAGATGTTTTGTCTTGTGTTTCAGAAGTTTCACATATGTCCTACACTTAGAAGCCCTGAACACTTTGTTGGTCCTGTTGTCTTTACAGATGTTTTGTTTTCCTGTTTCAGAAGTTTCACATATGCCCTACACTTAGAAGTCCTGAACACTTTGTTGGTCCTGTTGTCTATACAGATGTTGGTTTGTTTTCCTGTTTCAGAAGTTTCACATATGTCCTACACTTAGAAGCCCTGAACACTTTGTTGGTCCTGTTGTCTTTACAGATGTTTTGTTTTCCTGTTTTAGAAGTTTCACATATGTCCTACACTTAGAAGCCCTGAACACTTTGTTGGTCCTGTTGTCTTTACAGATGTTTTGTTTTCCTGTTTCAGAAATTTCACATATGTCCTACACTTAGAAGTCCTGCACACTTTGTTGGTCCTGTTGTCTATACAGATGTTTTGTTTTCCTGTTTCAGAAGTTTCACATATGCCCTACACTTAGAAGCCCTGATCACTTTGTTGGTCCTGTTGTCTATACAGATGTTGGTTTGTTTTCCTGTTTCAGAAGTTTCACATATGCCCTACACTTAGAAGTCCTGAACACTTTGTTGGTCCTGTTGTCTATACAGATGTTCTTTTGTTTTCCTGTTTCAGAAGTTTCACATATGTCCTACACTTAGAAGTCCTGCACACTTTGTTGGTCCTGTTGTCTATACAGATGTTTTGTTTTCCTGTTTCAGAAGTTTCACATATGCCCTACACTTAGAAGCCCTGATCACTTTGTTGGTCCTGTTGTCTATACAGATGTTGGTTTGTTTTCCTGTTTCAGAAGTTTCACATATGCCCTACACTTAGAAGTCCTGAACACTTTGTTGGTCCTGTTGTCTATACAGATGTTCTTTTGTTTTCCTGATTCAGAAGTTTCACATATGTCCTACACTTAGAAGTCCTGATCACTTTGTTGGTCCTGTTGTCTATACAGATGTTCTTTTGTTTTCCTGTTTTAGAAGTTTCACATATGTCCTACACTTAGAAGCCCTGATCACTTTGTTGGTCCTGTTGTCTATACAGATGTTCTTTTGTTTTCCTGTTTTAGAAGTTTCACATATGTCCTACACTTAGAAGCCCTGATCACTTTGTTGGTTTTGTTGTCTATACAGATGTTCTTTTGTTTTCCTGTTTTAGAAGTTTCACATATGTCCTACACTTAGAAGCCCTGAACACTTTGTTGGTCCTGTTGTCTTTACAGATGTTTTGTTTTCCTGTTTCAGAAGTTTCACATATGCCCTACACTTAGAAGTCCTGAACACTTTGTTGGTCCTGTTGTCTATACAGATGTTCTTTTGTTTTCCTGTTTCAGAAGTTTCACATATGTCCTACACTTAGAAGCACTGAACACTTTGTTGGTCCTGTTGTCTATACAGATGTTTTGTCTTGTGTTTCAGAAGTTTCACATATGTCCTACACTTAGAAGCCCTGAACACTTTGTTGGTCCTGTTGTCTTTACAGATGTTTTGTTTTCCTGTTTCAGAAGTTTCACATATGCCCTACACTTAGAAGTCCTGAACACTTTGTTGGTCCTGTTGTCTATACAGATGTTGGTTTGTTTTCCTGTTTCAGAAGTTTCACATATGTCCTACACTTAGAAGCCCTGAACACTTTGTTGGTCCTGTTGTCTTTACAGATGTTTTGTTTTCCTGTTTTAGAAGTTTCACATATGTCCTACACTTAGAAGCCCTGAACACTTTGTTGGTCCTGTTGTCTTTACAGATGTTTTGTTTTCCTGTTTCAGAAGTTTCACATATGTCCTACACTTAGAAGTCCTGCACACTTTGTTGGTCCTGTTGTCTATACAGATGTTTTGTTTTCCTGTTTCAGAAGTTTCACATATGCCCTACACTTAGAAGCCCTGATCACTTTGTTGGTCCTGTTGTCTATACAGATGTTGGTTTGTTTTCCTGTTTCAGAAGTTTCACATATGCCCTACACTTAGAAGTCCTGAACACTTTGTTGGTCCTGTTGTCTATACAGATGTTCTTTTTTTTCCTGTTTCAGAAGTTTCACATATGTCCTACACTTAGAAGCCCTGAACACTTTGTTGGTCCTGTTGTCTATACAGATGTTCTTTTGTTTTCCTGATTCAGAAGTTTCACATATGTCCTACACTTAGAAGTCCTGATCACTTTGTTGGTCCTGTTGTCTATACAGATGTTCTTTTGTTTTCCTGTTTCAGAAGTTTCACATATGTCCTACACTTAGAAGCCCTGAACACTTTGTTGGTCCTGTTGTCTATACAGATGTTCTTTTGTTTTCCTGATTCAGAAGTTTCACATATGTCCTACACTTAGAAGCCCTGAACACTTTGTTGGTCCTGTTGTCTTTACAGATGTTTTGTTTTCCTGTTTCAGAAGTTTCACATATGTCCTACACTTAGAAGTCCTGAACACTTTGTTGGTCCTGTTGTCTATACAGATGTTCTTTTGTTTTCCTGTTTCAGAAGTTTCACATATGTCCTACACTTAGAAGCCCAGAACACTTTGTTGGTCCTGTTGTCTATACAGATGTTTTGTTTTCCTGTTTCAGAAGTTTCACATATGTCCTACACTTAGAAGCCCTGAACACTTTGTTGGTCCTGTTGTCTTTACAGATGTTTTGTTTTCCTGTTTCAGAAGTTTCACATATGTCCTACACTTAGAAGTCCTGCACACTTTGTTGGTCCTGTTGTCTATACAGGTGTTTTGTTTTCCTGTTTCAGAAGTTTCACATATGCCCTACACTTAGAAGCCCTGATCACTTTGTTGGTCCTGTTGTCTATACAGATGTTCTTTTGTTTTCCTGATTCAGAAGTTTCACATATGTCCTACACTTAGAAGCCCTGAACACTTTGTTGGTGCTGTTGTCTTTACAGATGTTTTGTTTTCCTGTTTCAGAAGTTTCACATATGTCCTACACTTAGAAGTCCTGAACACTTTGTTGGTCCTGTTGTCTATACAGATGTTCTTTTGTTTTCCTGTTTTAGAAGTTTCACATATGTCCTACACTTAGAAGCCCTGATCACTTTGTTGGTCCTGTTGTCTATACAGATGTTCTTTTGTTTTCCTGTTTTAGAAGTTTCACATATGTCCTACACTTAGAAGCCCTGATCACTTTGTTGGTTTTGTTGTCTATACAGATGTTCTTTTTTTTTCCTGTTTTAGAAGTTTCACATATGTCCTACACTTAGAAGCCCTGAACACTTTGTTGGTCCTGTTGTCTTTACAGATGTTTTGTTTTCCTGTTTCAGAAGTTTCACATATGCCCTACACTTAGAAGTCCTGAACACTTTGTTGGTCCTGTTGTCTATACAGATGTTCTTTTGTTTTCATGTTTCAGAAGTTTCACATATGTCCTACACTTAGAAGCACTGAACACTTTGTTGGTCCTGTTGTCTATACAGATGTTTTGTCTTGTGTTTCAGAAGTTTCACATATGCCCTACACTTAGAAGCCCTGATCACTTTGTTGGTCCTGTTGTCTATATAGATGTTCTTTTGTTTTCCTGATTCAGAAGTTTCACATATGTCCTACACTTAGAAGCCCTGAACACTTTGTTGGTGCTGTTGTCTTTACAGATGTTTTGTTTTCCTGTTTCAGAAGTTTCACATATGTCCTACACTTAGAAGTCCTGAACACTTTGTTGGTCCTGTTGTCTATACAGATGTTCTTTTGTTTTCCTGTTTTAGAAGTTTCACATATGTCCTACACTTAGAAGCCCTGATCACTTTGTTGGTCCTGTTGTCTATACAGATGTTCTTTTGTTTTCCTGTTTTAGAAGTTTCACATATGTCCTACACTTAGAAGCCCTGATCACTTTGTTGGTTTTGTTGTCTATACAGATGTTCTTTTGTTTTCCTGTTTTAGAAGTTTCACATATGTCCTACACTTAGAAGCCCTGAACACTTTGTTGGTCCTGTTGTCTTTACAGATGTTTTGTTTTCCTGTTTCAGAAGTTTCACATATGCCCTACACTTAGAAGTCCTGAACACTTTGTTGGTCCTGTTGTCTATACAGATGTTCTTTTGTTTTCATGTTTCAGAAGTTTCACATATGTCCTACACTTAGAAGCACTGAACACTTTGTTGGTCCTGTTGTCTATACAGATGTTTTGTCTTGTGTTTCAGAAGTTTCACATATGTCCTACACTTAGAAGCCCTGAACACTTTGTTGGTCCTGTTGTCTTTACAGATGTTTTGTTTTCCTGTTTCAGAAGTTTCACATATGCCCTACACTTAGAAGTCCTGAACACTTTGTTGGTCCTGTTGTCTATACAGATGTTGGTTTGTTTTCCTGTTTCAGAAGTTTCACATATGTCCTACACTTAGAAGCCCTGAACACTTTGTTGGTCCTGTTGTCTTTACAGATGTTTTGTTTTCCTGTTTTAGAAGTTTCACATATGTCCTACACTTAGAAGCCCTGAACACTTTGTTGGTCCTGTTGTCTTTACAGATGTTTTGTTTTCCTGTTTCAGAAATTTCACATATGTCCTACACTTAGAAGTCCTGCACACTTTGTTGGTCCTGTTGTCTATACAGATGTTTTGTTTTCCTGTTTCAGAAGTTTCACATATGCCCTACACTTAGAAGCCCTGAACACTTTGTTGGTCCTGTTGTCTATACAGATGTTGGTTTGTTTTCCTGTTTCAGAAGTTTCACATATGCCCTACACTTAGAAGTCCTGAACACTTTGTTGGTCCTGTTGTCTATACAGATGTTCTTTTGTTTTCCTGTTTCAGAAGTTTCACATATGTCCTACACTTAGAAGCCCTGAACACTTTGTTGGTCCTGTTGTCTATACAGATGTTCTTTTGTTTTCCTGATTCAGAAGTTTCACATATGTCCTACACTTAGAAGTCCTGATCACTTTGTTGGTCCTGTTGTCTATACAGATGTTCTTTTGTTTTCCTGTTTCAGAAGTTTCACATATGTCCTACACTTAGAAGCCCTGAACACTTTGTTGGTCCTGTTGTCTATACAGATGTTCTTTTGTTTTCCTGATTCAGAAGTTTCACATATGTCCTACACTTAGAAGCCCTGAACACTTTGTTGGTCCTGTTGTCTTTACAGATGTTTTGTTTTCTTGTTTCAGAAGTTTCACATATGTCCTACACTTAGAAGTCCTGAACACTTTGTTGGTCCTGTTGTCTATACAGATGTTCTTTTGTTTTCCTGTTTTAGAAGTTTCACATATGTCCTACACTTAGAAGCCCTGATCACTTTGTTGGTCCTGTTGTCTATACAGATGTTCTTTTGTTTTCCTGTTTTAGAAGTTTCACATATGTCCTACACTTAGAAGCCCTGATCACTTTGTTGGTCCTGTTGTCTATACAGATGTTCTTTTGTTTTCCTGTTTTAGAAGTTTCACATATGCCCTACACTTAGAAGTCCTGAACACTTTGTTGGTCCTGTTGTCTATACAGATGTTCTTTTGTTTTCCTGTTTTAGAAGTTTCACATATGTCCTACACTTAGAAGCCCTGAACACTTTGTTGGTCCTGTTGTCTTTACAGATGTTTTGTTTTCCTGTTTCAGAAGTTTCACATATGTCCTACACTTAGAAGCACTGAACACTTTGTTGGTCCTGTTGTCTATGCAGATGTTCTTTTGTTTTCCTGTTTCAGAAGTTTCACATATGTCCTACACTTAGAAGCACTGAACACTTTGTTGGTCCTGTTGTCTTTACAGATGTTTTGTTTTCCTGTTTCAGAAGTTTCACATATGTCCTACACTTAGAAGTCCTGAACACTTTGTTGGTCCTGTTGTCTATACAGATGTTGGTTTGTTTTCCTGTTTCAGAAGTTTCACATATGCCCTACACTTAGAAGCACTGAACACTTTGTTGGTCCTGTTGTCTATACAGATGTTCTTTTGTTTTCCTGTTTCAGAAGTTTCACATATGTCCTACACTTAGAAGTCCTGATCACTTTGTTGGTCCTGTTGTCTATACAGATGTTTTGTTTTCCTGTTTCAGAAGTTTCACATATGCCCTACACTTAGAAGCCCTGATCACTTTGTTGGTCCTGTTGTCTATACAGATGTTCTTTTGTTTTCCTGTTTCAGAAGTTTCACATATGTCCTACACATAGAAGCCCTGAACACTTTGTTGGTCCTGTTGTCTATACAGATGTTGGTTTGTTTTCCTGTTTCAGATGTTTCACATATGTCCTACACTTAGAAGCCCTGAACACTTTGTTGGTCCTGTTGTCTATACAGATGTTCTTTTGTTTTTGCTGATTCAGAAGTTTCACATATGTCCTACACTTAGAAGTCCTGATCACTTTGTTGGTCCTGTTGTCTATACAGATGTTCTTTTGTTTTCCTGTTTCAGAAGTTTCACATATGTCCTACACTTAGAAGCCCTGAACACTTTGTTGGTCCTGTTGTCTATACAGATGTTCTTTTGTTTTCCTGATTCAGAAGTTTCACATATGTCCTACACTTAGAAGCCCTGAACACTTTGTTGGTCCTGTTGTCTTTACAGATGTTTTGTTTTCCTGTTTCAGAAGTTTCACATATGTCCTACACTTAGAAGTCCTGATCACTTTGTTGGTCCTGTTGTCTATACAGATGTTCTTTTGTTTTCCTGTTTCAGAAGTTTCACATATGTCCTACACTTAGAAGCCCTGAACACTTTGTTGGTCCTGTTGTCTATACAGATGTTCTTTTGTTTTCCTGTTTTAGAAGTTTCACATATGTCCTACACTTAGAAGCCCTGATCACTTTGTTGGTCCTGTTGTCTATACAGATGTTCTTTTGTTTCCTGTTTTAGAAGTTTCACATATGTCCTACACTTAGAAGTCCTGATCACTTTGTTGGTCCTGTTGTCTATACAGATGTTCTTTTGTTTTCCTGTTTTAGAAGTTTCACATATGCCCTACACTTAGAAGTCCTGAACACTTTGTTGGTCCTGTTGTCTATACAGATGTTCTTTTGTTTTCCTGTTTTAGAAGTTTCACATATGTCCTACACTTAGAAGCCCTGAACACTTTGTTGGTCCTGTTGTCTTTACAGATGTTTTGTTTTCCTGTTTCAGAAGTTTCACATATGTCCTACACTTAGAAGCACTGAACACTTTGTTGGTCCTGTTGTCTATACAGATGTTCTTTTGTTTTCCTGTTTCAGAAGTTTCACATATGTCCTACACTTAGAAGCACTGAACACTTTGTTGGTCCTGTTGTCTTTACAGATGTTTTGTTTTCCTGTTTCAGAAGTTTCACATATGTCCTACACTTAGAAGTCCTGAACACTTTGTTGGTCCTGTTGTCTATACAGATGTTGGTTTGTTTTCCTGTTTCAGAAGTTTCACATATGCCCTACACTTAGAAGCACTGAACACTTTGTTGGTCCTGTTGTCTATACAGATGTTCTTTTGTTTTCCTGTTTCAGAAGTTTCACATATGTCCTACACTTAGAAGTCCTGATCACTTTGTTGGTCCTGTTGTCTATACAGATGTTTTGTTTTCCTGTTTCAGAAGTTTCACATATGCCCTACACTTAGAAGCCCTGATCACTTTGTTGGTCCTGTTGTCTATACAGATGTTCTTTTGTTTTCCTGTTTCAGAAGTTTCACATATGTCCTACACATAGAAGCCCTGAACACTTTGTTGGTCCTGTTGTCTATACAGATGTTGGTTTGTTTTCCTGTTTCAGATGTTTCACATATGTCCTACACTTAGAAGCCCTGAACACTTTGTTGGTCCTGTTGTCTATACAGATGTTCTTTTGTTTTTGCTGATTCAGAAGTTTCACATATGTCCTACACTTAGAAGTCCTGATCACTTTGTTGGTCCTGTTGTCTATACAGATGTTCTTTTGTTTTCCTGTTTCAGAAGTTTCACATATGTCCTACACTTAGAAGCCCTGAACACTTTGTTGGTCCTGTTGTCTATACAGATGTTCTTTTGTTTTCCTGATTCAGAAGTTTCACATATGTCCTACACTTAGAAGCCCTGAACACTTTGTTGGTCCTGTTGTCTTTACAGATGTTTTGTTTTCCTGTTTCAGAAGTTTCACATATTTCCTACACTTAGAAGTCCTGAACACTTTGTTGGTCCTGTTGTCTATACAGATGTTCTTTTGTTTTCCTGTTTTAGAAGTTTCACATATGTCCTACACTTAGAAGCCCTGATCACTTTGTTGGTCCTGTTGTCTATACAGATGTTCTTTTGTTTTCCTGTTTTAGAAGTTTCACATATGTCCTACACTTAGAAGCCCTGATCACTTTGTTGGTCCTGTTGTCTATACAGATGTTCTTTTGTTTTCCTGTTTTAGAAGTTTCACATATGTCCTACACTTAGAAGCCCTGAACACTTTGTTGGTCCTGTTGTCTTTACAGATGTTTTGTTTTCCTGTTTCAGAAGTTTCACATATGCCCTACACTTAGAAGTCCTGAACACTTTGTTGGTCCTGTTGTCTATACAGATGTTCTTTTGTTTTCCTGTTTTAGAAGTTTCACATATGTCCTACACTTAGAAGCCCTGAACACTTTGTTGGTCCTGTTGTCTTTACAGATGTTTTGTTTTCCTGTTTCAGAAGTTTCACATATGTCCTACACTTAGAAGCACTAGACACTTTGTTGGTCCTGTTGTCTATACAGATGTTCTTTTGTTTTCCTGTTTCAGAAGTTTCACATATGTCCTACACTTAGAAGCACTGAACACTTTGTTGGTCCTGTTGTCTTTACAGATGTTTTGTTTTCCTGTTTCAGAAGTTTCACATATGTCCTACACTTAGAAGTCCTGAACACTTTGTTGGTCCTGTTGTCTATACAGATGTTGGTTTGTTTTCCTGTTTCAGAAGTTTCACATATGCCCTACACTTAGAAGCACTGAACACTTTGTTGATTCTGTTGTCTATACAGATGTTCTTTTGTTTTCCTGTTTCAGAAGTTTCACATATGTCCTACACTTAGAAGTCCTGATCACTTTGTTGGTCCTGTTGTCTATACAGATGTTCTTTTGTTTTCCTGTTTTAGAAGTTTCACATATGTCCTACACTTAGAAGCCCTGAACACTTTGTTGGTCCTGTTGTCTTTACAGATGTTTTGTTTTCCTGTTTCAGAAGTTTCACATATGTCCTACACTTAGAAGCCCTGAACACTTTGTTGGTCCTGTTGTCTATACAGATGTTGGTTTGTTTTCCTGTTTCAGATGTTTCACATATGTCCTACACTTAGAAGCACTGAACACTTTGTTGGTCCTGTTGTCTATACAGATGTTCTTTTGTTTTCCTGTTTCAGAAGTTTCACATATGCCCTACACTTAGAAGTCCTGAACTTTTTGTTAGTCCTGTTGTCTATACAGATGTTTTGTTTTCCTGTTTCAGAAGTTTCACATATGCCCTACACTTAGAAGCCCTGATCACTTTGTTGGTCCTGTTGTCTATACAGATGTTGGTTTGTTTTCCTGTTTCAGAAGTTTCACATATGTCCTACACTTAGAAGCACTGAACACTTTGTTGGTCCTGTTGTCTATACAGATGTTCTTTTGTTTTCCTGTTTCAGAAGTTTCACATATGTCCTACACTTAGAAGTCCTGAACACTTTGTTGGTCCTGTTGTCTATACAGATGTTCTTTTGTTTTCCTGTTTCAGATGTTTCACATATGTCCTACACTTAGAAGCACTGAACACTTTGTTGGTCCTGTTGTCTATACAGATGTTCTTTTGTTTTCCTGTTTCAGAAGTTTCACATATGCCCTACACTTAGAAGTCCTGAACTTTTTGTTAGTCCTGTTGTCTATACAGATGTTTTGTTTTCCTGTTTCAGAAGTTTCACATATGCCCTACACTTAGAAGCCCTGATCACTTTGTTGGTCCTGTTGTCTATACAGATGTTGGTTTGTTTTCCTGTTTCAGAAGTTTCACACATGTCCTACACTTAGAAGCCCTGAACACTTTGTTGGTCCTGTTGTCTTTACAGATGTTTTGTTTTCCTGTTTCAGAAGTTTCACATATGCCCTACACTTAGAAGTCCTGAACACTTTGTTGGTCCTGTTGTCTATACAGATGTTCTTTTGTTTTCCTGTTTCAGAAGTTTCACATATGTCCTACACTTAGAAGCCCAGAACACTTTGTTGGTCCTGTTGTCTATACAGATGTTTTGTTTTCCTGTTTCAGAAGTTTCACAGATGTCCTACACTTAGAAGTCCTGAACACTTTGTTGGTCCTGTTGTCTATACAGATGTTCTTTTGTTTTCCTGTTTCAGAAGTTTCACATATGTCCTACACTTAGAAGCCCAGAACACTTTGTTGGTCCTGTTGTCTATACAGATGTTCTTTTGTTTTCCTGTTTTAGAAGTTTCACATATGTCCTACACTTAGAAGCCCTGAACACTTTGTTGGTCCTGTTGTCTTTACAGATGTTTTGTTTTCCTGTTTCAGAAGTTTCACATATGCCCTACACTTAGAAGTCCTGAACACTTTGTTGGTCCTGTTGTCTATACAGATGTTCTTTTGTTTTCCTGTTTCAGAAGTTTCACATATGTCCTACACTTAGAAGTCCTGAACACTTTGTTGGTCCTGTTGTCTATACAGATGTTCTTTTGTTTTCCTGTTTCAGAAGTTTCACATATGTCCTACACTTAGAAGCCCAGAACACTTTGTTGGTCCTGTTGTCTATACAGATGTTTTGTTTTCCTGTTTCAGAAGTTTCACATATGTCCTACACTTAGAAGCCCTGAACACTTTGTTGGTCCTGTTGTCTATACAGATGTTCTTTTGTTTTCCTGTTTCAGAAGTTTCACATATGTCCTACACTTAGCAGCCCTGATCACTTTGTTGGTCCTGTTGTCTATACAGATGTTCTTTTGTTTTCCTGTTTTAGAAGTTTCACATATGTCCTACACTTAGAAGCCCTGAACACTTTGTTGGTCCTGTTGTCTATACAGATGTTCTTTTGTTTTCCTGTTTCAGAAGTTTCACATATGCCCTACACTTAGAAGTCCTGAACTTTTTGTTAGTCCTGTTGTCTATACAGATGTTTTGTTTTCCTGTTTCAGAAGTTTCACATATGCCCTACACTTAGAAGCCCTGATCACTTTGTTGGTCCTGTTGTCTATACAGATGTTGGTTTGTTTTCCTGTTTCAGAAGTTTCACATATGTCCTACACTTAGAAGCACTGAACACTTTGTTGGTCCTGTTGTCTATACAGATGTTCTTTTGTTTTCCTGTTTCAGAAGTTTCACATATGTCCTACACTTAGAAGTCCTGAACACTTTGTTGGTCCTGTTGTCTATACAGATGTTCTTTTGTTTTCCTGTTTCAGAAGTTTCAGATATTGTCCTACACTTAGAAGCCCAGAACACTTTGTTGGTCCTGTTGTCTATACAGATGTTTTGTTTTTCTGTTTCAGAAGTTTCACACATGTCCTACACTTAGAAGCCCTGAACACTTTGCTGGTTTTGTTGTCTATACAGATGTTCTTTTGTTTTCCTGTTTTAGAAGTTTCACATATGTCCTACACTTAGAAGCCCTGAACACTTTGTTGGTCCTGTTGTCTTTACAGATGTTTTGTTTTCCTGTTTCAGAAGTTTCACATATGCCCTACACTTAGAAGTCCTGAACACTTTGTTGGTCCTGTTGTCTATACAGATGTTCTTTTGTTTTCCTGTTTCAGAAGTTTCACATATGTCCTACACTTAGAAGCCCAGAACACTTTGTTGGTCCTGTTGTCTATACAGATGTTTTGTTTTCCTGTTTCAGAAGTTTCACATATGTCCTACACTTAGAAGTCCTGAACACTTTGTTGGTCCTGTTGTCTATACAGATGTTTTGTTTTCCTGTTTCAGAAGTTTCACATATGCCCTACACTTAGAAGCCCTGATCACTTTGTTGGTCCTGTTGTCTATACAGATGTTCTTTTATTTTCCTGTTTTAGAAGTTTCACATATGACCTACACTTAGAAGCCCTGAACACTTTGTTGGTCCTGTTGTCTTTACAGATGTTTTGTTTTCCTGTTTCAGAAGTTTCACATATGCCCTACACTTAGAAGCCCTGATCACTTTGTTGGTCCTGTTGTCTATACAGATGTTCTTTTGTTTTCCTGTTTTAGAAGTTTCACATATGTCCTACACTTAGAAGCCCTGAACACTTTGTTGGTCCTGTTGTCTTTACAGATGTTTTGTTTTCCTGTTTCAGAAGTTTCACATATGCCCTACACTTAGAAGTCCTGAACACTTTGTTGGTCCTGTTGTCTATACAGATGTTGGTTTGTTTTCCTGTTTCAGAAGTTTCACATATGTCCTACACTTAGAAGTCCTGAACACTTTGTTGGTCCTGTTGTCTATACAGATGTTCTTTTGTTTTCCTGTTTCAGAAGTTTCACATATGTCCTACACTTAGAAGCCCAGAACACTTTGTTGGTCCTGTTGTCTATACAGATGTTTTGTTTTCCTGTTTCAGAAGTTTCACATATGTCCTACACTTAGAAGCCCTGAACACTTTGTTGGTCCTGTTGTCTATACAGATGTTCTTTTGTTTTCCTGTTTTAGAAGTTTCACATATGTCCTACACTTAGAAGTCCTGAACACTTTGTTGGTCCTGTTGTCTATATAGATGTTCTTTTGTTTTCCTGTTTCAGAAGTTTCACATATGCCCTACACTTAGAAGCCCTGAACACTTTGTTGGTCCTGTTGTCTATACAGATGTTCTTTTGTTTTCCTGTTTTAGAAGTTTCACATATGTCCTACACTTAGAAGCCCTGAACACTTTGTTGGTCCTGTTGTCTTTACAGATGTTTTGTTTTCCTGTTTCAGAAGTTTCACATATGCCCTACACTTAGAAGTCCTGAACACTTTGTTGGTCCTGTTGTCTATACAGATGTTCTTTTGTTTTCCTGTTTCAGAAGTTTCACATATGTCCTACACTTAGAAGTCCTGAACACTTTGTTGGTCCTGTTGTCTATACAGATGTTCTTTTGTTTTCCTGTTTCAGAAGTTTCACATATGTCCTACACTTAGAAGCCCAGAACACTTTGTTGGTCCTGTTGTCTATACAGATGTTTTGTTTTCCTGTTTCAGAAGTTTCACATATGTCCTACACTTAGAAGCCCTGAACACTTTGTTGGTCCTGTTGTCTATACAGATGTTCTTTTGTTTTCCTGTTTCAGAAGTTTCACATATGTCCTTCACTTAGAAGTCCTGAACACTTTGTTGGTCCTGTTGTCTATATAGATGTTCTTTTGTTTTCCTGTTTCAGAAGTTTCACATATGCCCTACACTTAGAAGCCGTGAACACTTTGTTGGTCCTGTTGTCTATACAGATGTTCTTTTGTTTTCCTGTTTCAGAAGTTTCACATATGTCCTACAGTTAGAAGTCCTGAACACTTTGTTGGTCCTGTTGTCTATACAGATGTTGGTTTGTTTTCATGTTTCAGAAGTTTCACATATGTCCTACACTTAGAAGCCCTGAACACTTTGTTGGTCCTGTTGTCTATACAGATGTTCTTTTGTTTTCCTGTTTCAAAAGTTTCATATATGTCCTACACTTAGAACACTTTGTTGGTCCTGTTGTCTATACAGATGTTGGTTTGTTTTCCTGATTCAGAAGTTTCACATATGTCCTACACTTAGAAGTCCTGAACACTTTGTTGATCCTGTTGTCTATACAGATGTTCTTTTGTTTTCCTGTTTCAGAAGTTTCACATATTGTCCTACACTTAGAAGCCCAGAACACTTTGTTGGTCCTGTTGTCTATACAGATGTTTTGTTTTCCTGTTTCAGAAGTTTCACATATGTCCTACACTTAGAACATGTAGAAGTCCTGATCACTTTGTTGGTCCTGTTGTCTATACAGATGTTCTTTTGTTTTCCTGTTTCAGAAGTTTCACATATGTCCTACACTTAGAAGTCCTGATCACTTTGTTGGTCCTGTTGTCTATACAGATGTTTTGTTTTCCTGTTTCAGAAGTTTCACATATGTCCTACACTTAGAAGCCCTGAACACTTTGCTGGTTCTGTTGTCTATACAGATGTTCTTTTGTTTTCCTGTTTCAGAAGTTTCACATATGTCCTACACTTAGAAGTCCTGATCACTTTGTTGGTCCTGTTGTCTATACAGATGTTCTTTTGTTTTCCTGTTTCAGAAGTTTCACATATGCCCTACACTTAGAAGCCCTGATCACTTTGTTGGTCCTGTTGTCTATACAGATGTTCTTTTGTTTTCCTGTTTTAGAAGTTTCACATATGTCCTACACTTAGAAGCCCTGAACACTTTGTTGGTCCTGTTGTCTTTACAGATGTTTTGTTTTCCTGTTTCAGAAGTTTCACATATGCCCTACACTTAGAAGCCCTGATCACTTTGTTGGTCCTGTTGTCTATACAGATGTTCTTTTGTTTTCCTGTTTTAGAAGTTTCACATATGTCCTACACTTAGAAGCCCTGAACACTTTGTTGGTCCTGTTGTCTTTACAGATGTTTTGTTTTCCTGTTTCAGAAGTTTCACATATGCCCTACACTTAGAAGTCCTGAACACTTTATTGGTCCTGTTGTCTATACAGATGTTCTTTTGTTTTCCTGTTTCAGAAGTTTCACATATGTCCTACACTTAGAAGCCCAGAACACTTTGTTGGTCCTGTTGTCTATACAGATGTTTTGTTATCCTGTTTCAGAAGTTTCACATATGCCCTACACTTAGAAGTCCTGAACACTTTGTTGGTCCTGTTGTCTATACAGATGTTTTGTTTTCCTGTTTCAGAAGTTTCACATATGCCCTACACTTAGAAGCCCTGATCACTTTGTTGGTCCTGTTGTCTATACAGATGTTCTTTTATTTTCCTGTTTTAGAAGTTTCACATATGACCTACACTTAGAAGCCCTGAACACTTTGTTGGTCCTGTTGTCTTTACAGATGTTTTGTTTTCCTGTTTCAGAAGTTTCACATATGCCCTACACTTAGAAGCCTTGATCACTTTGTTGGTCCTGTTGTCTATACAGATGTTCTTTTGTTTTCCTGTTTTAGAAGTTTCACATATGTCCTACACTTAGAAGCCCAGAACACTTTGTTGGTCCTGTTGTCTATACAGATGTTTTGTTTTCCTGTTTCAGAAGTTTCACATATGTCCTACACTTAGAAGCCCTGAACACTTTGTTGGTCCTGTTGTCTATACAGATGTTCTTTTGTTTTCCTGTTTCAGAAGTTTCACATATGTCCTACAGTTAGAAGTCCTGAACACTTTGTTGGTCCTGTTGTCTATACAGATGTTGGTTTGTTTTCATGTTTCAGAAGTTTCACATATGTCCTACACTTAGAAGCCCTGAACACTTTGTTGGTCCTGTTGTCTATATAGATGTTCTTTTGTTTTCCTGTTTCAGAAGTTTCACATATGTCCTACACTTAGAAGCCCTGAACACTTTGTTGGTCCTGTTGTCTATACAGATGTTCTTTTGTTTTCCTGTTTCAAAAGTTTCATATATGTCCTACACTTAGAACACTTTGTTGGTCCTGTTGTCTATACAGATGTTGGTTTGTTTTCCTAATTTAGAAGTTTCACATATGTCCTACACTTAGAAGTCCTGAACACTTTGTTGATCCTGTTGTCTATACAGATGTTCTTTTGTTTTCCTGTTTCAGAAGTTTCACATATTGTCCTACACTTAGAAGCCCAGAACACTTTGTTGGTCCTGTTGTCTATACAGATGTTTTGTTTTCCTGTTTCAGAAGTTTCACATATGTCCTACACTTAGAACATGTAGAAGTCCTGATCACTTTGTTGGTCCTGTTGTCTATACAGATGTTCTTTTGTTTTCCTGTTTCAGAAGTTTCACATATGTCCTACACTTAGAAGTCCTGATCACTTTGTTGGTCCTGTTGTCTATACAGATGTTTTATTTTTCCTGTTTCAGAAGTTTCACATATGTCCTACACTTAGAAGCCCTGAACACTTTGCTGGTTCTGTTGTCTATACAGATGTTCTTTTGTTTTCCTGTTTCAGAAGTTTCACATATGTCCTACACTTAGAAGTCCTGATCACTTTGTTGGTCCTGTTGTCTATACAGATGTTCTTTTGTTTTCCTGTTTCAGAAGTTTCACATATGCCCTACACTTAGAAGCCCTGATCACTTTGTTGGTCCTGTTGTCTATACAGATGTTCTTTTGTTTTCCTGTTTTAGAAGTTTCACATATGTCCTACACTTAGAAGCCCTGAACACTTTGTTGGTCCTGTTGTCTTTACAGATGTTTTGTTTTCCTGTTTCAGAAGTTTCACATATGCCCTACACTTAGAAGCCCTGATCACTTTGTTGGTCCTGTTGTCTATACAGATGTTCTTTTGTTTTCCTGTTTTAGAAGTTTCACATATGTCCTACACTTAGAAGCCCTGAACACTTTGTTGGTCCTGTTGTCTTTACAGATGTTTTGTTTTCCTGTTTCAGAAGTTTCACATATGCCCTACACTTAGAAGTCCTGAACACTTTATTGGTCCTGTTGTCTATACAGATGTTCTTTTGTTTTCCTGTTTCAGAAGTTTCACATATGTCCTACACTTAGAAGCCCAGAACACTTTGTTGGTCCTGTTGTCTATACAGATGTTTTGTTTTCCTGTTTCAGAAGTTTCACATATGCCCTACACTTAGAAGTCCTGAACACTTTGTTGGTCCTGTTGTCTATACAGATGTTTTGTTTTCCTGTTTCAGAAGTTTCACATATGCCCTACACTTAGAAGCCCTGATCACTTTGTTGGTCCTGTTGTCTATACAGATGTTCTTTTATTTTCCTGTTTTAGAAGTTTCACATATGACCTACACTTAGAAGCCCTGAACACTTTGTTGGTCCTGTTGTCTTTACAGATGTTTTGTTTTCCTGTTTCAGAAGTTTCACATATGCCCTACACTTAGAAGCCCTGATCACTTTGTTGGTCCTGTTGTCTATACAGATGTTCTTTTGTTTTCCTGTTTTAGAAGTTTCACATATGTCCTACACTTAGAAGCCCTGAACACTTTGTTGATCCTGTTGTCTTTAGAGATGTTTTGTTTTCCTGTTTCAGAAGTTTCACATATACCCTACACTTAGAAGTCCTGAACACTTTGTTGGTCCTGTTGTCTATACAGATGTTCTTTTGTTTTCCTGTTTCAGAAGTTTCACATATGTCCTACACTTAGAAGTCCTGAACACTTTGTTGGTCCTGTTGTCTATACAGATGTTCTTTTGTTTTCCTGTTTCAGAAGTTTCACATATGTCCTACACTTAGAAGCCCAGAACACTTTGTTGGTCCTGTTGTCTATACAGATGTTTTGTTTTCCTGTTTCAGAAGTTTCACATATGCCCTACACTTAGAAGCCCTGAACACTTTGTTGGTCCTGTTGTCTATACAGATGTTCTTTTGTTTTCCTGTTTCAGAAGTTTCACATATGTCCTACACTTAGAAGTCCTGAACACTTTGTTGGTCCTGTTGTCTATATAGATGTTCTTTTGTTTTCCTGTTTCAGAAGTTTCACATATGCCCTACACTTAGAAGCCCTGAACACTTTGTTGGTCCTGTTGTCTATACAGATGTTCTTTTGTTTTCCTGTTTTAGAAGTTTCACATATGTCCTACACTTAGAAGCCCTGAACACTTTGTTGGTCCTGTTGTCTTTACAGATGTTTTGTTTTCCTGTTTCAGAAGTTTCACATATGCCCTACACTTAGAAGTCCTGAACACTTTGTTGGTCCTGTTGTCTATACAGATGTTCTTTTGTTTTCCTGTTTCAGAAGTTTCACATATGTCCTACACTTAGAAGCCCAGAACACTTTGTTGGTCCTGTTGTCTATACAGATGTTTTGTTTTCCTGTTTCAGAAGTTTCACATATGTCCTACACTTAGAAGTCCTGAACACTTTGTTGGTCCTGTTGTCTATACAGATGTTTTGTTTTCCTGTTTCAGAAGTTTCACATATGCCCTACACTTAGAAGCCCTGATCACTTTGTTGGTCCTGTTGTCTATACAGATGTTCTTTTATTTTCCTGTTTTAGAAGTTTCACATATGACCTACACTTAGAAGCCCTGAACACTTTGTTGGTCCTGTTGTCTTTACAGATGTTTTGTTTTCCTGTTTCAGAAGTTTCACATATGCCCTACACTTAGAAGCCCTGATCACTTTGTTGGTCCTGTTGTCTATACAGATGTTCTTTTGTTTTCCTGTTTTAGAAGTTTCACATATGTCCTACACTTAGAAGCCCTGAACACTTTGTTGGTCCTGTTGTCTTTACAGATGTTTTGTTTTCCTGTTTCAGAAGTTTCACATATGCCCTACACTTAGAAGTCCTGAACACTTTGTTGGTCCTGTTGTCTATACAGATTTTCTTTTGTTTTCCTGTTTCAGAAGTTTCACATATGTCCTACACTTAGAAGTCCTGAACACTTTGTTGGTCCTGTTGTCTATACAGATGTTCTTTTGTTTTCCTGTTTCAGAAGTTTCACATATGTCCTACACTTAGAAGCCCAGAACACTTTGTTGGTCCTGTTGTCTATACAGATGTTTTGTTTTCCTGTTTCAGAAGTTTCACATATGTCCTACACTTAGAAGCCCTGAACACTTTGTTGGTCCTGTTGTCTATACAGATGTTCTTTTGTTTTCCTGTTTCAGAAGTTTCACATATGCCCTACACTTAGAAGTCCTGAACACTTTGTTGGTCCTGTTGTCTATACAGATTTTCTTTTGTTTTCCTGTTTCAGAAGTTTCACATATGTCCTACACTTAGAAGTCCTGAACACTTTGTTGGTCCTGTTGTCTATACAGATGTTCTTTTGTTTTCCTGTTTCAGAAGTTTCACATATGTCCTACACTTAGAAGCCCAGAACACTTTGTTGGTCCTGTTGTCTATACAGATGTTTTGTTTTCCTGTTTCAGAAGTTTCACATATGTCCTACACTTAGAAGCCCTGAACACTTTGTTGGTCCTGTTGTCTATACAGATGTTCTTTTGTTTTCCTGTTTCAGAAGTTTCACATATGTCCTACACTTAGAAGTCCTGAACACTTTGTTGGTCCTGTTGTCTATATAGATGTTCTTTTGTTTTCCTGTTTCAGAAGTTTCACATATGTCCTACACTTAGAAGCACTGAACACTTTGTTGGTCCTGTTGTCTATACAGATGTTTTGTTTTCCTGTTTCAGAAGTTTCACATATGTCCTACACTTAGAAGTCCTGAACACTTTGTTGGTCCTGTTGTCTATACAGATGTTGGTTTGTTTTCCTGTTTCAGAAGTTTCACATATGTCCTACACTTAGAAGCCCTGAACACTTTGTTGGTCCTGTTGTCTATACAGGTGTTCTTTTGTTTTCCTGTTTCAAAAGTTTCACATATGTCCTACACTTAGAACACTTTGTTGGTCCTGTTGTCTATACAGATGTTGGTTTTTTTCCTGATTCAGAAGTTTCACATATGTCCTACACTTAGAAGTCCTGAACACTTTGTTGGTCCTGTTGTCTATACAGATGTTTTGTTTTCCTGTTTCAGAAGTTTCACATATGTCCTACACTTAGAAGCCCAGAACACTTTGTTGGTCCTGTTGTCTATACAGATGTTTTGTTTTCCTGTTTTAGAAGTTTCACATATGTCCTACACTTAGAAGCCAGAACACTTTGTTGGTCCTGTTGTCTATACAGAAGTTTTGTTTTCCTGTTTTAGAAGTTTCACATATGTCCTACACTTAGAAGCCCAGTACACTTTGTTGGTCCTGTTGTCTATACAGATGTTTTGTTTTTCTGTTTCAGAAGTTTCACATATGTCCTACACTTAAAAGCACTGAACACTTTGTTGGTCCTGTTCTCTATACAGATGTTCTTTTGTTTTCCTGTTTCAGAAGTTTCACATATGTCCTACACTTAGAAGCCCTGAACACCTGCTTGGTCCTGTTGTCTATACAGATGTTTTTTTGTTTTCCTGTTTCAGAAGTTTCACATATGTCCTACACTTAGAAGCCCTGAAAACTTTGTTGGTCCTGTTGTCTATACAGATGTTTTGTTTTCCTGTTTCAGAAGTTTCACATATGTCCTACACTTAGAAGTCCTGAACACTTTGTTGGTCCTGTTGTCTATACAGATGTTCTTTTGTTTTCCTGTTTCAGAAGTTTCACATATGTCCTACACTTAGAAGTCCTGAACACTTTGTTGGTCCTGTTGTCTATGCAGATGTTGGTTTGTTTTCCTGTTTCAGAAGTTTCACATATGTCCTACACTTAGAAGCACTGAACACTTTGTTGGTCCTGTTGTCCATACAGATGTTCTTTTGTTTTCCTTTTTCAGAAGTTTCACATATGTCCTACACTTAGAAGCCCTGAACACTTTGTTGGTCCTGTTGTCTATACAGATGTTCTTTTGTTTTCCTGTTTCAGAAGTTTCACATATGTCCTACACTTAGAAGTCCTGAACACTTTGTTGGTCCTGTTGTCTATACAGATGTTCTTTTGTTTTCCTGATTCAGAAGTTTCACATATGGCCTACACTTAGAAGCCCTGAACACTTTGCTGGTCCTGTTGTCTATACAGATGTTCTTTTGTTTTCCTGTTTCCGAAGTTACACATATGTCCTACACTTAGAAGTCCTGAACACTTTGTTGGTCCTGTTGTCCATACAGATGTTCTTATGTTTTCCTGTTTCAGAAGTTTCACATATGCCCTACACTTAGAAGCACTGAACACTTTGCTGGTCCTGTTGTCTATACAGGTGTTCTTTTGTTTTCCTGTTTCAGAAGTTTCGCATATGTCCTACACTTAGAAGCCCTGAACACTTTGTTGGTACTGTTGTCTTTACAGATGTTTTGTTTTCCTGTTTCAGAAGTTTCACATATGCCCTACACTTAGAAGTCCTGAACACTTTGTTGGTCCTGTTGTCTTTACAGATGTTCTTTTGTCTTGTGTTTCAGAAGTTTCACATATGCCCTTCACTTAGAAGCACTGAACACTTTGCTGGTCCTGTTGTCTATACAGATGTTCCAGCCACAGCCAGCCAGTAAATTTATCCTGTACAGATACATCATGGAGGGAAGATGGTTAGTACTTTTTAGCATCCAGTGATGGTAGTCAAATGTTGCTGTTTAGATATCTAGAGCAGTCATTGTGTATTGTCAAAGGTCAGAGGTCACTGCAGTCCTCAAGCAAGAAAGTAGTACATGTAATCTTTGTTATTAGAAGTTACAGATTTATTTGAATTTTTCAGCTATATCATTGGTAGGAAGCCATAGTATTCATTCTGTAGGAATACTGGCAATCCTTGTCATATTACATCAGAGTTGAGCACATCCTGCTCTCATCAAGACTTACTTGTAACTTCAGTGTTGACAGGCATAGGTCACTATCAGGATTTCTCAACCAGAGAAAATGTAATATTCACCCATCTGTGATTTCAATATACATTATAAGTGTTGAGAAATATTGAACGTGACTGCATCAAAGTCAATAACTGTTTTATTACATGAATAAAACCAACAAATTCTTACCTATCATAGTAAATCTATTTGCAGACGATTGATGTTGATATTTAAAATGCCTTCCTTAATCAGATCAGAAAACAAGTCAATATTGGATCAGAAACATGCGAAATTCTATTCACATAAATTGCTATATTTTTAAATGCCTACATATATCTTCTCTTTACACAATTTAGTTTAAGCTATATGATGTGTCTAGTTTTTATTGGGATTGAATCAGGAATACTATCTGAACACCCTCAAAAGTAATAATGGAAAAATAGCATTATTAGCTATACACTTATCTATTTGTTCTTGTCATATAACAGATTTTGTCACCATGTTCCTGACTATACATGTACAGTATAATTAGGAGAGATGGACAAAACGCAAAAGATCGCAGTACAGTTTATACAAAATACATCAACATCAAGAAAAATAAAGGACGGAAAAAGCTGGACATAAATTTCTGGCTTGAAATGCTCAAATACAGTTTTTTATATGACTCCGTTAATATGTTACTTTGTGCCACAAACAACATAGGCAAATAAATACTAGTGAAGGAAAGGGAGGTAACACAGGCATAGAAAAACCAGAACAAGAAAGGGAGGTAACACAGGCATAGAAAAAAACATAACAAGAAAGAGAGGTAACACAGGAGAAAAAACCTGTGTGCAAGAAAGGGAGGTAACACAGCAGTCTTCGCGAAATGTGCCGGTCCACCGGACCCGTCCGGTAAAATTGGCATCGGACTGGCAGTCTATTTAATTGTGTCTGACCAAATGACCGGCAGATAAATTTCATGAGACGCGGTCCGATGATTGTTTGTTTTGCGCCTGACAATCAGTTGACCTTTTTATCTTTTTAATTTACTTAACTTAATCGAAAGGCACCACAAAATTGGTGTTAATTTTACTTGACACTGGTATTCCATTGTTATTCCCCTTTAATTATAATCGAGCATTTTGATTGGAAAAAGCATCTATTCTAATATTTAAACGGGTGTCATACAAAATCAGGACCGGAATCAAAATTTGATCTACAAATAAAATGAAGATAAAGAAGGCTGTTCTAATTTTCAAACTGAGTTTTTGAATTTTGAAAATATATTGAAAATAGTAGAGATTAATTTAATTATTATCCTACTAAGAAACTCTTAATGTAATTACATTGGTTGATTATATTTATTTTTAATACTTGCTTATGTTTCAATCAATATTTTTAACTGTGGTCTATGTTAAAAATTTTAATTGATAATAAGTTAAATGGATTTGATCGAAAACCCAAATTGAAACATTGACTTTCTTATAATTTTGCCTAACATCAAACTCAAATGTAAATATATTGAGATTTTCATAAAAATTGTTTATCTGTATCTAATAATTAAAATCAAGTAGTGATTTAACAAATAATTTGTGATCTCAAACACAAAGATTTTATAACTGAATTTTTCATGAGTATTGTTTTATTGAAAATTTCGATCTGTCACAATTGTCTTCGGTCAGGCAGGTGAACATGGATGGGCGGACCGAATGTCAGGCATGTTAGTTGAAACTTTCGTGAGGACTGAACATGGGCAAAAAAACGCCAGAATACAAGAAAGGGAGGTAACACAGGCAAAATAAAAACCAGAGTACAAGAAAGAGAAGTAACACAGGCAAATAAAAACCAGTACAAGAAAGAGAAGTAACACATGCAAATAAAAACCAGTACAAGAAAGGGAGGCAACACAGGCAAAATAAAAACCATTTGAAAAGGAGGTAACCCAGGCAAAATAAAAACCAGTACAAGAAAGGGAGGCAACACAGGCAAAATAAAAACCCGAGTACAAGAAAGAGATGTAACACAGGCAAATAAAAACCAGTACAAGAAACGGAGGCAACACAGGCAAAATAAAAACCATTTGAAAAGGAGGTAAACCAGGCAAAATAAAAACCAGTACAAGAAAGAGATGTAACACAGGCAAATACAAAGCAGCACAAGAAAGGGAGGTAACCCAGGCAAATAAAAACCAGTACAATAAAGGGAGGTAACACAGGCAAATAAAAACCAGTACAATGAAGGGAGGTAACACAGGCAAATACAAACCAGTACCATAAAGGGAGGTAACACAGGCAAATACAAACCAGCACAAGATAGGGAGGTAACCCAGGCAAATAAAAACCAGTACAATAAAGGGAGGTAACACAGGATAATACAAACCAGCACAAGAAAGGGAGTTAACACAGTCAAATAAAAACCAGTACAATAAAGGGAGGTAACACAGGCGAATAAACATTAGCGCAAGAAAGGGTTTAAATATCTTAAATTTCAAACCAGATGTGACTTTTTACTCATATTTTACAGTTCAATCCATGCCTGCCTGTTAGTTAAAGCATTACTGAGAAACTTCTCTGCACAGCAAAAATGTCCCCAGGAGTTGTATAAACACACCACGGATGCTAATAGTATGGTAGCCTCTGTTGCTGGTAAGAGTTCTTTCCCTTTAATAGTTAGATGTGAATTGCAGGATTTATCTTTATCATGAATTGCAGGATTTATCTCCCTTTACCATCAGAGATGTTTCCTGTTGCCCTGTTTTATAATCTTGCATAGTTTGTGACATACACAGTTATAACTGTAAAACCAAACCCTCATTAAATCTGAATCCTTTCTCAAAAGCATGTTAATTCAAGTCACAATCGTTCATATCGAGGTTCAAAAATCCACTTACATCAAGTCTGAGACCTAAGGACCAGATGTCTTAACTAACGTGGCATGATAAGATCAGAGGTATTTAACTAAGACGGTAAACATTATTTGAGCAGGAAGTCTGCCATGACATCATGTTTACTACAGGAAATACACTTGTAATTTATTTTTGACAAACATTCTGATGTCCTTATGTAAATGACTAAATTCTTATGAAGACTAATTCATTTCTATTAACACAGCAACTGGTAATCGGTACTTTGGTGAGTATTGAGTGGGTTTGGCTAACTGCTAAAATCCACAAAGAATTAGTATTGACTAAATTACAGTGCATCCACAGTATTCTACTGACATGCTTTGTTACCTGATCAAGTTTACCTGTTTACATGTCTCAACAGGAAGTCCTTGTCTTAATCCTACAATTTATGTTTTATAGCGAGTCTGTGGTCAGTTATGACTCTAGGGATGGGCAGTAAATCAGAGAAAAAAGAAGAGGAGTACCAAGAGACATTATTAGCCAATCAGAGTTTGTTATTTCTATTGGTGCTGGCTAACCATTGTACTACAGAGTATAGTCTCAATAATCCCTATAGACAAGCCCTGTGTTCATTTACTAATTCCCAAGGTAAGTACAAAAGCATAGGTGTCTGAGGGGATTTTCTTACTAGAAGTGTGAGTAGTAAGAAGAAATGCACAAATTTCATTTGTAGCATATACAAACAGGGATGATTTTAGACTTTCTCGAATGGGTCCCCCACCGCACAAATTGGGAAATTTGGTACATAAAAGCAGCGTATTGGGGAAATAGAATTATTAAAAGTTCAAACTTGAGGAAATCCTTGTTTTTTACTTATTTTATGACACTAATATATATAAACACTCAGCTGCATTTTAAAGATCATCATTGATTTATAAGTCTGACAAAAGAACAACCATAATATTACATGATATAAAACTTATTGGAACAATGAGGCATAGGAGTAATCCTATGAAATTCCAAAATTTCCACCTCCATCTAACAACTTTTGTATCAAATATAACAAATCAAATTGACAATACATATTAGTTTTATTTCTAAATAACTCAATTTTATTCAGAAAACAAACAACTTATAATAGTATTCAAATCACACAGTACAAATCTTGACACCATTATATAGCTGAAAAATTGTTGGAAGTGACGTTAAACACCATTCCAAACAAACAAAAGACTATCCTATTATTACCTGTCTAATTGTAGATCAGACATCAGTTAGCCCCACAAAAGTAGCAGCTACCTTTAAGTTTGATTACACAGATCTGTACAACGGCTTGTGTTCAACGTTACGTGACGACCAGACAACACTGTTATTGTATCTTCTGATACACCAGAACTCCGCCATGAAAGCCTTCGTATTGTCCAGAACAAATATAGATCAATTAGTAAGTTTCTTAAGCGGGCAATTAATTTTATCTAGAAAAATGACAAAATCTTAATATTGATCAAAATGGACTTTGAAGTGGTCCATATATAAGGTGTATTGACTGAATTAAAAATCCTTAATTGTTATTATACCCCGCTAACCACAGGGATACAGGGTATACTGTTTTCAGTCTGTGTGTGTTATTGTGTGTGTCTATCTGTAACCATTTTTTCTCACATTTTTCTAAGCAATAATTAACGATACAATAATGAAATTATGTCAGTAGCTTTGTATGGTGAAGCCATATTGTCGGATTTATTTTCAGACCTCTCAGAAGTTAGAGAGTGGAGAACTAGTTTATAATAACTTGTATTGCACATGACAACCACATTTGAATTTAAATCTACAATCTTTCTCTTTGTCTGCTCCACTGTGTCATATTGCATACACTGGTAGTGTGTACAGCTGGTTCCCATGGATGGCTATAAGGGACCAACCCTTAGCTGGGTCCCATGGATGGCTATAAGGGACCAACCCTTAGCTGGGTCCCAAAGGTGACTTAAATGAAACAACCCTTGGCTAGCAAATGAATAGAGGTTGTTGTAGCTTCTATTCAAAAGATATGTATAATGTAATCAATATATATTTTCAGGTAATGCCGATACTGAAGATATTATATAACGCTCAGGATCGTAACTCACATCACATATATATGGCATTAATTATATTACTGGTTCTGAGTGAAGACGAGGTGTTCAACAAAGCTGTACATGAAATCGTAAGTTGATGAATTTGTTTATTCTGAGTAATGTCTCCATTTTTATGTTTGTTTTCTATCAAATTTTGGCGTGAAAGTATTGTAAATTATACTGTGATATGTGTGATTGATTTATTGTAATTTTAATTAAACCATTTGCGAAAATATCAAAACATAAGAAATTTTTTAATATTTTTTCATTTTATAATTTTTTTTTTAATAATACGTTTTGAGGATTGCTTTGTTGTCTTGTGTTTAATGCCAGCTTTTGAAATATCAAACAGACTCCTCTGAATCAACTTGACCAAGTTTTTTTAAAACTTGTCCATAATTATTCTTCAAATTTATGTTTGCAATGTTGATCCATAAACAAACATGTCTGCTGTTACTAAAAATAAAACAGGTTTTTGGTCAATATCTCACAAATTATAATACTGGGTAGTTTAAGAAAAAATCATTACCTGAAATTAAACAAAACATTTTCTCACCCGAGGTTTATAAATATCTCGTGATTTCTTGTTGGTGAGATTTCTCTGTCTCTGTGAAATAGCTTATTGCGATGTCAATTATGACGTCATTGACATCAAGTTACATATGAAAAATGACTAAGAAAGCAAACTGAAGAAATGCCTAAAAAATCTGGAACTGTGGTGAGAAAAAGTATTAAATAACTCGTAGAAAGCAGACTGAAAAAACTCAAACCCACGGGCAAAGAGGTCTGTTTGTCTAATCCCTTTGCAGAGCCTCTGGATGCACAAGATATCTTTGCCCTTGGGTTTGAGATTTTCTTGTCTGGCCTTGCCACTTGTGCTAGATGCTATTTATCTCAACAAATTTTCCGAGTAGTTTTCTGTTAGTTAATGACTTCTTGTTGGAGTTATTGCCCATTAATTACGATTAGTTGACAAAATTTTCAGATTTTTCAGTATAAGTGCTTATGTCATGAATGGAAATCGTTAAAAATGTAGATGCTTGCCTAAGGCTAGTTCTCACTCATAATACATTATGATATCAAGACCTAAGGATCAAAGTTGTTAAAGATCACTCAAAAGGGACTGTTCATTATACCCCCCGCTTGAAAAGCGGGGGGTATATAGTGTTCATGGTGTCCGTCCGTCCTTCCGTCCGTCCGTCCGTCCGTTACACTTTCTATTATTTGCAACTCCTCCTCCTACACCACTGAAAGGAATTTGATGAAACTTACACAGAATCTTTGTCTCATAGTGCCATTGTGCAAGAGATATTTAACATTTTGATCGGAATCATATTTGGGGTTTCCCATAGAAAAACATGGACTTTGTCATTGACCTAAGGGGGTCCCTATCTCTTATGTGCAACTCCTCCTACACCACTGAATGGAATTTAATGAAACTTACACAGAATGCTTGTCACATAGTGCCATTGTGCAGGAGATATTAAACATTTTGATCGGATCGATATTTGGGGTTTCCCATAGAAAAACATGGACATTGTCATTGACCTAAGGGGGGCCTCATCTCTTATGTGCAACTCCTCCTACACCACTGAATGGAATTTAAAGAAACTTACACAGCATCCTTGTCACATAGTGCCATTGTGCAGGAGATATTAAACATTTTGATCGGATCGATATTTGGGGTTTCCCATAGAAAAACATGGACATTGTCATTGACCTAAGGGGGTCCTCTTGTCTTATGTGCAACTCCTCCTACACCACTGAATGGAATTTGTTGAAACTTACACAGAATCCTTGTCACATAGTGCCATTGTGCAGGAGATATTTATTATTTTGATCGGAATGATATTTGGGGTTTCCCATAGAACAACATGGACTGTCATTGACAAAAGGGGATACCCATTTCTTATGTGCGACTCCTCCTACACCACTAAATGGAATTTGATGAAACTTACACAGAATGTTGTCACATATTGCCACTGTGCACTAGAAATATATCATTTCGATTGGAATGATATTTGGGGTTTCCCATAGAAAAACATGGACTTTGTCATGGACATAAGGGATACCCATCTCTTATGTGCAACTCATTCCTACACCACTGAATGGAATTTGTTGAAACTTACACAGAATCCATGTCACATAGTGCCATTGTGAAGGAGATATTTAACATTTTGATCGGAATGATATTTGGGTTTCCCATAGAAAAACATGGAGTTTGTAATGGACATAATGGGGTACCCATCTTTTATTTACAATTCCTCCTACACCACTGAATGGAATTTGTTGAAACTTATACAGAATCTTGGTCACATATTGCCATTGTGCATTGGATATTAAACATTTTTATCAGAATATTATTGGAGGTTTGCCATAGAAAAACATGGACTTTGTCATTGACATAGGGGATGCCATTCTTTGGGGGATTGGGGAGGGTTACATGTATTATCTGCAATTTCGCATTCACGTTTAACTAGATAAAGTTTCAATTTCATAATTAAGAACAACTGAAATTTCAAAGTAATTGTGAAGCGGGGGGTATCAATGGTGAGCATTGCTCACAGGTGTTTTTACTCTAGTTTTGTGGGTTTTTTTTTCAGGTATTAAAAGATATTCCATGGTTTAAGGAGCGACCATTGTCAGAGATCACTTTAGGGGGACTGTTAATTGTTGTAGTAATAAGAACAATACAGTATAACCTTACTAGGATGAGGGTAAGTAGTCACATTTTTTGGGGAGCAACCATTGTCAGAGATCCCATTAGGGGGACTGTTAATTGTTGTAGTAATAAGAACAATACAGTATAACCTTACTAGGATGATGGTAAGTAGTCACATGGTTTAGGGAGCAACCATTGTCAGAGGTCACATTAGGGGGACTGTTAATTGTTGTAGTAATAAGAACAATACACACTACAAACACCAAAACCTTAATTCCCGCAGAAAACCTTAATCTCCGGTGGAAAACCTTAATTTTTTAAGGAGTCCAGATAAAATTAAGTGTTGGTTTTTTAAATTAAGGTTGTCCCCTGGAAATTAAGGTTTTCCCTCGGAGATTAAGGTTTTCCCGCTGAGATTAAGGTCTTTTGTTGATTGGACCCCTGGGTCGGTTTTAAGCCCTCTGGCATTATTGTTGATAACGATCATCAGTTACTCTGCATATATACTGTTCTGTAGATGTATGACAATGGTTATAAATCTATATATTTATGTATAAAATTAATTCTTGTCGAAAATAAATATGTGCGAAAATCCCAATGTAAATTATGAATGAACGTGAATGCATTTTCTATCAACCTTATTTCAGAAAAGGCGTGTATTTAAAAATTATTACTATACAAATTATTAAAATATAATTTTTCAAGTTACCGTTAAGTTATTATTTTTCCATTTGAAGATAGGTAGGTAAGAAATATAGAGCAATCAATACACGGACCGAACTTGCAATACACATCCGCCATACTGTTTTGTTTACCTGTACAAAAATGAAAGGAATAAAGGATGGATCTTATCTTGACTATATCTGTATCTGTTGGGTTACGTTGTAGTATCCAATACTGTATTTTATACAACGGATATTTAATTATTTTATTAAATTAATTTTTTTTATTCGCAGGTTTATGGTAAGTTTATGGTATTCATATTATTGTTAAAAAAATCTAACATGTTGTTTCTTTTGCATTTTTAACCTTTTGTTGTGTTAGCTTTATATTTTTATACATTTTTATTATTTAAACTTTTTTAAACTCGTTATTATTACGTTGGGTTTCTAATGATTTTTTTTTATTTCTTTAATTCGAATTATGGTAATTGTTAACAAAAAATTAAACGTGTTATTAGTTATGAGTTTTAACTTTATAAACTTTTAGGTTTTGTTATATTTTAATTTAAGAGAAATTTATTTTCAATGAAAAGCATGTTTTCGCCGTTTCCTGTTATTTTCTATTAAGCTTTAAATTGTTTCAATTTACAATTTATAAGCAATAATACATTCATTTTAAATCATTTAAAACACATTTATACTGTTTTATTTTACATCGTAATTTAAGAAGCTCCGGTTTGGTATAAATAGCTAATGCTGTAAGTATCGTAAATAATATTGTTATATCTTTATAAAGTATAAAGATATGTATATATTTATATTTTCTATTGTATTAAGAATTAATAAGGCAAAGTAATTTAAAACAAAATGTCCTTATAGAAAAGTAACTAATCTGGGCCTTATTCTCTATAAATCCTGTAGGCGAGAATGGGAAGTATGAATTCATATTGTACATCATTTGTACCCCTGCCCGCCAGTATGAAGTTATACAAATTATTATGTTTTTTTTCAGAACCTTCAGAAAAATGCATTCCTTGGACTCCAACAGAGCACATCATTTTTTGTGCAGTATTGTTCTGCGGAAGAAATATTGTGTACATGATCTATAATACAATATTGGACTATATGTCTTGTTAGATTGTGTATAAATAATTTGTTTTGTAGTTATTGTTCCACTACATATATTATTTATTGTAGCACATTATTGGTGGGTCGGGGCTGATGGGGGGGGGGGGGGGGGGGGTTGCTATTATGAATCAGCGTCCACAAGGCACCGTGATAAATAGGAGTCCAGAATGCATCACCTCACCTGATGAGGTTGTTAGATTTTTGTACCGATCGATCTAACATTCAATTCGGATGTGTCTCCGTTAACCGCGTATATATATATAGATATAATATATAGATTGATATTGACACTGAAGAAGGCCATCAGTTGGTCGAAAATTTTGTCATATTTATTAATAGAATCATTTTTTAGTAGAAACATCTTTAAATTTGTATCGTTGCATAATTCTCTAGACTTATATATTATTTTTTTGTTTATGCTGTATCGTCATATTGGCGATCCGATACTTAGTAAGTGTATTGGTTGGTAGCTTCTTTAGACTTTATATATATATATATATATATATATATATAATACAGACGGGTTTCAACAAAATCAGCAATATATCGCTTTCAAAGAACACAGCTAGCATTACAATGTGCAGTTTGAACAGCTTTACCGTAAATTTGATCCACGGTACCATTTCTTCCAATTTGGAGTAGCTATATGTTGAAAGAGAATTTATATTGTACCTTTTTACCACAAAGACATTATGTATCATGCCATCAGTTTCCGTGCATATATCTATGGTTTTATGTATTCAAGAACGATTCTCAATGCTGTTCTATGAATTGTACAATTATTAAAAAATATAATAAATAACTTCCACCTTTTTGAATCCGCGCATGTTGAATGTTATTCAATATTTGGTCGTCAGAGCAATACCTATAGTGGGCATTGTGATCACGATTGTGATGCAACTGTATTTTAAAATAATTAGATGTATATTATTTCTTTTTAACTGTTCGAATTCTTGCAACTGGAAAAAAACAAATTAACATATGTCGATCATATTACAATCTATCTTCATTGGCAGATAATAAGCTTCATTCTGATTGGTTGATTATTTCCTTTGCTCTATTGTATATGTATTTATGTTCTCTAATTAGTAAATGATGACCACTAATTTAAGCCTAGGACTTTAATTAACTTCAAACATTAAAAATTAAATATCATAACTAATTATGACTATTAATATCTGTAGTGTTATTTTTACAATTAAGCCCCAGTACCAATTAAATTGATTTTCAAATAAACATTTATTTATTGAGTTAACTTGTAACAAGAGCCATATTGAGAAAATACTACCGACACTATATATAACAGCTTTGTATGGAAATATGCCTTCACTTTTAACTATGGATCGGTATATGTGTTATTGTTCCTCCTGTATTCGTTACAATGGAAAATCTCTTACTATGCGCACTGTAATGCAACATGCATCACAGATGATTAAAGATGGCTTTACGCCAGAAACCAGCCCGTGGTTGCAGCAATTATATAGAAGTAAAGAAGTGACTATCTCAGTAAGTTTATTGCATAATCTTAGAGTAAACATTTCAAATTAGGAACATATAAAATTATAAAAACATATAGATTTAGCAAAGTAACAACAAAATTTAACAACAGTAATTTTCATGAACGTAACAAACATAACAAAAATAACATTTTAAGCTGAAAACACAAATCGTCCTCTCCTGTCATAGGATGGTGGATCTAACTTTCACACAATTTCTTCTGGATAGACTGTACTAATGTCTTCAACTAAGAAAACTGAACATCACAATAAATAAGACAAACAGATATGCAATGATACAAAAAAATAAAAATAATATATAAACGTTAAATTTTTCGGATGCTATATCAAAAGAATTGTACAAAAATTCCTACTTTATTAATTATTCAAATGTTCGCAAATAGAATATTTAAATTGATTTGCCTCTCTAATAATAATAATAAAGCAATTAAATTACTTAAAACCACGAACACATTCATAAATAAAATATAAAATAAAAAAAAAGAAAAAAAATTGCATGAAGCTAAAAACGAAGAAATGTTAACATTTACAATTTGGAAATTACTGTCAAATTGATGTTTGAATAATATTCTAATTAGTCAATTATTCTTTTAGTTTTCCGCTGATATTCGACGGAAAGGCATAATAGCTGAGTATGGGATTTCATTAAGGTTAATGGCGTCATGTATTCATTTTTGTCTCAGGCGTTGAAATAATTTTAAATAAATGAGTATCGATTAGCTAACTTCAGTTCAAGAAAAACAAAAAATTCAAAAATTTGCACAGCCTCATACCAAACTTATAAATTGAAACAATTAAAAGCTGAATAGAAAATAACAGAAAACGGCGAAAAACGTGCTTTTCATTGAAAATAAATTTCTGAGCAAATTAAAATATAACAAAAAAGAAATGTTTATAACGTAAAAACTAAGAACTTGTTATGAATGCAAAACAACACGTTTAATTTTTTTTAAAAATTAACATCATTCCAATAAAACAAATAAAATCGACATTTATAACAAACAAAATCATTAGAAACCCAACGTAATAATAACAAGTTTAAATAATAAAAATGTATAAAAATATAAAGCTAAAACAACGAAAGGTTAAAAATGCAAAAGAAACAACATGTTAGATTTTTTGAACAATAATATGAATACCATAAACTTACCATAAACCTGCGAATAAAAAAAATTAATTTAATAAAATAATTAAATATCTGTTGTATAAAATACAGTATTGGATACTACAACGTAACCCAAACAGATACAGATATAGTCAAGATAAGATCCGTCCTTTATTCCTTTCATTTTTGTACAGGTAAACAAAACAGTATGGCGGATGTGTATTGCAAGTTCGGTCCGTGTATTGATTGCTCTATATTTCTTACCTACCTATCTTCAAATGGAAAAATAATAACTTAACGGTAACTTGAAAAATTATATTTTAATAATTTGTATAGTAATAATTTTTAAATACACGCCTTTTCTGAAATAAGGTTGATAGAAAATGCATTCACGTTCATTCATAATTTATATTGGGATTTTCGTACATATTTATTTTCGACAAGAATTTTATACATAAATATATAGATTTATAACCATTGTCATACATCTACAGAACAGTATATGATGATCGTTATCAACAATAATGCCAGAGGGCTTAAAACCGACCCAGGGATCCAATCAACAAAAAACCTTAATTTCCGAGGGAAAACCTTAATCTCTGAGGGAAAACCTTAATTTCCAGGGGACAACCTTAATTTAAAAAAACCAACACTTAATTTTATCGGGACTGCTTAAAAAATTAAGGTTTTCCACCGGAGATTAAGGTTTTCCGCAGGAATTAAGGTTTTGGTGTTTGTAGTGACAGTATAACCTTACTAGGATGATGGTAAGTAGTCACATGGTTTAGGGAGCGACCATTGTCAGAGATCACTTTAGGGGGACTGTTAATTGTTGCAGTAATAAGAACAATACAGTATAACCTTACTAGGATGAGGGTAAGTAGTCACATGGTTTAGGGAGCGACCATTGTCAGAGATCATGTTAGGGGGACTGTTAATTGTTGTAGTTATAAGAACAATACAGTATAACCTTACTAGGATGAGGGTAAGTAGTCACTTGGTTTGGGGAGCGACCATTTTCAGAGGTCACATTAGGGGGACTGTTATTTTGTAGTAATAAGAACAATACAGTATAACCTTACTAGGATGAGGGTAAGTCATGTCACATGGTTTGGGGAGCAACCATTGTCAGAGGTCACATTAGTGTGGACTCTTTAATTGTTATAGTAATAAGAACGATACAATATAGCTTAGCTAGGATGAGGGCAAGTCATGTCAGATGGTTAGAGTATAGAAATTGAAGCAGACGCTTCAGCTTTCAACATAGAATACTCTGATGTTTTACTGAGGCAATCAGTGAAAACAGTAAAAACTGTAAAAAAATTAATTAAATATACTCTAAATATTGACATTTTCATTTTCCTGGAAAATCAGTCATCTTTATAGAAAAAATACATATGTGCTCCATTTTGGTCAACAATAAAAAAATCAAGTTTATATACTCTAAAAATATTGACATTTTCATTTTGCTGTTAATTATCATTTCTTTCTCTATCACCATATAGTTGAAAAATTTACACCTACCTACGTATTTAGAATAATAATACAAAGATCTGTATGCAAGAATTTTAAATTCTTGCATACAGATCTTTGTATTATTATTTGTGTGATTTGCCTGTCAATATGTTTTACTTAGGGGTATTCTTGAAGAATACCCCTAAGTAAAACATATTGACAGGCAAATCACACAAATAACTAGCAAACAGTTAAATCCATGTTTACAGTAAATGTTGGTCACAGTTTAGTGTTTCTGAGATACATATTAATACTATATTTGTATTTTGTAGGATAAATATCTACACACCAACTGTCTGGCTGCCCTGGCCAATATGTCTGCCCAGTTTACAAACCTACACCCGTATGTGTCTCAGAGACTTATAAAGTAAGTAGCATGTAACGAAAAACAAAAGAATATTTTGAAGAAGTAAATATCTTTGGTAGGTAGGTAAAGGCAAAAACCGATAGTCAGAAGTCTGTTTGGCTGGCTTTGATACCAATGATGATAACTAGGAAGGATTTTTTATGATTGATATAAGCGTGATAAAATTACCATAAAATTTTGCTTATGGTCATCCGTCTATAATCTTTACACTGATTTTCTGTCTGAAACCTTTGCTGTTCCAAGGTTGATCTGTATCATTTTAAGCACTGCTCATAGCTTTATTTTTACTTGACAGTAAGCACTTATTTGACTCTACAGACTATCAGATCCATTGTAGAGAACAGTTTAACCCAACTTTTATTAGATCAACTAAGCCAAAGGCTCAAGTGAGCTTTTCCAAACAAAATGAATCTTTTGTCTGTTGTTGTCACATGAGGTGTTTACTCTCCCGGATTTTATTCATCTTTATCCAGAATTGGAGTCCACACATTACAGATTCACCTTCTGAATTATTTTTCCTCTAGGTTATTCAAATTGCTTTGCTTTATATTTTGGACTTCCCAAAACCCCATTATGACTCGGATGATTTATGCATTTTGATCCTTTCTAGACTTCCCAGTTACCAGGTTCTCTATGTAATATATCAGTGGTCATTCATGTCACAATTGTGATGTTTCTATTGGTGTGCTTTTTTCTGTCGTGATACTGATTAATAATTGCATCCCGATGAAAAACATAATGCATAAAATAAAAAAGCATTGCAATACTTATTAAAAGCATCGGGATGGAAAAAACTGTATGGGTAGTGGAAAAAAGTATCGGCTTACTTTTTCATGTACCTGACCGATTGTGTCACTATTGTGATGTTTCTATCGTGATACTTGTTAAAAGCATCGCGATATTTTTGAAAAGCATTATGATGCTTTTTACAAGTAAAACCAGGCTTTTAACAACAATCGCGATGCTTTTAACAACAATCACGATGCTTTTAACAAGCATCGCGATAGTAAAAAGCAAGCCTAAGAAACATCACAATTGTGACACTATAGGTCAGGTAGATAAACAAAAACAAGCTGATACTTTTTACACCATGCATAAAGTTTTTTCAATCGCAATGCTTTTTAGAAGTATTGCGATGCTTTTAATAAGTATCGTGATTCTTTAAACAAGCATCATGATACTTTTGAAAAGTATCGCGATAGAAAAATGCAAGCCGATAGAAACATCACAATTGTGACATGAACAGCCACTGATAGTAATGTAGCCGTGTTGTTGACAATCTGTTATGATATATATTTCCATCATAAGATGGTGCCCCAAAGGTCTTAAACAGATGGTTTTTCTTACAGTTTGTTTGCTCTGCTGGGAAAGAAACATACGAAGATAATAGATATGATTAGAGATGCAGCACTAGAGGGAACAGGGGACCAGAGTAAAGATTCTGACCAGGAATCAGAACATGATAATGTAGGTATAATTCCATATAGGGTACAGGGGACCAGATTAAGGATTCTGACCAGGAATCAGAGCATGATAAT